>JARQZK010000081.1:107500-387086 GCA_030704885.1 Cynegetis impunctata
TTATTGAAATTTGGGTGGTTTATCTCAGACATAATTTTGAATTTTTTCACATGCAAAATCAGTATGGCTGACTTCCGATTTCACAGAAAACGATATAAAAATTAAAAATTCAAATGGAATACCCTATATATTTTTACATATTTTAATTCTAAGGTTTCAAATACATACATTCCATCTGTCAAATGTCAATTCTAGCGCCGTTTCACTTTTGTTTTTCATTTTGTTTTTTTTTATCGTAGATGGCTGCGACGTCGTCTAAATCATAGATAATTGATTTAAAATATCGTTCAAAGTAATAATTTCTCAAAATATTCATTTTCGTGAAGTTTGTTAACGATTAAATTCTTTTTCGAACCAAAACTCAGTTTTTTAAATAGAAACCTAAATAGGCCACTCTGTATATCAGAAAGCTCCTTCAAATTCCTACAAAATGATTCACACATCAGTTTTCTCAATTTCTAAATAACGAAGTAATCATTAAAAATTTTATTCTTATTAGTTCCCTTTGCTTCTGAGACCGACCCTGTTTACGAAATATGAAAAAAAATTTGATAGATGGAATGTATGTATTTGAAGCCTCAGAATTAAAATATGTAAAAATATACAGGGTGTCTCATTTGAATTTTTAATTTTTGAATCGTTTTCTGTGAAACCGGAAGTCAGTCATATTGATTTTGTATGTGAAAAAACTCAAAATTATGTTTGAGATAAACCACCCAAATTTCAGTAAAATAAAAGAATCCATTAAAAAGTTATAGGGGTGGCCCATCACTCATATATATATATATATATATATATATATATATATATATATATATATATATATATATATATATATATATATATATATATATATATATATATATATATATATATATATATATATATATATATATATATATATATATATATATATATATATATATATATGTACCTATATATACATGGACGTACCCAGGTGGCGATTTTACTAAATATAAACTATTACAGCACAAGACACGCCTACAACTACGACATTACAAAATATAATCGGCCTCAGTGCGATTTTACTAAATATAAACTATTAGAGCACATAACACTCGCCCCCGTGAATCATTGCAAAATATAATAGCCCTCAGCACATTTCTGTAAAATCTAATCGTTTATAGCTCAGTGTTTGTAGCATGATCGACGTAACGGATCTAAACTCAAATCATCCGTTTTGTTGATAGTTCATTAACGTGTACCATCACAACAGCTTCAATAAAGTATCGGCAGATGATAGGAAACGAGTAGCCACTCGAACAAAAGACAAAGGTTGTGAAGCATTTATTGACATAATTCACGGTACGAAATGACCCGTTATTAAAAAAAGGGCGGTCTGCTTTAATTATGGTGAGTTTATGTCAGAAATATTTAACATTTAAGATACATTCCTATTTACTATTTTTAGTTTTAGGTAGCGAAGAACATAAAAATATCGTGGAAAGTCTTAAAATAGAGTTTAGCCGCATTGTAGATTTAGCAGAACATGACACTTGTAATACAGCGTTAATAAAAAAGTTTGTGGAAAGCTTGAAGGCATTCAACACAGGTAGTCAATTAGATTCATTCCTAGCTAGCAAGCAGTGTATCAAACGGAAAGGAAAACTTATAAAAGTTCAACCGACTGCACGCAGTAGAAGAAAGATACAACATGTTAAAATGGGAGGAGAGAGAATTCAAAGTGGGCGCCCTTCCAGAAAAAAAAAACAGTCCTTGTCTCTTAATATCATGTCTAACCTTCCCAATTCCAAAATTCATTAAATGTTGCTGTGTATTATCTTTTGCTTTTTAATTTTGCATACTGAAGAGCCCAAATTGAAAGTTTGAAAATTACATTTTTAAAATTCGGTAACTTTATTGCTTTTCGATCGATTTTTTCATATGGATCGTTATGCTAAAAACGATTAGATTTCACAGAAATATGCTGATCGAGATTATATTTCGCAATAATTAACGGGGGCGAGTGTTATGTGCTCTAATAGTTTATATTTAGTAAAATCGCGCTGAGGCCGATTATATTTTGTAATGTCGTAGTTGGAGGCGTGTCTTGTGCTGTAATAGTTTATATTTAGTAAAATCGCACCCAGCGAGGGACAGGGAGGGGCAGCTGCCCCCCCTTGTAAATCTCGCAGAACATGTAAGAACTCGCCTAATTACTAATCGAAGTGTAAAAAAGGTTTGGAAAAGCTTTCACAGGATGGTAATTCTGGGACAAGAAAAGTAGCTTTCCAATTGTTATCCGCAGTTGGATAATCCATATTCATATTGTCTTTTTGTACTATAGACAAATACAATTCGCTGCTGCAACCCGTTGTGAACACATTGCAGTCTAAAACCTTATTAGACGTAACTAAGTGTGCAGAGCACATTCAAACCGTAAAAACAGCAATTACGGAAAATAGACTTTCTGCCAAAGAAGGCACTTAAGAGTAATTGAAATTAGCTAATGAGATTGCTAAGGTTTTGAATCTTGTGCTGCGTCTTCCAAGGACAGCAAGCCTCCAACAATATAGGGCAAATCATCCAGCTGGTTCGTTAAGCGAATATTTTCGCCGATCGTTGCATCTATTTGGATTCATTATCATCCTCATTAAAGGCGAGATTCGGTAAAGAACATTCACCAGCTTTTGCTCTTTCATTGTTACACCCTGCTCAAATAACAAAAATTACCTACAGCTCCAAAATGTATGGACGAAGTATCCAAATTTTATGGGTTAACAAACAGGAGGGTTTCAAAGATTTGGAGATAATGGAATTACTTAATCCAACAAGCAGAATGTTTCTATCCGAAACTGAAAACAGCCCTAGAAATTTCACTGGCAACGCCTAATTCCACGGCTACAATTGAAAGAACACTCAGACGCGTGAAAACGTGGCTGAGATAAATAATTATTGAAGATAGGTTAAATGGACTCTGTTTGCTCAGTGTTCATAAAAAATTTTACACAGTATGGGCGATTCTTTCACGGAAGATGTTATAAACCGTTTTGCAGAAGATCCTCGAAAATTACTTTTAAAGTAGAAGCGATTTAAATGAAATAAAAATGCATGCATAGTCAAATTTACTTTTATTTATTCAACTACCTATATAAAACAGGAGCCTTTGCGGCTGTTTGCTCTGCACACTACACAACATATACCTTATGTTTCATGTAGGCGAGTTTGTGTAGTGTGTATGACAAAACAGCCGCGGACGATCCGAACTAAAAATATCTGACTTACCCCCTCCTAAGCCAGAAGCTGGGTATATATGTATATATATATATATATATATATATATATATATATATATATATATATATATATATATATAATATATATATCAATATATATATATATTTAATATATATATATAATATATATATATATATATATATATATATATATATATATATATATATATATTATATATATATATATATAAAGATAAAGTATCTAGAAATAATTTTCAAAACTTCGAAGAAAGATCTTGTCATATAGTTCTCATTGAAACCACATTTCAGTAAATTCTTCTGATCATATTCCTGTAAACTCAAAGTTAATTATTAGTTAATTCAATCGAACGACGTATTGTTTTCAATAGTTCATAATGCATTCTGCATACCAATTTCTTACGGTTCCACATGAAACTGATCCTTGAATATGTTGGTAATACAAAGTAGTTCTATCAGTAAAAGTGATTGAATGCTAAGGAATTCCAAACTGTAAAATGATTTCAACGATATAGGTAAATAAGTTAAATAAGTTCATTGTCAGGAACCGAATTTAAATTCTACAATCATTATCTCTTGAATAGGAAAACTACTCAATGTATTTTAAACTGAATAATTCTGAATGGAGTATGTTTACATAAAAAAATCATTCCTTGTTACGTTTACTTTTAAAAATTTGAAAATATTAGTCCTCTTTTATCAGGTTTTGTGAATTATTGAAGGATGCATTCAAATAGTTATTTAATAAACTAGTTTATTAATGACAGCGATTAATGGTTGAGATATTTTAACGCGTGAGCGAAGCGAGCGCGTTAATAGTTCGAGACCATTAATCGCTACATTAATAAACGAGTTTATTACAAGATTTTTCCGTCGACCTCATCATGAATTGAGTATAAATTCTTGATTGAAATAAATTTTTATTTCGCATCACAGATACACTTGACACAATATAAATTTCTATGTTCATTTCGATATATTTATATTTATGCTCCCGATGGAACAATTTGAGAAATTCATAGATGGAATATTAGACATGTGACATTCTGAATAGTTAACATTACCTACAATATCCGATAAGGAATATGTGGAACTGGTGGAAGCTGAAGTGTTATTTACTTTCGAACGATTATTGCATAAAATTTTTTCCGCAGTTTCTACTTTATTTTGTATAGAGTTAAATTTTTCGATTTGAATTATGAATTCCTTTTCTCTGTGGAATAACAGTACAGACACAGAATAATTCAACTATTCCGTGCTGAATACTTCTGTGTTTGGTTGCCCATGACAATCATACATTAAAATAGGAGAAATTGCACATTAAGGCCGGCCGCACATTTCCTGCAATCGGTTCCGATTGTCTGAAACGATTGTCGGATCAGGGCATCTGACGCTCAATTTCTTATACTTTTATACGATCATATCGCACACCTACGATCCGATATCGGATCGGACGTCCGACTCGGATGCACGAGCAGTGCGTCCTACCAATCGGACCGATTAAAAGTCTGATCCGACTACCGGAAGGCAAGCCGTACATTGTTTTTGCATAGTCTACCGCAAACATACGATTATTTCTGTCAGTTTTTGACAGGGAGTATAGAAAAAGGAATTGTCAAACCATGTGCGACACTGAAAATTTGATTACCACGGTCGAAAAATATCCCTGCTTATGACATTCGATTAAAATCGGACGTATTTTGTCGGCAGTGTGCGCTAGTGGTCCGATTTGAAATCGTTTCAGACAATCGGATCCGATTGTAGTAAATGTGCGGCCGCCCTAAAATGGGTCATTAATGATCAATTTCGTGTACGTTAAAGTAAGCTTTTATTTAGAGGTCGACGGAAAAACTAGTTTTTAGTCGTATATTCCCCGAAAATACTAGGGTATTCCATTGTCTTGAAAGTCAACAGTGAGGTACGAGGGTCAAATCAAATCATCAAATCAAAATATGCTTTATTGTCTTAAAATCATACATTTTATTGACAGAGCGAAAAATATAGGAATTAAACAATGTAAAACATAAAAATAAACACTCATCAAACAAAAAATATACAAACTAAACAATGTAATACCTAGAAATAAAAACAAATCACACCACATTTTCATACAAAATATATACAAACTTAAAATAGAACCGAGAGTGTCAAATCCTCCTCAAACGAAGCTGATGCCTGTGTTATTCAATTTGGTCATATCGATCAATCAATGCTCAGAATAGTAGGCCTCTATAGAGTAATAAGGTCTATCAAGAAAATAAGATTTTGTTCTTTTCCGAAAATTGGCCAAGGAAGTTATAGATTTTAATTCCTCTGGAAGGTGATTGTGAATTTTCCTAGCATTATAAATGATGGACTTTTTCATTAATTCAGAGGAAGGAATAGGGAGGTGAACATGATGTCCCGAAGATCTGGTGCTGTGACACCAATAAAGTTAGTGATTTTGTGAAAATTAAACAACTTAAAAATTCAATATTGAAAAAAAGTAACAACAATTGAGAGCTTCACTATCCTTTAAAAACTTCTTTACTTAATAAACTTTTTAACGGTATGCTACACATTGATAAGGAAAAAACATTTCTGCTTCAAATTGCATATATTCCTTCAGAAAGCACAAATCGTTCGGACTTGGTGAGGAAAATAATTTTATTTTTATGATCGTTTATTTGAACAAAAGTTACTAATAATAATTTAATATAATAACTGTTCTCTACTTATAAATTTTGTTCGAACTGTTCTCCCTTGTTCCTAATGCACGTCTGGCACCTTTTTCTTACTTAAGCCGTTATACGGTAGCTACTTCTTTGTGTAAGAAGAAATGTTTCTCTTTTTGTTCGATCAAAATGTGATTTTATGATCGTTTATTTGAACAAAAGATAAACTAGTAACAATAATTTAATACCTAACTGCTCTCTTGTTGCACAATATATATATATATATATATATATATATATATATATATATATATATATATATATATATATATATATATATATATATATATATATATATATATATATATATATATATATATATATATATATATATATATATAATTATTCATTCGAATTGTTGTTGCCTGTGAACTATTTCTAATCTTTTGATAATTATTAGCCATAACAGGCTTGTTGAATCTCAAAAAACTCGATTTTATTAAAAAGTTGACGTTTCGCCACGACATTCGTGGCTTTATCAAAACTTTTAAAAAAATTGAAATTTCTTTGACATTTATTGATTTGAAAAAATTTGAATAGAGAAAGACTACTATGTCTCACTAAAAATTTTTTTCGGCTGTGGCCGTTCTTTGTTATTTATTACGTGCTATTCAGTCCAATATTAACATTCAAATCTGTTATTATTAGATGGTAAGGGAAACCACAGAAACCATTACCCACGTAATGTACAAAATAGGTTTAAAATATTTGAATGTTGTCTTTAAAAAGACATTACTTGTAATTTTGGAGATCAATAATGCAATGTCTTTTTAAAGACAACAATCAAATATTTTAAACCTATTTTGTACATTACGTGGGTGAAGGTTTCTGTGGTTCCCTTCCCATCTAATATCAACAGACCTGTCTGTTGATATTGGACTAAATAGCACGTAATTAATAACTGAAGACGGCCACAGCCGCAATGAGAAATTTTTGAAAACAAGATAAATAGTACCCTCTTCTTTGACTTTTCAAAATCAAAATAATTTGAACCTATTTCGAACATTACGTGGGTAAAGGTTTCTGTGGTTTCCCTTACCATCTAATAATAACAGATTTGAATGTTAATATTGGACTGAATAGCACGTAATAAATAACAAAGAAGAAAAAAATTTTTAGTGAGACATAGTAGTCTTTCTCTATTCAAATTTTTTCAAATCAATAAATGTCAAAGAATTTTCAATTTTTTCAAAAGTTTTGATAAAGCCACGAATGTCGTGGCGAAACGTCAACTTTTTAATAAAATCAAGTTTTTTGAGATTCAACAAGCCTGTTATTGCTAATAATTATCAAAAGATTATATATATATATATATATATATATATATATATATATATATATATATATATATATATATATATATATATATATGACATGAAAAATTTTTGGAGAATTGTGGTCTAGGAGGTCTAAAACGGATAAAAAAACAACTCCCACACCTGACCGCTTTCCTTCGATACACTGCAATAGTATGTATTTTATTGGGAAATACGACTAAAAAATATATGCCTCCTGGCAGTAGAAACCTTTTCTCTGAGTGTCGCCATTTGTATGTAGAGATTTCTTGGTTTTGAGGTTTTGCGCACCCCCACAGCTCATCCAGATTGAGTTTGTTTTAGGAAAGTGTACTGATTTCATCGATTTTCTTAATCATGTTTAACGCCATGTTTACGTTCAATGCTTTTCTGTGGTTTTTGAGTTTTTTTGTGGACCTCCATAGCTTCTGCTGTTCGAGTTAGAGAGTTGAAATTTGGACGGTTTGTTATGAAATTTGAAGCTATTTTGAGGGTTTGCGATCATTGCGCTTCTCTACAGCCACTTGAAGCTCCAACAGGATACTGAAAATGTGTAGATACGTGAATTCAGTTGATGTAGAGGAGGTACTATTTGGTGGTTTCAAATGTTTTTCCTCACCGCCATAACTTTTATGTTGAAATTTCTTGTTGTTTTGCAGAAATCATCAAGGACTTTTAAGGTTTCATATTTCATGAAACATTAAATGCGCATGACTTTCAGAATTTATATTTTCCCAGATCAAAGTAAAAAGTAATCAAATGTGGCAAATTTCATTAAAAAAAACCTCCAGTTTGAACCGAAAATTATACACTTTTAAAAATAGTATTATAGATTCATAACTTGGTACCAAATGTTTTTGAAAGCACATATTTAATTCAAAACTGGACAAGAGTATATATTTTTTCAAGATCATTTCTCGAGAGAAGCGAAAGCTCAATACGCTTCTCAAGCACTCCTAGATTATTTCAACAGATGGTGGTTTTTGCTGCATTTAAACCGCTTCAAATTATAGCTAACCGAAAACACCTCTGAGGGTAAAGCGTTCCATTGATTTGCGGATCAGAAACGACCTTTGAGAGACCGATGTTCTATCGTCGGGATGTGCACAGCAAATTGGTGTGTATTATCTGCATACCTTGTTTAACAAAATAATTGTGTTCCTGGTGGAATCATGGAGGTAATGGCTGCCGAAGAGATGCCGTGATATCTAGAAGAGACACAAGTCGTCAACCTTCCTTCGATGCTCGAGTGTATTATCTTTCAGCCATACTGTATTATGTCAAAGGAGTATCCTATATCATTGTCTCTTTATAAACGTTTATACAGTATGAATGTGGATATTGGTCAATATTCATCAGCGAAGTTAAAGGTCACTAAATACATATGGATATTAGTTTTCAATTATGAATATACTAAAATGATATGTTTTTCTTACTGAATTTCCTCCTAAAATTATTTGAATCTTGCATCTTCACAAGCTATAATAACAAAACGATAATCACTCCGTATGTTTATTTATAATAATTTTATATAAAAATAATAGTTTTCTATCAATTTCTATTCGAAAATTGAAATTAAAAAAATGGATTTTAATTTTCTAATAAAATAATCAATCAAGAAATGAATATTTCCAGATTGATTATTTAACTATAAAAGCTTTCGTTTGCATTTTACACGAAATAGGTTTGTTTAAATTAAATATGGAAATAATGTCGTTAATGAATATTTTAAAATTTTGAAATCAATCATTTGCAGTGATATACCTGTTCAAAACCGAGAGAAAACCAAATGCAGATAGTTCATTTCCATTGAATGAAAACCCAAAACCCACTTGGTATCGGTAAATATTTTCGCGGTATATGACCTGTGCTCAAATTCGAATCACGAATTGAAATGCAAAAATGAATAGTCATCCTTCAAAACGAAAATTGAATGAGTTGTAGGAATTTTTGGGAGCGTTCCCTTGACTCATATGTTCGTTTATTTTCACAACATATTCTCTTTGGAAAAACTACGTTTACGCGCACGTCTAACTAGCATTAAAAACATGTGAACAGCATAGCTTCATCGTATTATACTCATACTAATATTATACACCCTGAGTCAATGAGGAGAAGCTGTGGAGCTGAGCAAATCTATGAAGACCTCGAAAAAACATGACATTTCTACATTAAAATGGCAACCATCATGAAAAAAAGTCGAACCCTCAAGGATACTTTCCTTATAACAATTCAATACACGCAAATTTCCAATTCAATCTACAGAAGCAGTGGAAATGTGCAACCCCAAATGAAAAGAAAACTCCACATAAAATTAGAGTTCGTACGAATTTGTAGGGAGGGGAAAAAATCATTTTAAATCCGGTTTTCAGCTCCATGCAGCCTCCAAAATGTACTAAAAAAAAGAATTTCAAATGAGTTATTGCCGGTTCGAAAATTTTCTCAAAATTTGAAGAAGCCAAAATTTCTAATAAATCATAATCATAAAAACTTAATTTTGATAGTAATGATCTGCCTCGAAATGTATATATATATATATATATATATATATATATATATATATATATATATATATATATATATATATATATATATGCATAAATTCTTTCACTAATTCATTCTTCACAAATAATTATTGTGTTCGAAAAAATACCGAAATAAGTATATTTTTGAGGTTCAGTATGAATTTACAAAAAAACAAAAAAATTTAACGTCTTCGTATTTTCGAATATAAATTAATGAATTAAGTAAGGAGTATTTCTTCTTATATACCTAATTAAAATTTCGACTAACTCGTATTCATCCATTTTCCAGTTAGAAACAAGCAATAATAATTACCATAATGATTAACTTCTTTAGAAAACCCGTTCTTGATTGTGAAGAGGTTTTTTGCTAATGTAACATGGGAAGTTGATTGCTAAATATAGCTCAATATTCGATCTTTTTCACATATATCCCATTTGAGTTTGATGACTTTATAAATTATAGACGAGATTCTGCTTTGCAGAAAAAGCCTACAGGATGTTTTGAAAAAATATCATTCAAATACTAACAACTCAACAATAATTTTAAAAATAAGTAATTCCAGTGGAATATTATAACATCAATTAAAGAAAATGATTTTTTTATATTTGCTTATTTCATATATATATATATATATATATATATATATATATATATATATATATTATATATAATATATATATATATATATATATATATATATATATATATATATATATATAGATATATATATATATATATATATATATATATATATATATATATATATATATATATACCTATATATTTATAAGGTTGATGTAGATATTTCGATGCTTTTGTGAACTCTTATAACCAGCTCCGCTAGGAGGTTTGTTTGATTAGTTTCAAATGAATGTCCTAGTTTCATTTAATAACCACGGTACGTGTTTCGTTAACACGAGGAATTCTTAATTATATATACATATATATATATATATATATATATATATATATATATATATATATATATTCATTCCTCCCTGAAGTATGTGTCAGGGAGGCGGGCAGCTTGAGTTTGGGATTAACTCCTTCAGCCAGATCAGAGGATACACTTTTATGTACAAGTGCATTAAGGATAGGTGAGACGGGTTATTTATGGAACATAGGAAGTGTGGGTAGGGTTCAGAGGGTTAATACTGGCCCAGAAGTCGACTTATGAGTTTGCAAGCAGTGACTTACATTACCATGAGGAAACCCCTGAAAAAAACTCATGGCAGACCAGTCGGCCCCGGGGTTTGAACCCGAGACCTCCCAAATACTAGCCAGCGTACGCTGTCGCTAAGTACTAGACTAACTATATATATATATATATATATATATATATATATATATATATATATATATATATATATATATATATATAGGTATATATATATCAGGGGCGGCTAGTCAAAGGAGGCTAAGAAGGCTAAGCCTCCTCAATAATATTCCGTGTATCACTAATATATTATATTGAATAGTCAGCATTCAGCATATTCATATTAATCAAAATCATATTATTTTATGCACCTACCTTCCTTTCAACCTACATTATATGATATAATTTATTAATTAAGGTAGAAGGTATTTACATTTAATGCATTTCATTCATTTCAAGATTTGTGGCAACGCTGCGGAGGCATGGAAAGGTATATTCTCAACGTTCATTATGCCTGACACAGAAAAGCAAACAACGGTGCAAATACTCCGAACGAATACTTCATTGCAATAGAAAAGCAAAACACATGTAAATGGCAACACCGATAGAGCCCAGTCTCATACAATTTCGACCAATCACAACTATAAAATTTCGCGTGACATCGAGTGAATTCGTTGGAAAGCATTAATTGAATCGTAGTGTGATCGTAGTGTCTAATGGCCGCCGAAAACAGCAGCGTGTTTACTTATATTGCTCGCGTATTGTTTTAAAATGAGTTTGGTTACTGAAGTTAATTTCAAAAATTTCAATGGTGACTTAGTGGAATATTTGTTATCCCATAACTCTAGTGCACTAAGTTATGAGGATAAAGTTTTGATAAAAACATTGCGACCTACCCCTGAATTAAACAATTTGGTGCAGCGTAACAAACAACAAAACCGCGGTTTTAATACAAGGAATTATGAGAGACAACCTTGCCTAACCGAATCACAGGTAAAAAATAAATTATTTTGTTGGCAGTGTTTACTTTTTACTAGTGAATATGTTTCTGTTTGGGGCCGCTTAGGATTTGAGGATTTAATTCTATACCTAGTTGAAAGTGAGGAATTTTTCACCGATAAAGTAACTTTAAATACAGCACGCGGATTAATATCTTACTTACAAGATAAGGAATTTATATATTTTTTAAACATCTTTAAATTAATTTTTGAACGAACAGAAATAGTTTTTCAAATCTTACAGCACAAGTTTTCAGATGTAATTTACTCACGAAATCGGCTCAACTTTCTTTTGGAAAAAATTTCAGAATTTCGTGCAGAAGTTTATTTTAAAAAACTATTTTCTGTATTTCAAACTACTGATGATACGACTCAATTTATCCCAAAACGAAAGAAATTCAGTTACGCAGATATGGATATGGAGCTTCACTATAAGCAAATATTTTATGAAATTTTGGATATAATATTAGGGGTCAAATAGAAATAAGATTCTCTGATTTGAAAGAACTGCATTTCTTCGACTTATTCAATAAAAATTTGTTAACCGGTTTTTCGGCTAATTTTCCAGATAACCTTTCGGAAAATTAATGTCAAAAATAAACTTTTTTTGATAAGGTGGCCATAAAAAGTGAACTGTGTGTTGTTTATAATGACAATGAAATTTTGGGGCAAAATGAAAATCATGTGAGGACTATTAAATACCTTTTTGATAATGATTTGAATCAAGATTTACCCCAAGTTTATAAACTCTTATGTCTAATTGTTTCTATCCCGGTGACATCGGCTTCCGTAGAGCGCTCGTTTTCCACTCTTAAGAGAATTAAAACTTATTTACGAAATTCAATGAGGCAGGATCGTTTGAAAAATATTAGTTTGTTGTCTATTGAAAAGGAATTGGTAAAACTTTTGGCGAAAGACAAAAAATTGTATGAGGATATTCTAGATCATTTTGCTAACGTTAAAGATCGCAGAATCCCGCTAATCTTGAAAAATATATAATAACTTTTTATTTGCTCTCACCAGCTGTTAACAAATTCGTTAAGTAGGTAGGTAGGTACCTATTTTGTGAAAGAAAAAAAAATTCGATGAATAGATGAATTGATTAATTGGCTGAGAAGAGTTTTTGTGAATATTGTAAATAGGAGTTGTAGGTCTCAAGGTAGACACTCGAAAGTGAAAACAAATTAATTGCTTAGGGTGCTTGTTTTACTTTGATTTTCTTTAAATTATAAGGCGGTTGACCTTGCAGTCCTAAAAATTTTCGCCTATGGTGTATTTTTTAACACCTCTTGTAGCCTCCTCAAACCAAAACCTCACGAGCCGCCACTGATATATATACAAAGAAGAATATCTAGGTTTTTTATCCCATATATATAAATATATATATATATATATATATATATATATATATATATATCTATATATATATATATATATATATATATATATATATATATATATATATATATATATATATATTTATACTGACATATATATATATATATATATATATATATATATAATATATATATATATATATATATATATATATATATATATATATATATATATAATAGAGCAAAACCTATCAAAGTTCAGTTCGTTCCATTTCCATAGTAAAGTAAAAAAAAAATGGTGAACTCACCTGATATTATATATGCATGAAAATGATCTTGATCAAATGATTAATTCATTTATTCAAAATTGAAAACGAAATTGAATGCCAAGCTGATAAATGTTCCTCACCTTGACATTCGTCTCATCATCTTGACGATGTCACTCCTTTCTAGGGTGTTTTCCAGAATTTTTTTGTTGCAAATCAACAGAGAAATAGCCCCTCCCCACCAAGCTCAGTTATAAGACAGGTCGATGTACCTCTTACTTATCATTGCTTCTCCTCAGCGTTTGCTCGAGTCTTCCAGAGGTGAATTCTTCCTCTAATCAGTGCGTTGTCTATACGTCTAACGGCTTTCCAGTGTTCAAAATACAGTTTCACTTACGGTGTGATATTTGAATTCAATAGATCCGTAGGTAAGTTGAGTTCTGTTGGCTAACGCTATTATAAATCTATGGTCACGATATTTTGAAAATTTTCAATTTTCTATTATTCTTTTAATATTTTTTCATATTTAGCGTTTATATGCTCTCAATTACTCAGAACTTATTTATCTTTTATTTATATCTGTAAATTGTTACTATTTATGGTCTTCCTAATATTTGTTATTGAATGATTATTTATTATTTCAAGTTTTTTTGTAATTTTCCGTCAGCTTTATAATATATATATATATATATATATATATATATATATATATATATATATATATATATATATATATATATATATATATATATATATATATATATATATATATATATATATATATATATATATATACGCACGTCTTACGGCTTTTCAGTGTTTAAAATACAGTTTCACTTAAAGTGTGATCATTCTTCTTTTATTTTGTTGATATGCTCTAAATTAGTTAGAACTAATTTATCTTTCATTTATATCTGTAAATTGTGTTGAAATCAATTCATACAAAAACATGTATTGAAATGAAAGTCTGAAATTTTTACTATTTCTTATCTTTCCTAACATTTTTTATTGAATGTTTAATTATTGTTACAAGTTATTTTTTTATATTATATATATATATATATATATATATATATATATATATATATATATATATATATATATATATAAAGTAATCAATGAATGCCAATGCCCAATGCAATCATAATACTAGTACTATCGTAGTTTTTGAAATATAAGGTATACAGATTTCAGTTTAATTAAATAATAAGGTAAATTTTCGATGGACTCTTTTAGCTTTTTATCCAATTATTTTATTCAATCGAAAATGTAAATATCATTAACAGATATCTATTATACGGAATATACCATAATTTTATTAAAAATACTCAAGTGGACATTATACTCACAATATGATATTTGATTATATGAATTTCACAGTAATATAAAATCACGTATTGCATAAATAGGACAAATAAAATTATTTTTAATAACAACAAACAACAGAAGCTTGCTATATGACTTCCGACATGATGGCACCTCCATTTATTCCACAACAGCAAATAATATAAATTCGTCAAATCCTATTTCGATATTCTAATTTCATCAGTGTTGCTTACCCAAGACGGGGAGATTTTTAATTATCAGACAATTTTCCATGTTCTACTCAATGATTATATTTTACATTCGTTTGGTATCACAGGTGTTTTCAAATTTGTGATTTACAGATCATGATACGATTAGGCCTACTGCTTTTAGCAGCTTTCGCTGTTCAAGGATATGGTGCGGAAAATAAGGCCAATGTCAAAGCAAAACCACAGGCCTTGACACCAGAGAATCGATATTCATCGGGAGTATTTGACTATCATTTCTTGAATCCACAACAATCAGCTGATCAGGTTCCACAATACAATTTCGTCGACCCAAGCGGTAATGTTGCAGTTCCAAGGTAATTTCATGTGTACTACACATTTCTGGATAGCAAACTCATTAACTCAGAGAAATATTTTTGCAATATACTTTCAGTTAGGTGCTTGATAATTTTCAGTAAAAATTTTTTATTATTGTTTAATATTAACCCTGAATGCAATAATTACTTCTTCCTTTCAAGTAATTATACTACAAACAACCTAAAAGGCACAATTTTAGTAATAACACACTAAAAAAAATAAAATGAAAATATAATTTTTTGTACATAATCAAAAAGTGCACAAAGCTTTTTGGCATCGGTCTGGATCATAAAAAACTTACAAGTTCATTACTATCATTTTAATGTATTGAGTAAAACTATATTTATTCGTTATTTAAAAAAATTTTTTTGTAATAAAAATATCGAACTGGTTTCCCCGGAAAACTTATCAAAAATACATTTAGAATTTTTGTACATTGTTGCCAAACTCCTTCAGCTTTTGTAGAGCATTCAAAAAGTTTTCAACCTAGAGTTTATCGACACAAACATCAAATTATTTTGTTGTCATCCAAATTACATACATAATAAGTTTCAAATTTACAACGGGCAGTCGAGACACTTTAATTAAATTTTAAAAACATTGATACCTACAACAATTGAAAGTATGCTAAAGTCGTCTTTCTATATTTCTTTTCATACATTTCATTTTGCGATATGAATACAAGTAAAACAAATATAAGACGTATACATTCACAAGATTACACTTGTAATATACGTCGAGTTTTTTTACTCTAATCGTAAGCACGTGCTTACGATTAGAGTAAAAAACTCGACGTATATTACAAGTGTAATCTTGTGACTGTATACATCTTATATTTGTTTCACTTGTATATTACAAAATGAAATATATGAATATATATGTAATTATTAGAGATTGAAAGAAACTATTGAAAAATTTAATTTTTGAATATTTTTTTTACCATATAAAATTAAAATTCACAACAGGTTTTGCAATCATTCAAATGAATGAGAGAAACAGTTCAAAATTATCTTTCTTTCTAAGAACCCTTTTCCACATTTAAACTAAACGAAGAACAATAAATTGAAATAGTTGTTGACTTGTTAAATTAAATCATAAGTTAGTTGGAGATCAATCAAATATGTTGGTCATTAGATTATGGCTGTAATATTAATTACATTTTTTTTTTGTACAGAATTGAATGAAATTTACTGAATTTAATTAATTTCAATTTCACACTACTTTTGAAACAACAGATAAAACTCATTATTTAACCGCTTTGTCACGGATTTTGGTGAATTCAGTGTTGGGAAGACCAACGTCGTGAAAATATATCGGTTTCTGGTCAGTTTCAAGGGCACCATAAAAATGGTACATCCTTGGAATCTTATGAGAAGTAATATCTACAATGTAATTATTAATTGAGCATCGAGAATTTAAGTATTTGTGTAACTATAAGTAAATAAACTAGAATAGATAAAGGAAAGTATATGATTCCACTCAGTGGCGTAGTGACAGGGGGAGTTTTGGGGACAAAACCCCCCCGAAACTTCTTTTGTATGAAGAAAATTCAACAAAATTGAACATTTACAATATCATTTTCCAATTTTGATCTAATGTTACATTAGATCAAAAATAAATGAAAATATTTCTTACTACGCCATTGATACCACTATGGTTACAAATCCGAAACAATTTAAAATCGAAACAATACCTTAGAATCTACTTCCTATCGGAATTTAACTCTTCCAATAAAAATGGACAGTGTAGAAATGTACCTTGCTTATGAAAATTCATGTGAATTCTATTTAGTCAAATATAAATTTTTTTTTTCATATTATTTTTCACTTTAAGGGTTTTTAATTTTTTATGTTAAATTCAAATAAATTACAACTTGAGACTCGCGAATATATCAATGATCTTTAAACATTTGAAGAGAATTTCTTTTACTCTCAAAAAAATTTGAGAATGAAATATTGAGCAAAAAAATGTCCGAAATACCATTATTCCGAATTTTACCTATATATGTATAATCAAGCTGGAATAATTTTCTACTAATTCTTGAATATACTCATTTAATGGAAAATTAATTTAGGACTTTAATATATCTAGCTTATTTTTCAGATATCAACCTCAATTTTTCTACTACGGCGGAGGACCGGGACAACCTTTTTTGGTGAACCCGGGAACAACACCAAATAATTTCCTGTACCCACAGCCTGGAGAACCTCAAGGTCCAGGAATAATTTACAGGAATGGTCCACAGCCGGGAAGACCAGTCTTTTTCGGTCCCGGTGGAGTAGGAGGTTTTCCCAATCAAAGGCCAGCATTTACCCCATCTGTTGAAAAAGATGCCGAAGAAGTTCCAACTAATCCATCTAGGATACCACCTTTCAATCCTAAGAAACCTAGTAAGCTCATCAATAATATAATACATTTTAATTAATGAAATTCAAAAATTGCTGCTATTAAACGCATAAAACCATACAGTAATAAATTTGAACAATGTTCGAAAGAGGTAGCAAATAAAACTTAAACGTATTCCCAGTTTCCCTATTTTTTAGACAAAACGTTAAAAGGCAAAATTTTCATCTGAAAAATTAAGAATTTGACATTCATAAAACAAAGTTGCGTCAATAAATGTAATTATTGAATTTAAAAAACTATATATTTTTAAATAAATAACGAAATGTGTCCTACTACTGAAAACAAAATTTATTCTATTTTATTTTCATCCGATGCAAACATTCATCCGATTTTATAAATTTCAAAAACCAATAATTATCAAATAATCTATGAACAATAGTTTCAGTATTTGGAACATATATACAACTGAAATTAAATTGAACATTTTTTAGGAATCTACAAATTGTTCAATTTTAATAACTTTAAGAGTACCTACCTATCTATCTCATGAAATTTATTTAAAATTTTGTTTATTATATCAGTTGAATAAAAATATTAGGATAATTTATAAATAAATCTAACTAAATCTTCAGGAGCAGTATCTGAATTAATATGTGTGTGTCAAGGGTGTAGTCAGACTATGGGCCAGAGGGGGGCATAATATTAGATGAAATATATGAATTGTGACTAAAATAAATACATTTGTTAAAGTTTCAATCGTTTACCACCAGAAAAAAAAATTTCAATTGAAACATAATCTTTTTGGGTTTCTTCTAAAATTTTTTCAAATTTCTATAGGTGGCATCTTCTCCCCCTTGGCCACGCCCTTGATGTGTTTATGTGTGTATGTGTAGTAGAGAGTTAGTCTTCATTAATTATTTGTAAGGAAAAAATGGTTAATAGGATTTGCTAGCATAATAAGAATTTTTTTCAGTTCTGGGTTCATGTTAAAATTTATTTATAATGAGAATTTTTAATGAATAATCTCTTAACATTACATTGAATGTCTCACTTATCTAACTTCCAAACGTGACATTACAAATGAAATTTTAAATTCAAACCCTGATGAAAAAAAGGGTATATTTCAAAAACTAATAAAATATTTAGCCCCCGTCTAATTTATTATTAAATAGTAGGCAATCCATATCCAGATGAACAAATAAAATCCTCTATCATTTTCATTACTACTTGAATTATCTTCCTGCTAACGATATATAAATTATTCATAATGTCGTGCGTCAATACTCAATGGTAAATTCAAAATAACTATGCATGTAATTCGCGCTAACCAGTTTTTTTTCTCTATGGACCTACAGTTTAACGTTTAGGCGATTCCGATCGGCTAATGGGCTTTTAAACAATGTACATCAACAAACTACTCTAATAGAACCGCTGAAACTCAAGAACATGCCCAATCTTCCATACCTAACCCAGGATTCGAACCTAACACGCCTGCTTCATAGATGGTCACTATAACTCTGCTCTACATGGTGTGTGCGCCAATCAGTTGAGTTCAATAACCATCAATTCGATAAACACGATTGCAATTTCGTAAGCCTTATACCGGTAGCAATACCAATGCTTTCTATGAAAATTATATTGTTTTCGACCAACGCTCTATTATAGAGAGCTGTAACAGCGAGAAAATTAACTATATGACATGAAATATTAAATTATATATCGTTCAGCACGCGATTCTTTTGACAGTGACCTATATGACAAGCAAATGGCAAATTTACAAGGAACTACTAATTATATTAGATAATACAATTTCATATTATGGTTCTAGTCGATGTAATACAGGGACGATATATTTATGTATACACCAACGCAAGGTAATATTGAACTAAATAACCGGAACTGAATAATTTTAATTCATGACAACTCAATGGTAGCATTTTTGTACAATCTTCAGAAATTTCTAATAGTTGCAGAATCAGTAGATTGAAAACTATTGATCCATATTAAGAATCAAATAGAAAGGACAAACACAGTTACAAATATGGAAAAATATTCCAATTTTATTTTTATCAATTTCTTAAATGTGAACCCAAAAAAACACAATTTGGATGACTGAAGATATGCACACATACCTATATATATATATATATATATATATATATATATATATATATATATTTATATATTAATATATATTTATATATATATTTTCGAAACCTCTAAATGTACTGAAAGTTAGTATTGCAACATTTTCAGGAGGGCGTAGTGCAGGAGGGTATTGGCGAAAAATTTGGCCCAAATTTTTTGGTGGTTAATTTTTAGCAATTTGAATTCAAAATTTGAAAATATGAAGCTTTTTGTACAAATAAGGTACTCTTCTCATACTTCGCTAGGAAGCAGCATTTTCGAGTAAAATGCAATTGAATATTTCTTTACGAATTGATTTTTTGTTTTTCAACGTGCAAATCGAAGTGGAAATAATCAGTAGACCTGGAAACAAATGACGTTTTATGATTTGCTAGGTAAAAAGGAAAGGTAGCTGTCAACATCAACAATAAGTTTTTAATTGTGCTGCTTGTTGCCGGAAAAAAAAGCTATTTAGTAGTAATGCAGATAATTAGCAGATATCCACTTTGTACGTGGTTTATGCAATGGCAGAGCACGACGGTGAGCCAGCTCAGTATTGTGTGAATATTAGGAATTGGCAAAACGAGTAATTTCAGGGTAAATGGATTAGAAAAGGTGTTCCTATTCCGTGGGCACCCCGATCCCGGATTTAAATTCGCTAGACTACTATTTTTGGGACCGTATAAAAGATATAGTTTACGCAACAGAATTATACAACGAGGAGGAGTTGTGTGTTCCTTGAAGTTTAATTCAGTGGTTCCCAAACTTGGGGGAAGGGCATTGGGAGACGCGAGAGCCTACAAATTTTGGGCTTTGAAATGGCAAATTTCATATTTGACAAATTTTAATAAAAAAGGAAAATATTGGTTGCGCACTTTCAAAGATAACACCAAGAATTGCCGACCTTGTTGAGAAAATGCAGCACCACACTTCGCATTAGATATTTATAAAAAACCGTTATCGGGTCTTCACCTTTGAAACGAAGAAGTTGTGGACAGTAGTTTATATGTACTTTTATATCTATTTTTGGATGTAGAAAACGTGGTTAGAATATTGACGTCTAATTTCTGGACAACAATCAATTCGTGAAGAAATATTCAAATGCATTTTTCTCGAAAATTCTTCTTCCTAGCGAAGTATGAGAAGGGTACCTTATTTGTACAAAAGGCTTAATATATTTTCAAATTTTGAAGTCAAAATTACTAAAAATTAACCACCAAAAAATTTGGTCCAAATTTTTTGCCAAAACCCCCCTGCACTACCCACTCCTGCAAATATTGCAATACTAACTTTGAGTACATTAAATAGAGCGTAAAATAATTCGTAACTGTACCAAACTGTATCCAATTACCTTCACAGATTTCGAAAATATTTACAAAAAACAACCATCAGGTCTTCACCTTCAACAACCTGTATCTTAAAAACGAAGAAGTTGTGGACCCTAGTTTATATGAACTTTTATCTTCATTTTTGGGAGTTGAATATGTGGTTGAAATATTGATGTCTTATTCCGGGACACCCTGTATATATATATATATATATATATATATATATATATATATATATAAATATATATATATATATATATATATATATATATATATATATATATATATAAATATATATATATATATATATATATATACAACCATATATATACATATATATATATATATATATATATATATATATATATATATATATATATATATACATATACTTATGTATATATAAATTGATTAACAGTTTCAAGAACTTCAATCAGCAATAAGTAGTTAGGCAGTATTTAACAAACCATTCAAAATGCACTATATTATAACTCTCGAACAGAATTATATCATTATTTATTTTTGTAAGAATTTGAAAGTATAACTTGATACTTCTTTTACTTCAGCCGGGAAACCAGAAAAATTGGAAACATTCAATGAAGTTCCTAATGCCACAGAAGCTGACGGCCTGAATGAAACTGAGAAACCAGAAGCAAAACCAGTTCAACCAAAAGTAAATCCAGTTTTTACAAAACCTGGACATCGTTACTTCGTCTTAAATGGACAACAATTGTTCAGTTATCCTTTTTCTCCTTATCAACTTCAAAATATCAACCCTGAAGATGTGCTCAAATACTCGCAAAATTTCCCAAGTTCCCGTCCTCAGCAGGTACCAGTTCCGGTGATTCCAGCTCTACAAAATCCGATGTTCCAAAATCCACAACATCAGGATCCAGCTTTTCAAAGCACAGGTCTTCAACCAAATTCTCCAAATATTGCACCTGTAGGCACACAATTCGAACAAAATGCAATGAATAGTTTTTCCATTTATAATCCTTATTATCAAGGACTGCAAAATAGTTTTTTTCAACTAAACCCTGAGCAAGTATCTGCTGGAAATTTTCTGAACGATGAACCGTTAAATTACCTCCAAGCAAGATTTTCTGCAGCGTCCCATCAGCAGATTCCTCAAAACTCTGCAGCATCCCATTCCCAATTAGCATCGCTTTCAGAACATTCCCAAGCAAAAACTGAGGTCCCGAAAGAGCAGACCAGAACTTCCTTTCAGGATAATATTAAACAGAACGTAGATGCAATTCCACAAAATTTTCAGTCCTCAACCGTCGCATTCAGAAGAGTCCTCCCCTTAAGCGTGATACCAAATGAAGGACAAAATGTGAAAATTAGAGTATCAACCAAAGATTTCAATTTACAACCTATTACTTCCAGTCAAAATAGATACACGCAATATACAGATGCCGCAGAAAATGATGCCGTCATAATTGATGCCAAATACCAAGACGATAACAAAGATAATGAAGGTAATTATTAAGAAATTAATTTTTTTTCAAAAAAACTTTTCCATAGGTACTCATATATTTTGCATCCAAGATCAGGAAATATTCAACAGATAATAAAAATTATCTGGTTGCTCTAACATTGAAAGGATTGGGTTTCATTTAGTCATGCAAAGCCCATTTTAAAGATTAGAATACACTACCTGTATTTTATGTTTATATATTGCTTCTTTTTATCAAAACACAACAACACATCCTTGAAGAATTCAGGAAGTTGAACGTAAACTGCGCCAATATCTATTTTCAGTTCATTCAACCACCTTCAGAGAAAGGAGTGATCATTATATACCTAGTAATGAGATGTTTCTATTATATATATATATATATATATATATATATATATATATATATATATATATATATATATATATATATATATATATGATTAACAAAACTAAATTTGATTTTACTACGTTTATTATCACAAAATATTTTGAAAAATATAACACTGCGATTGCAATTTCGGTCACTAGACCATCATCGGGCAGATTGAGTTAAGAACTGAATACAAAATAATTATAGATTTGCGCTTACGGGTGGGAAAGGATTATTGCAGGTACCTAAATAGACAAGAGGAACATATTTCAAGAAGGGCTAATCGAGTGAATTTCACAAATTGGTACAATACAATGTTCTTAGAAAAGTCATTATTGTTTAAATACACTAAATATAGGAGAATATATCAAGTCAATCTGGTCGTTCAGCAAGATATCTTTTGCATTATTATTGAGTTTAAAAATTTCTAATGATTCTAAGTAAGTAAGTTTGGTTCCTTTCGGTAATTTGTGCATGATTTGAAAATTATCTATTTGTGGAAATGGGTGGTGGCTTTCACGGCAATGATTTGAAAACGTTGAATCCGTTTTATTTTTCAAAAAAGATTGTTGGTGTTCTTTAAATCTTGTCTTGAACGATCGACCAGTCTGAAAAATCAACTTATAAACTCCTGAACTTTCAAATTTTGAAGTGATATCTTTGGCATTGAATAAAAATCCTGAGAGTTTTGTCTTAGGTTTGAAAGCAATTTTAATATTACATTTAGGTATGACATTAGCAACTTTTTCTGTTAGAGGACCAAAATATGTTAAAGATGTGAATTTTTCCGATTTTTCTACTTTTAATTGGGGATATATGCTGTTGTACGCTAGTTGATTACGTTTCTTGTTTATCATTTTATCTATCAAACTTGTATGAAAACCATTATTTGAAGCAATTATTTTTATAGTCGAAATTTCTTTTGCTAAATTTGTTACAGATAATGGAATTGAAAACGCTCTGTGGATCATTGAATTAAACGCTGAATGTTCATGGGAAAGAGGATGATTTGAATCCGACGGAATACATATATCCGTGAAAGTTGGTCTTCTATATATATCGAAACTCAAAGTACCTATTATTATTATGAATGATAGTTAAATCCAAGAAATTTGTCTGTCGATCCAATTCTTTTTCAATTTTGAACGTTATATTTGGGTGAATGCTATTAATATAATTCAAAAACTGATCTAATTGTCTCGCGGTGCCCTTAAAACAAGCAATTACATCATCAACGTATCTATGCCAAAAACTTATATGCGATGCTTTTGTAGAATTGAATATTATGTTCTCTATATGTGACATGAAAATGTCTGCAATAAGCGGACTTAAGGGGAACCCATAGCCAGCCCACTAGATTGTTCAAAAATTTTGTTATCAAACTGGAAGTAATTTTGACTAAGACATATATCTAATAAGAAAATGATATCATTTACTTCAATAATATCCATAGTGGATTGTTGCAAAATATCTAAGACAAGTGGTAAACACTCATCTGCTGGTATATTGGAGAACATATTATCAACATCGAAGCTAACAAGAAAAGAGTTAGCAGGAGTTACAAAGTTTTTCAGCTTCTGTACTAAATCAACAGAGTTCTTTACTGTATATTTTGGAGTGAAATTAGTTAATTTTCTGAATGTGAAATTCAGATCTTTGGCTAATTTATACGTTGGGCTATTTATGTGAGAAACTACAGGTCGTATTGGGCTATTTTCTTTGTGGTTTTTTATCAATCCGTAAAGTTTTGGAGTTCCAGGGTTCATATGTATTATTGAAAAATTAGTTTTTGATAGTGTATTTGGGGAAATTTCCCGAAGGGCTTGTCTAACAGTTTTTTGAATTTTATTTGTTGGATCGACTGATATTTGTTTAATTTGTTCCGTTTGAAGAAAATTATTCATTTTGGAAACATAATCATTTCTTGAGAGAACTACTATCGCATCGGATTTATCTGCTTTAGTGATAGTTAAATTATTAATTTCAATTTTATGTTTCAAGGATTTTATGTCATCTAAATATTTATTTGGTTTTGGAACCTGATGGCTTCTAAGAATTTTTGAAATTTTGAATTCGGCTAACGCTGGTTCATCAGTATTTTTCAAAGCTAAAATAGATTCAACAGCTAATAATTCTTTCTCGTTTTTATCAATACTAATTGGAACGAATTTATGTCCTTTTTCTAACAGATTGACTTCCGAATTAGAAAATTCAATATCGCTACAGCGATTTTGAATGCCCTTCAGGAAATTTCCCCAAATACACTATCAAAAACTAGTTTTTCAATAATACATATGAACCCTGGAACTCCAAAACTTTACGGATTAATAAAAAACCACAAAGAAAATAGCCCAATACGACCTGTAGTTTCTCACATAAATAGCCCAACGTATAAATTAGCCAAAGATCTGAATTTCACATTCAGAAAATTAACTAATTTCCCTCCAAAATATACAGTAAAGAACTCTGTTGATTTAGTACAGAAGCTGAAAAACTTTGTAATTCCTGCTAACTCTTTTCTTGTTAGCTTCGATGTTGATAATATGTTCTCCAATATACCAGCAGATGAGTGTTTACCACTTGTCTTAGATATTTTGCAACAATCCACTATGGATATTATTGAAGTAAATGATATCATTTTCTTATTAGATATATGTCTTAGTCAAAATTACTTCCAGTTTGATAACAAAATTTTTGAACAATCTAGTGGGCTGGCTATGGGTTCCCCCTTAAGTCCGCTTATTGCAGACATTTTCATGTCACATATAGAGAACATAATATTCAATTCTACAAAAGCATCGCATATAAGTTTTTGGCATAGATACGTTGATGATGTAATTGCTTGTTTTAAGGGCACCGCGAGACAATTAGATCAATTTTTGAATTATATTAATAGCATTCACCCAAATATAAAGTTCAAAATTGAAAAAGAATTGGATCGACAAATAAACTTCTTGGATTTAACTATCT
Organism: Cynegetis impunctata; assembly: GCA_030704885.1. Taxonomy (NCBI): domain Eukaryota; kingdom Metazoa; phylum Arthropoda; class Insecta; order Coleoptera; family Coccinellidae; genus Cynegetis; species Cynegetis impunctata. Next base: position 133,521 of record JARQZK010000081.1, read on the forward strand.
TTCATAATAATAATACTTTGAGTTTCGATATATATATAGAAAACCAACTTTCACGGATATATGTATTCCGTCGGATTCAAATCATCCTCTTTCCCATAAACATTCAGCTTTTAATTCAATGATCCACAGAGCGTTTTCAATTCCATTATCCGTAACAAATTTAGCGAAAGAAATTTCGACTATAAAACTAATTGCGTCAAATAATGGTTTTCATACAAGTTTGATAGATAAAATGATAAACAAGAAACGTAATCAACTAGCGTACAACAGCATATATCCCCAATTAAAAGTAGAAAAATCGGAAAAATTCACATCTTTAACATATTTTGGTCCTCTAACAGAAAAAGTTGCTAATGTCATACCTAAATGTAATATTAAAATTGCTTTCAAACCTAAGACAAAACTCTCAGGATTTTTATTCAATGCCAAAGATATCACTTCAAAATTTGAAAGTTCAGGAGTTTATAAGTTGATTTGTCCTGTATGTAAAGGAGTATATATAGGTCAGACTGGTCGATCGTTCAAGACAAGATTTAAAGAACACCAACAATCTTTTTTGAAAAATAAAACGGATTCAACGTTTTCAAATCATTGCCGTGAAAGCCACCACCCATTTCCACAAATAGATAATTTTCAAATCATGCACAAATTACCGAAAGGAACCAAACTTACTTACTTAGAATCATTAGAAATTTTTAAACTCAATAATAATGCAAAAGATATCTTGCTGAACGACCAGATTGACTTGATATATTCTCCTATATTTAGTGTATTTAAACAATAATGACTTTTCTAAGAACATTGTATTGTACCAATTTGTGAAATTCACTCGATTAGCCCTTCTTGAAATATGTTCCTCTTGTCTATTTAGGTACCTGCAATAATCCTTTCCCACCCGTAAGCGCAAATCTATAATTATTTTGTATTCAGTTCTTAACTCAATCTGCCCGATGATGGTCTAGTGACCGAAATTGCAATCGCAGTGTTATATTTTTCAAAATATTTTGTGATAATAAACGTAGTAAAATCTAATTTAGTTTTGTTAATCATGTTAAATTATCACGTAGTAACGACGGATTCCATCAACTATATATATATATATATATATATATATATATATATATATATATATATATATATATATATATATATATATATATATATATATATATATATATATATATATATATATATATATACAGGGCGAAAACTTGACCCCCCCTGTAAGTCAGAAACGTACGTGGGATCGAAAATCTCAAAAAAACATGTCAATTTTTATTTCTAGGAGGACTAATTTTGATATGAAAATCATACCCGAAACTTCACCCCCTTGCGGTCAGCAACTACCCCCCATATTTTTTTCAATGGCATGGGGGGTCGAGTGATACATCATTGGAAAGGTCTTTTGTCCCTCTATTATTTCTGTGATTTTTTTCGAAATTGGTTCATTCGTAATTGAGAAATTAAATGTTGAACGTTTTATTTAAGAAAAACAAAATTCGCTGTCGTTTATTTTATTGAGGAAATCATCAAAAAATAGTATCAATGGAAACAAAATCAACGGATAAATTGTTCAAAGCGACCTCCACTTACTTCCATACAATAATACAGTCTACTTTTGAAAGCGTTCCTTACATTATAAAAGATGTCCGGAGTCAGCAATCGGCATTCCCAAACAATTCTCTGTCGCAGCTCTTCTAGATTCGTAGGCTTTGTAGAGTTGTTTCCATTGATACTATTTGTTGTTAATTTCCTCAGTAAAATAAACGACAGCGAATTTTCGGTTTTTTCTTAAATGAAACGTTCAATATTTAATTTCTCAATAACAAATGAACCAATTCCGAAAAAAAATACAGAGGTGATAGAGGAACAAAGGACCTTTCAAATGATATATCACTCGACTCCTCATGCCATTGAAAAAAATATGGGGGTAGTTGCTGACCGCAACGGGGTGAAGTAGTCCCCCTAGAAATAAAAATTGACGTGTTCTTTGAAATTTTCGATCACACGTCCGTTTCTGACTTACAGGGGGGTCAAGTTTTCGTTGGAACGCCCTGTATATATATACTTATATAATTAGTTTTCAAGGACCTATATATGAAAAATAACCCATTTTTTTATTGTATGTTTCATCACAAATGCATTATAGTAAAATTTTCATTCGCATTTACCTCATCAGAGAATAGATTTACTATTCAGTCTTTCTCAGTCCATTGGGCATACTTTTCTGTTCAAATCATTTTATATTTCATGAAAGAAATTGTGGAATGTAGGAGACATAAATAAATTATGTGAACTATTTCGATTTTGCACTGAGTTCTTAAAAAAATATTATTTTACAGCGGTGTCAACTCCTGCAAAACAAAATGGGGAACCTAGTTTAGCACAAGCTGCACCAGGAGCTATAGCCTTAGCAGGTCCTGGGGGAGTGGCTGAGGCAGGTCCTAAAGGTACAGCATTTGCCGGTAAAGAAGGTATGGCTGTAGCAAATCCAAGAGCTACAGCAATTGCTGGGCCAGAAGAGGATGAATCTGAGGGTGAAGATCCAGATTCTAAGAAAAATACAAATAAAGAAAAGAAGGAGAAATATATCAGACAAAGATTCAGGGGAAGGTATCAGTGAATATTTATGAGATATTATTATTAAAATTGCGAACAAATATTGTTACTGATAATAAATTTTCCCTTGAGATCAGATTACTTATGAGGCTCAAACAAATGTACAAATGTTTTAATTAATCGAAAGATTATTCGCTGAAATAATAAGAGTATGACACATTGTAGACTTATCAATAAATCAAAGAAAATTGGATCAAACTAGGATTATTGTAAATCCAATAATAAAACGTGCAAAACTATTATCGCTTTATTTTTTGTTAACATTTGTATAGTGAAGATTGAAAATCATCTTGATAAATCAAATAAGACGTAAATTTTCAAGAGTCTCATTGAAATAAGTATGACGAGTTCCAGTACATTATACCATCTTCAGATACAAATTTTAAGTCTTGCTATGTATATCTGAAGAAGGAACAGCTCGTTTCAATTAGACTTGTGAAATTTGCTACTTATTTTGTTCATCAAGATATTGCTTTATTTTTCTATCCTAAGACTGAAATATTTTAATCATTCTTACGATTGTATGTATAAGAAATGAAAAAAATTTAAGACGTAATGAGTTTGCATAGCTGTAAATAAAAATTCAGACGCTGTTTCAAAGTGATTCGGAATTTTTATTTGAAATACAATATTTATTATTATTTGTTATACTTTTAGTACCTAGTAATGAACTTAGGAGAATGAAGTATTGCTAATATGTGGTGCATTACTATCAAGTTATTTCAATAGGTATACTATTGATGTGTGTGTCATAAAAACGGAAATAACACAGCAGTGAATTACCTAAATCTAAACTTCATATATAAAAATATTATAGAGATTGCCGCAGTTGAAATACACATCAACAAAAGAAAGGTAACGATAATGACGATATACAGACCTCCAGGTAATTGCGATCAATTTCTGAAAAAATTAGAAGAAATCTTGGATCAATTTGACTTAAGAAGCAAAAAATGTGAAATAATATTGTGTGGAGACTTCAACATAGATCTACTCAACCACAGTTGCAGAAATAAGCAGGCTTTCTGTGAACTCCTACTATCATATGATCTGAAACCTACAATATGGTCGTATACTAGAACAACAACAAAGAGCAAAACATGTATAGATAATATCATAACAAATATCAGGGACTTTGATACACGTATTATAGAAACCTCAATTTCAGACCATAATACACCTCAAATCATAAACTTGCAAATAAATAACTCACCAAGTAATCGTATATATACTTTCAAAAGAATAATAAATGAAGATACCATCAAAGACTTATGCAATAGATTAGATGGACAAGATTGGAAAACATTACATGACCTGGAGGAATCCCAGGTTGAAAAGCAATGGGACAACTTCATGAAATGCTTCATAACTGCATATGATATAGCATGCCCGAAAAAAAAAGGTGCTTTTAAAAAAGACAAATAAGAAATATCAGTATAACACAAAAGTAAGTGAATGTAAAACACGACTTGACATTCTATTCACATGTAAAACAAATAATAAGGTTTCCACAGAAGCATATAAACAAACAAAAAAAGAATATGATATGCTACTAACAAAAGTCAAAAGTGATAAATATAAACAGAAACTATTAAACTCTGATAATAAAATAAAAAGTTTATGGCAAGCTGTAAAAGAAATAAAAGGTAATGACAATACAAAACATATCCAAATTGAAGGTCATATTGAAGATATTGCTAATGGTTTCAATGATTAGTGCTCAGAGACGGCCACAAACCTCATAAAAAACTGACTGAAATTCCTTTCACTTTTGAAATTAACAGAAATAAAGAAAGTCTAACGTTCAATACCATTACAGAAGAACAAATACAAAATACATGTTCATTATTAAAAAACAAATACAGTAGTGGGATAGACGAAATACCAACAACCATTGTCAAAGCTACCATAACTAATACGAAGTACCCACTAACATACATTATCAACAATTGCCTCAAGTATGGAATCTATCCTAGAAAACTGAAGGAAGCAATAGTTAAACCTATTTTTAAGAAAGGTGATCTGAACGAGTATCATAACTACAGGCCAATAAGCCTCTTACCGGCATTTTCTAAGATATTTGAAATGGTAATTTGCAGACTACTATGCTCTTTCATGATCAGCTACAAAATTTATTCTGACAATCAACATGGGTACATTAAAGGTCGATCGACTGATACAGCCATTTATGAATTCATTACAAATATATTACAAGTCTTAGGAGACCCTGAAATGATCATCGGTCTCTTCTTAGACCTATCAAAAGCCTTTGATAGCCTGAGACATGACTACGTCTTGGCGAAAATGGAACAAATGGGTATACGAGGAACAGCATTAAAACTCATACAGTCATATTTAGAAGAAAGAACACAAAGAACACTTGTAAACAATAATGGTATAAATGAATGCCTATCAGAACCTAACCCTATAAAATTAGGAATACCACAAGGAAGTATACTAGGGCCAATCATCTTCACTTTTTTCATAAATGACCTGCCTTCTAGCCTAGATGAAAACGAAAAAACTAAAATTCTAAATTATGCAGACGATACGAACATCTTATTGAAGGCAAACACTTTTCCTGAAATTACCATAATGGCAGAAGCAGTACTGAACAGGACAGAACATTGGTTTACCAAAAACAAATTGAGCATGAATGTTGACAAGACAAGCATCATCCTTTTTAAAACCAATCATGCAGGCTATGATACTCCAGAATATCTTAAGATGTCAAACTCTAAGATACAATTCAATAAAACCACAAAATTCCTGGGACTGCAGATAAAAGAAAATCTAAGCTGGAAAGAATATATTCAAGAATTATCAAAGGAACTTTCAACAACATGTCACCTTTTAAGAGTAATAAAACAATATCTAGACACGAAATCCTTAAAAATAATTTATCAAACTACCTTTGAATCGAAATTAAGATATGGAATTCTATTTTATGGAGCAAGCTCAAGTATAAATAATATTTTCAAAATACAAAAAAGAGCACTTCGGATCATTTGTGGCATGAAGTCAATGGATTCTTGCAGAAGTAAGTTCAAACAAAATGGCCTATTAACATCGACTGCAATCTAATAATTATTTGTAACCATCTTTCTATTTACCCCTTCTACACAATTTGTCATTTCTTGTTTTCGATATAACAGAAAATCATAGTTAGTTTGCCATTAGCATCTGAAGAAGGTGAAGTTCCACCGAAACGTGCTCATGCGTTATTTCTTTGAATAAATGTGTACATTGTTATTATTAACCATTGTTTTAATATGTTCATTAATTTACACCAAGTATCGGCCCAATCAATCCAAAAAAAGGGTTAAATATACGAAATCCACAAAATAAGAGAATGGTAAAAAAATTGAAAATTGGATCCAGTTTTGAGTAGGTAAACTATGACATTGCTTAGAGCAAGCATATAGTTTATAACAAAGAAAATATAAATAGATGAATTAAATAAAAAAAAAATTAAAGAATTATTCAGGCAGTATAAGTAGACATTTATAATATATATAAGAGTTAAATGAATAATTCCGAAGAAACAACAAATAATTTAAAAAATACAATAAGGTCAAGCAAAATTAGTGGAGAACCGAACGTAAGCGTGCATTAAAGATAAATACAAAATACGCCGATTTAAATTATATATTTGATTTCAACAAATGACGTTTATTTGGACATCACTGGTATAGTTAGTATTAGTACACTTGTTTTTACTCGCTCAAAACTACTCATTGCTCACTGTTGTCATGTTTCTCTTTCCTGTTCAAAGTGCAATCTCAGGATTCTCAGGTGACAGATCATGCGTGTAAAATCAGGCAGTAGATTTGTGTTTATTCAAAAACAATATAACCTAACTCACAAGCACAAGTCACAATCTATGACTGCGTGTGGACTGTATTCTCATATACTTATTTTATCTTTTTCATATTTGATTGAAAATACATATAGAATATCTTTGTAAATTACTCTCAGAGTTAAGAACAATCGAAATCATTATTTGATTCTGACGACTTTAATTTGTAAGTACAATGTGTAACATACAACCTTTGATCCTGATATAATTTATTCAAAATTGTACAAATTAAATGGCTCAATAGAAAATTGGAGTGTTATGTTTTATCTAATCCAGGAAAATTATCGGAAATCTGATTAAAATATCTCATTGTTATGTGAATCATTATCACTTTTGTGATATAAATGTCTCTACATAACAAGCTCAAAGTAATTGAAGACTAAGTTAATTTTCATTTAGAAGTATTAAAATATTCATATGTTAAATAAATATTTTGGATTTATGTGATCAGTAGAAGACATTCTTTTTTTTCATTACTAGGAAAATGGATATTTCAACTTTGGATTCTGTGAAGAAATTAAGAATTGTTCATTTGTGCTTAGCAATTACCTTCTTCACTTCAGGTATCATAATTAATATAGTGCAATGTTTACTATACTATATTTTAAGACCTGTTAACAAAGCGTTATTTAGGAAGATCAATTGGTATCTATCCTACAGTATTTATTCACGTAAGTAGATATAATTGTTGAAATTGAACATCAATAATTGGTTGATTTTATAGAGATGGTTTTTCTGGGAGAATGGTGGTCCGGTAGCAAATTAATTTTGTATGCAGATAAAGAGGCTTTAGAAAAATACTATGGTAAAGAGCATGGTTATTTGATTATGAATCATGCGAATGAAGCAGACTGGTTATTAGGATGGATCTTCTTAGAAAGAGTGAAAGTACTTGGTGTAAGTGTAATTCATCTTCTTGCTCTTATAGACATTTTTTTTAGCATTTAATAAAATATTTATAATGTGTTGTAGAATGCAAAAGCCTACTGTAAAAGAGCTATTCAGTATATGCCTGTTTTGGGATGGGCATGGAAGTTTTCTGAATTTGTATTTCTTGAGAGAAACTTTGAGAAGGATAAAATAAATATTAACCGTCAAGTTTCTGAATTGAGTGACTACCCTGATCCAATGTGGGTAAGTAGATTGAAAGAATCTTTATTTAATCAAGGCATCTTGACATAATTCATTTAAATAAGGACTGTTTCATTGAAATTTGAACAAAATTAAAATTAGTAATATTTTAATAAATTTTTGAAACAATGATTAATCTAAAACATTTACTATATTGAATATATTTAATTTTTAATAATCATATTAAGAGAAAAGCAAGCGTATTAAATAATAGATTTGATGAGAAAGGTTATATAACATTAATGCAGGTCTTTCATAATTGTGATTGAACTGTAAGGAGTATATATTGGAATAATAATTCACACAAATTATTTATATGCACCCTCGATTTGGATTTGATTATTTATCCTCTATGTGAAGGATCTATACCTAAGATGGGGTTTTAAAATACTGTTTTGCTATTATTATCTGTGTTTGAAATAATACAAAATTTCTCTGAAATTGTTCAATCAAAATAAAACAAATTTGATTTTTGTTACTATTGTATCAGGAAATTTTTGTGCCTTGGAGAGAAACTACACAAAATAAAATATTATTTTGGGAAATTTAGATTATAAATTTATTAACATTTCTATTAGAGTATGAAATGTTTCAGAAAACACTCTAAATACATTTTTGTTCAACTAAAATTTAAAACTTAACTTGATGTTTCAATGTGTTGTCTATCGAATGGAATGCATTCACCAAATATCTTCAAGAATTACATATGTATTTATCATAATTGTGTTACTTCAAAAGGTAGAATGTTCATAAGTTTTGATGTTTTTTTATATATTTTTGACAGCTACTTCTATACCCAGAAGGAACTAGATTCACTGAGGAAAAACACCAAGCATCCTTGGAATTTGCTCGAAAACATAACCAGCCTGAATTAAAGTACCATCTACTACCAAGAACAAAAGGCTTCATTTCAAGTTTGCCCGCTATGAGGGGAAAAGTTGCTGCTATTTACGATTGTCTTACAGTATTTAGAGAGGAAGACCCAAACAAACCTTCTATGATAAACTTATTGAATGGAAAACCTGTAAATGCCCATTTATATATTCGAAGAATTCCCCTAGAAGAAGTACCTGAAACTGAAGAGGGCCAGGATAAGTTTTTGAAAGATCTTTTTGTCATAAAAGTAAGTATATAAGTCTCACCAAACTAAAAATGCAGAAATATCAAAATTCCAAATACATAGTTATGAGGTAAAATCATAAAAATTGTAATATAATCCAATAATACATTGATGTATGTTTATATTATGCATATATTACAGTAGTTATAAAAAACTCAAAACTATTAGCTTCTATGTTAAACTTAAACTTTGCTGAAATAACCTTATGTGAAATTGTAACCATAATATTACTAAAATCTAGATGATTGATATATTTTGAATAGTTTAATCAACTTCTGTTATTGCCCATACAACTGAATATTCACGTGTTTTCCTTATGTTTCATTCATTTTAACTTGACGTTAGATAAGTTTCAACCAATAATATTTCTGTCTATATAAAATTACAGGATAAAATGAAAGAAGGATTTCTGAAACATGGCGATCTCTTCGCACTGGTAAATAATGTACCAAGAGTTGAAGCTGTCAATCTTGAAAGGCGTTACTATTCATTACTCAACGTTGTGGGATGGGCATTGTTAGTCCTTATTCCTATGATAAGTTATTTACTGAAATTGATCTTGAGTGGCCAACTTATTTATTTCTCCATAGGAATGGGAATTATTGGTTTCTGTGAGTATCCTTTCTATTTACTAATAATGTTCATAGGTTGCATATATGTGTATTCAAGTAATGAAAAGTTTATTAACTAGAAAAACATATGTTTAATTTTAATGATTACTATAATTGAATGTGTCACAGCGTTGTGCCAGATAGAACTGAATACAAAAATCTTCGTATCACAGTTTATAGAGTAATGAAAAGTTATAACAATAAAAAATGAAATATTAGGGTGAACGGTAGGTAATCGTTTGAGGGAACTTTTACAAATTACATCAATTAAGAAATTTATTCAGCAGGGAGAAAAATTTAAGTGTATTAGTTCATTCAATAAGTTATCACAATTTTTATACCTTTTTATTTCTAGGGCTTTTTAGTACAGTAAAAAGGTATATTTTACTAAAAAAAAATACTTAATGGCTGAAATTTTGAGGAAGTGTTCGGGGGCATGTCCTGAGTTTATAACTGAGTTTTCGTATTCGAGGGTGTGGGGGAAGATACAACCCCCGGTCTATATGGGGGTGAGTTCATTTTAATTCTATATCTCCGTTGCTGTTGCCCGTACAGTCAAGTCCAAGAGATCATGTTTGTAGGAAATTGAATTATCTATCCAATGATAATAAAATCGAGGTCATAGGTCAATTACAATTGCCGGTCAAAGGTGAAAGGTGAAGGGTAGTTTTTCATTTTTCGCGAATACCGTGAAACCGGTTTCTTCGCATACTGCTTGAATACCATTTTGAAGTACTTGAAGTTACCTGCAAAATGAGCTCTCGAACACCCTTCTACGATGAAGAGTTTTCCATCACTCCAACGATCAAGTTGAGCGCGCGAGCCGCGTGTCGTACTCTCATTGCTCGTACGTTGCACTCTCTACGTGCAGTTAATAATTATCGTTGAATTTTTCCCTAATTAAAATTAATAATATGGTTGAAGGTGGACTTGTTTTTTTTTTTTTTTTTCAAGGGAAAACGGGAAATCCATCATGGACAAACGACAAGGTCTGCCCTTGCCGAATAGTGTGAGACTCCTACTCACTAAAACCCTATAAAAACCCCAACTTTTGAATGTTCAGTGCTCTGTCATGTATGTGTGTGTGTATTGCCGTGTACTGTTTGATGATTTGAAGTCTCTCGATCATTAATTTACATCAAACAGTACACGGCAATACACACACACATACATGACAGAGCACTTAACATTCAAAAGTTGGGGTTTTATAGGTTTTTAGTGAGTAGGAGTCTCACACTATTCGGCAAGGGCAGACCTTGTCGTTTGTCCATGATGGATTTCCCGTTTTCCCTTGAAAAAAAAACAAGTCCACCTTCAACCATATTATTAATTTTAATTAGGAAAAAATTCAACGATAATTATTAACTGCACGTAGAGAGTGCAATGTACGAGCAATGAGAGTACGACACGCGGCTCGCGCGGTCAACTTGATCGTTGGAGTGATGGATAACTCTTCATCGTAGAAGGGTGTTCGAGAGCTCATTTTGTAGGTAACTTCAAGTACTTTGAAATGGTATGCAAGCAGTATGCGAAAAAACTTACCGGTTTCACGGTATTCGCGAAAAATGAAAAACTACCGGCAATTGTAATTGACCTATGACCTCTATTTTATTATCATTGGATAGATAATTCAATTTCCTACAAATATGATCTCTTGGACTTGACTATACGGGCAACAGCAACGGAGATATAGAATTAAAACGAACTCACCCCCATATAGACCGAGGGTTGTATCTTCCCCCACCCCCTCGAATACGAAAACTCAGTTTTAGACTCAGGACATGCCCCCGAACACTTCCTCCAAATTTCAGCCATGAAGTATTTTTTTTTAGTAAATGCCTTTTTTGTATCTCTATTTACTGTACTATTTCTAAAGTTTAATTTCAATCCCCTCTACTCTATGTAAAATTTTGAAAACTGTATTGAATCTTTATTTTCAAAACGGCGCTTAATTCTTTTTCTGAACTTTCTATGTGCTCTACCAATATACATTTTTTTACAATCATCATATGACAATGGATAAACACCTGAGATTTTATCTGTTTGTAATTTATTGTTGTTTATCTATCGTGCTAGAATTGTTCATGTGTTAGGCCATACTGATGTTATACTATAAAAATTTATGTCAGTTTTTCACTAGGTTTACCTATCATATTGAAATGCCGCAAGATAAAAATCAACATGTACTGTTCGTTGAAATCGAGTAGATTGTGAACGTTTTCTTTCAATTTTCCCTGCATGCTGGTCTTGCGATTTTGATGCACATGAATAAACGATCTGATTCTTTGCTCGTTTTTTTGAGAAGGTCGAATTCACTTATTTCTACATGCTGCGCTGGTAGATCTACTAATTGACGAACGTTTGGAAAGCATATTTTTTGAAGAATCAATTAACATGATAGTTTCTCAATTTTATATCATATTGATAATAATTTGACTTTGTTTAATATAATGTACGATCGACTGCGAATGACATGTGGTTTGCAAATTATGCAATTAAGTTGAAAGGATAGAAAATATTGTAGAATCATTTTTCAAATACATTGCCGGTACGACACGCGCGTTATCTACTGTAAGGTAATTTTACTATGCCTATAACCTTCTCGCAAGTACAATAAGTTGTGAACATTTTATTTCAATCGTATGAACGGTACGACAGAGCATAAAATACGAACAAACAAACGTTTCTTTTTATAGAACAAATTGGTAGCAATCTGTTTTATAATGTTCAATTCTTCATTCAAGTTTGCCTGTGACATAGGAATATTTAAAAGTCGATGGGCAATACAATTAAATGCTGCAATTTTATATTGGAAAGGATGAACTGAAGTATTATTTATTGTAGTACTCATATGTGAAACTTTATGAAAAATTTCAGTCATATTTATTGTTCCTTTTTGTGATATTGTATCAATTCAAAACGATAAATTTATTCCTACACTAATTTATGTATGTATTGAAAATAAAAAATTTGTTCTTTTCAGTTCTCTTCCTGATGAATAATCTTCTTAGTGTGTCCGACATTAAGAAGGCATCTTCATATGGAGCAGATACTAAAAAAGGAATCTGATCCTAAAATGAATATAAGACTTGATCAAATGTTAGTTGAATTAATTTTTAGCAGTTTAAATATCAGGTTAATCCATTACTAGATAATGAATTCTATTTATTTTCTATGTTTGTGAGTAGATTATATTTTATTCACACAATTTTAGTTGATTCCAATGCTTCATATTCCACAATGAAGTCTAATATTGCAATTTTAGATTATTAAGAGAAAAAATTCCAAAAACAAAGAGTTCAAGTGTGAAAAAATATTCGACAATAGTAAGCAAGGTTGTTACTCATTTTCCTACCATCATTTATGAGTCAAATGTGATAAAAAAAATTACATATTTGTTGAAAGAATTCATTTCTGGAAGGTATTCATTTTTCTATTTAAAACTTAAATTGATCGAATGTTCAAGATCAATCTATGAGAAATATTTTTTAAAACAATCATCCTCATGCTTTGTTACTTTAGTTTTATATTCCTACTCTAGATTTCAGGTCAGAATGATTTATCATATCTTTTTCTTTTTAAGAAGTTTTATAGAAGAATTTATTTATTTATGGTTTAATCAGTAGTATTTAATAAAAAAATTGTAAGCGCTGCAATTCCCTAAAAAGATTTTGAAAAAATTAGTTTACATTCACTCTCTATAACTTTTCTTATAATTTAATCAAAAAGAAAGTGAATTTTTAAGTCAGTTTTGCTCTGAAATTCAGTCGCCAACAGATTTGTGTATGACTTGAGTTTTTGCTCTATATGTATAAAAGTGAATATCTCCTAATTTTTTTAGCATATGATTTGTTATTTTTTGTGATTGAGGGCTAAGTACTTCTCGTCTAGGTTTCAAATGTTAATATTGCTCTGACGATGTTCTGCTGTTTGGTTTATTTAATGGTTATTTATTTAAAAATTATTTTCCTTTAAAAAATGTACTGATAATGTTGTGAAATATACTTATTATATAATTTTTTTTCTTTACTTCATTATGCTCGCAAACGGCATCTAGGGAGTTTTTGAGACCCTAAATTTACACGTAAATTACGTTTTCGGTTATTCTGAGCAAGCGCAGAAGCTTTGAAATTACCGAGACGGTTATTAACCGATAACGTACTACGTATCAACGGGACCTTAACGTTCGCTTAATAAACGTCCGTTATATTCGCGGTGTTGACAAGTTTAAACGCGCTTGTGTTAAATTGTTACAAACTAAAGAAAAATAGACTATTTGAACTATGATAAGTGACTAATATCATATATACTATCGTGCTAATTCGTTCCAAACTTCTTCCTTTGTATTAAAAATTCGCAAAAAATGTTATTTTTTACTGTGGCAACCATCAATCGAGTCTGCGATCTGATGTTTTGAGATTGACAGTTTCGGTATTTTTATTGGTTATGTCACAGTGCTATTTTGGTTTCTTTATTTGTGTAAATTGGCCTGCTAATTTTGATATTTTTTCAACGGTTGTTTTTCAGTTATCACGATAGTTAAAAAAAGACTACGATTTACAGATATGGAGGATCTGTTACTTCTTAGAGTGGTTCTAAGTAATAATCCATTTGAAAACCCAGATATTTGGTCAGTGATTCAGCAGCACATTACCCTTAACAGGAAAATTATTTTCAATGAGAACAGTAAAATACATAAGCCTTCGATGCCTAAGAAATATATTTGCCCAAATTAATCACAATTATTACTACAGACTGTTGCATTTACCAGTTGCTTTATGTCCAGACAATTGGGTTTGGTATCTGCAAAGTTTGGCATAACCGTGGCAAATCCTCTCTTTGAAAACGGAAAATTCTTTTCACCTCTTCAACCTCAATATTATACAAATCGAATCCGGGTATGTTTCCATCAATATTTTCACGTTCTTGTTCCTCTTCAAAGATGTTATGTAAGATTATACCTCTCATTAAATTATGATCCACATCCCCGCGCCTGATCGCTATATTATAGTCTATTACATCTTCCATGATAATTTACCCAAAGAACGCTAATAATAGGTGAATGAAAATCGGAAAAACCGACAAAAAATAATACAAGAACACAAGAGAGGTTATACTTATTTGACGTTCGCAATAAATTTGAATTCAAAAACTCTTTTTGGATTTTCAAGTTAAAAACGTTTTCCGTTCTGCGCAAACTCAACATAGCGGTTTACGATAATTACGTTTACTTCAAATAGAAACTCAAAAACTCCCTATTCTGTTGAAATCTCATCTGAGCCAATAGCTTCAAATGTATTACTTTATACAGCACCGTTTTAAAAATTTTATTATTATGATCAGTCAAATCGGTCATTATTTCTGATAAAATGTACTGTCATATTGCACACAACACCGAATAAACATGAGTGGAAAGTATTTAATTTTACTAGTGAGAATACTGTAATGATTACATAAAAATATTATTTTATTAAAAACTTGTAATATACAACAATACAATAATTACATCTTAAAATTATTTACATGTATCCAATCAGGTCGATTTGAAGATTTCCTGAAGGCATTGTATGGCATGAACGGAGTTAATGAATGTTCTAGGCCGATCTGGATAGTCAAAGCCCCAATCAGGTCTTAAGCCTGGTAATTTAAGAGATTTTGTGGTATGAAATTTAGAATTTACAAACTTGTTTCCAGATCTTGAAACCATTTTTTGTTTTCTCAATACTAAACCATTTATTTTATCAAGTTTTTGATGTAAGTATGGTAAATCCAAGATAACTTGCTTGTACACTCTATTGTGAGCAAACAACCAGAATAACGTACAAAGGCTGGGAAAAGCCATTTCTTCCTTGTCACACCAATGTATCATAATATTTAGCATACTATCTAAATACTCTGGACACCAAGTCATAGCAGTAGTAGGGGGATATTTGCACAAATTGATAAGTATATATGTAGATAAAACATTGATTTGTATTTCTGGTAGAGACCGAGCAACAGATTTAATCAATAAATAAAGCTGTTCTGGCAATATAGGACCGACAGTTTTACATATGACAGGGCTCCTCCTAGTTACATATTCTGAAATAAAAATAGATTGTTATTGAATAGCACAATTGAATCAACTGGTTTCAAAACCCGATAAATCCACTTAGGTCAAATGTTGGGAAATTGGCGAAAACTGTTTCAACTCATTACTTTTGACCAACTGTATGAATATTTTGCAGGCTCTTAAAGGCCAAATAGTTTTATTAGAAAATAAATATATTTTTTTCAAAAACATAAGTATAGTCGAAATTTTAATAAATAAAATGGATTTGTCAGGTTTTGATATCGAACATTGGATTGGTCGGGTTTTGTAATTTACTCACTTGGATTTAATGGGTTTTGATTTTGAAACATTTAAAAACAAAGAATTTTTTGAATATTTATGTTATCAAAAGAGCCTTAATCTAATACAATATTTTTTGAGAACTAGACATCAAGTCCGGGACCTCGTCAACTGGTTCACACAAATTAATACTGCTGCCTTCAGGTTCCACTAAAATTCCATCCTCTTGGACATTATAGTATTTTTTAATAACGTCATTGTAGTATTTGAGGTTTTCTATTTCTGCCCAATTTTCACCCCAATGTTTTTCCAATAAGGTCTTTACGTCTTTTAGTTTTTCTTTATTAGGACGTACGCCGCTTAGAACTACAGATTGTAAGATATTCCCAACCGATTTTCCTTTTTTAAAAACAGACTTGTATTCTCCAAGATCAGATTTATAAGATTGTTCTCCTTGAATTGTTACTGTCCTATTTTTACCCAGTTTCAGTAAAAACCTTTTACTCATATTTAAGCGGAAGTGCCACTGTTGCAGGAGGTTTAATGGTAGTTTGAGAGTCCTTTTTCCAGTCGTAAACATTCACATCACAGCCCAGAACAAAAATCGTAAACTCTTCTGGAGAAAGGATGGTGTCTTTTCTTTTTATAACTTTCTCGATTCGTGCAAAGACTATCTCTGGGGGAATAAAGGAGTGACCAGCCACGGGAAATATAAGCTCCAAGTTTTTAACATAGAGGGGTGCATGTACACTAAGCCATTTGATGCCCATTGTTATCATTATGGAGTTTTTGTTTTGTCCCCCACAGCCATCGGCAATGAGCCGAACAGTATCTATCTTTTCGAAGTTGGTGGTACTCAGTTTATGAAAAATCGCACTAACAATTTCATTTTTTTGCTGGTCCTCGGTCCATGTATATAAAAACACATTTTCCTTGGACAACGGAGAATGTGATGTACCTGTAACGGCGGCAAAATTATACGTATACAACTGCCGACTGTAATAAACAGACTGATCGGGAATCTTTGGCATTGCTTGTTTTTTTTGACAGTCAAACGATATAATTTTGAGACCTTTCTTCTCTAAGTGAATCAAAAAATGCCTTTGCCCGTAATTTGTGTACGCGCTTCTCAATCATGATTTTTTTAAGTTGCTCATCTTTTTCCACTTTAATTTTCTCTATTAATTGAAGGCATGTAGAACAAACACCTCTCGGAAGGCAATGGCAAACCACCGAGAAGTATTCTGCCTAGTGAAGCCTCTCTATAAAGACGTTCGGAACCGTCGTAAAACTGTAGGTCCCTTCTATTCGTGTATCACTGTATCACGCACAGCACGAATAGTTGTAGAGAGGTCGCCTACGCCCGAAACCGGGTATGGCACCGGAAGGAAGGAAGAACAAACATAGGCAGGTATTAAAAATATGCCGAAAATAACTTTTTTTTACCATAACATACGTAGATCCCATTTCAACTTCCCGGCAGTATTGTAGCCACATTTTTGATATGTTCAAATCCGAAGATAAATAAGTTCGGCTGCTTCTATTTCTACAGTAATGAGATTCAACAGTTTTTAAATTGTTCTATAAATCGCATTAGATTTTTTTTCAGCAATTTTTGGCGTTTTTCGATCACCTCCCCTGTTTTCGCGTGCTATCTGTTGCCCTTCATGAAATCGTTTTAGTACGCCAAGTACTCGATCCTTTTTCACTTTCAAAATATCGAGAAAAGCTTTCTGGCATACAGGAATTTTTTTGGTTGAATCTGAAAGACCGATATAATACTTTACTGAGTAGGTTTTCCTATTTCCTGTACGCCCTTGACGTTTCATATTTTGTGTCGCAAAATTTTATTATATAGTTATCCTGGCCTATCTTGTCTTTATGCAAATAAAAATGTTGATGAAATTGCTTTATATCACGCATCAACAGGGTACTGCATCGATACGATTTTGTAGCATGTTGACTAGTTGGATATGACGGCAAGCCTTCGACTTTGTATCTAAGGAGAAAAAATCCATATATTTTTGTTTGAATGAGATTGTTTACCTTTCCTCCTTTTGTACAGCTCGCTTCCATATTCTTGGTCGCGAAACTCGTTTGCAAGCTCTGTCTGGTGTTACTGTTTTAGGAAACTATCCACTATACTCTGCCATTATTTGAGCATTAAATAGATAATGTAAAATAATAGCTTTTCAATTTTAATTATAACTCAAACTGGACTGCACTAGTACTTTGTACACTCGAGTGATAGAATAAAATCATATGGCTCAACCTAACCGAATTATTACGTATTGCAGTCGCGTGACTTTAGAAGTTTGCTGTGATTGGCTAGTTTGGATTTGCTGGCATTTGATTTTAACGCCGCTTGGACTTGTCGGAATTTGAAACCAACTCCATATTTTAGATACAAATATAGCTAGGATTTGCGGGGATTTGCACTGTAAATATTGTATTAGATGGTAGGGAACAAGAAGACGAATCCAATGACGTATTAAACTAAATTTTCTCGAAAAATGGATTTGTCGGCTTTTGAAACCAGATTATTCAATTAAGAAAAGCATATTGAGGAGTGATTTGCAGTCTTTAAATTAATGTCTTCACAATTGAAAAACTCACCAAAATCACTCAATGCTGAGATTATGAGTGGTATTGTTATATCCTCAGCGACTAATAATTCCAATGCCCGTTCGCTTCGTTTTTCCAATGAGTTCTGAGATTGAGCATTAGTTTGGGCTTCCTTACATCTTGTTCTTATTAATTTTAAAGTATTTTCATCTTTTGATCTTTGTTGATAGCCCTTCCAATTAGCCTGAAAAGAAATATTTTAAATAATGTATAAAACAAATACTAATTATGTTTTTTGATAATCTTTCGCCTTATATTATTGACAAATTCAATTACAATTTTACATTATTTTCTTCTGCTTTTCTGAATTAATTTCAAAATTTTTCACATTTTAAGTATAAATATTCTGATGCATAGCCCATATTTGATATATCTATTAAATCTTCATTTTCTCAACAAGTCAAATTTGCTATAGAAGATAAATATACTCAAAAATTGAGAGAATAAATGTTTACTCAATTCCTCGATTTATTTGGATTATTCTCAATTTGAGGGAATATCATGATATATTTCATAGATATTTTTGTTATTTTGCATAAACACTCATGCGTTTTAAGCTTCACCCTTTTAAATAAAATTTATTTTTACTTTACCTGTATTTTTATTGCAGCTGCTTCCTGAATCTTTCTCAATCTTCTTTCCTCTATTGCTTCTGGAGTTAACAAAGGAGCATACGTTTTTCTTATTAGGAAACCTCTTGTAAATCTTTGTATAGTGTATACTGCTTTAATTAAATTAAGGAAATAAGTCCGATGAATCTTCATTTGTTGATACCCGCGGAAGTAGTTCTGAATCTTTACAGCAGCTTCTTTCTGTTTCAAGTAAGCTGCTCGCTGAATCTTCATAGCCTTTGTTGCACAAAATTTACGCTGAATGATAATGGTAATTTCCTTGAGTTTCACATATGTTGCTCTATAAATCTGCATCGATTTTTTTGCTTTATATTTCTCTTCAACAGTGCAAACTGCTGTTTTCAATTGTAAAAATTGTTTCCTCTCCTTTTTCATCAAAATAAATCCTCTAAAATAGCTCTGAATGATAACACAGCTTCTTCTCTGCTTCAGAAACATTCTCCTTTGTTCTTGCATTAATTTATTGGCTCTGAACTTTGTCTGAATCAAAATTACATGTTTTTTAAGGGTTATGAACTTCCTCCTTGCACTGGACATTTTTTGATATGCTTCATACCATTGCTCAATAATAGAAACTTTTTTTTTCATTTGTGTGTACAGCTTTCTATCCCTTTTCATGAGCAAATAACTCCTAAAATATCCTTGAATAACAATGGCGGCATTTCTTTGTTGGAGATAATGATTCCTTTCAATTTTCATAATTTTATTTGCTCTGAATAGTCTCTGCACAAATACAGTTGTGTTCTTAAGTTTTTTGAAATTATTCAACTCCTTCTTTAGAGCTTTGTAGGCCCTATATCTGCTCTGTATAATGGTTGCACTAGATTTCATTTTTAAATAAAGTGTTCTATTATTTTTCATCAATAAGTAGCTCCTGAAACTATTTTGGATTAATACAGCTGCGTTTCTTTGCTTTAAAAATGAATCCCTTTGGAATTTCATAATTCTATTTGCCCTGTATTTCCTCTGAACTACAACAACAGCTTTTTTGAGATTTTTGAAATTTTCTCTAGCTAATAACATAGCCTTATAGGCTCTATACCTTTGTTGAAAGTTGGTTATTGACAACATAATCCTTAAATAAATATTTCTTTGTTTACTCATCCTAAAATATTTCTGAATAGTAATGGCTGATTTTCTTTGTAGTAAGTAAAGATTTCTTTCTATTTTCATCAATTTATTAGCTCTATACCTTCTCTGGACTAATAAAACTGTTTCCTTTAGTTGTTGAAACTCTTGCCGAGCTTGCAGCATCATGTGTTTAGCTTTATATTTATTTTTGACATAATTAACAGTGGTTTTTAAATGCAAGTAAGCATTTTTTTGATTATGCATAAGTTTATTTGCCCTGAATCTTCTCTGCAACATAATGCACACTTGTTTCAATTTAATATAACGTTTGTTACATATTTCCATAGATCGTTTAGCTCTATACTTCTGTTGTACCAAACAAACAACTTTAGTAAGTGTTAAATAATGTTTCCTTTCTTTTTTCATTTGTATATAGCCTCTAAAATATTTTTGAATTGTGATGCAACTATTTTTCTGTTTTAAAAATTTGTCCCTTTGTATTTTCATCAATTTATTACATCTGAACTTTGTTTGCATACAAATTACTGAGTTTTTCAACATAACATATTCTCTCCTCACACAACACATTTTTTTATATGCTCTGTATCTTTGCTGAATGATAGTTGCACTTGCTTTCATCTTTAAATATGATATTCTAGACTCTTTCATGTGTAAATAGCTTCTAAAGTATACTTGTATTATAACAGTGCTTTCCCTAAGCTGTAAATATGAAGTTCTCTCAATTTTCATAAGTTTGTTCGCTCTGAATTGTCTTTGTATAAAAATGGCAGCTCTCTTAAGGTTTTGGAAATATTGTTTTGCTGTGAACATCAATTTGTTTGCTTTATATTTCGATTTAATGAATTCAGAGGCTTTTTGCAAAGAAAGAAATTGCTGACGTTCTTGCTTCATTTTGATAGTAGCTCGACAATACCTCTGTATCAAAATTGTACTTTTCCTCAGTCGAAGATAATTTTCTCTATCTCTCTTCATTTCTCTGTACGCTATAAAATACTTTTCTATAGTCCTAGCCGATTTTTTTGTTTGTATGAAATCGTTTCTCAAACCTTGCATCACTTTAATTGATCTATACCAATTCTGTATTAATATAATTGAAGATTTCAGTATTTGGTATTCATTAACAGTTTTTTTCATCAATTGTTTACACCTAAACTTTTCTTGAATGAAACTAACCGATTTCTTCAAATTTAGATAATATTTTCTAACTGTTTTTGTTATAATACTAGCCTTGTACCATTGTTGAATTATAATGGCTGAACTTTGAAGCTGTTGATAATGTTGTTTCTCTCTCAGCATTAATTTTTTGGCTATATACATTTCCTCTACAATTAGAACAGTTCTTTTAAGTTGCATATATCTGGATCTAGCCAAAAGTCTTCTTATGTTCTTTTGCAAAATGATAGCAGCACATACTCTTTTACGATAACATACACCATTAAGCCATAATCGACACTGTTTTTGTAGTTTTAAAATATAGCTTTTTAGTTTCAAATATTTTTTCTGTTGCACATACATTTTAAAATAACTCTGAATCTTCATAGCAGCTCTTTCACGTTTTACTTGTTTTAGATATTCTTTCAAAAGAGATGAAAAATTCAATAACTTTTCACTCAAAATCTGATGTCTGTACCATCTTTGAATTTTAGTAGCTGAATCAACCTTGGCATTATAACATTTTCTCAATTCATTACGCTTGAGCTGGACCGGCCAACTTCTCCACCAAGTCTGTATATGTTTCACACTTTTAAGCACTAAAGGAGCTTGGAATTTGTATACAATCTGCCATAAAAACGATAGAGTTTTTTCTCTGTGGCCATCAACAATGTGATATGGTTCTATCTCATGCTCAATGTCATAACCTTCATCAGCTAAAGATTTGAAGACCAGTTTTACATTATAAATTTTTTGCAATCTTGATATAGCGGGAACTCTTAACTGCTCAGTAAGATCATTTCGCATTAAAATAATTTCCATCACCCTTGCCAATCTTACACCATCCCTCAAATCACCTCCAAGATTGTTAACTGCATAATCGTATTCATGAATATAAAGTTGCTTGTGATGCACTACATATCCAAAATACTTCAAATATTTATTTATATCACCAACTCCTCCAGTGATTGCATCTTTTGCGAAATGTATAAGCATATCCCGACTTTCTTTAACAACTGAATTTCTACGAAATAAACATGGATCATGTGCAATAAGGGTCTTAATTTTTGCTTGATCTAAAAAATAAACCAATGTCAAATATTTCCTTAGAATAAACTTCTTGATTTCTGTGGTATACTTCAAACTATGAACAGTTTTGTGTTTCTTAGATAGATGAGGATCTTTAAAAAATCTATCGTAAAGAAATTTACTCAACCCTAATACATCAGAATTAGATGCTAATTGTAACTTGACCTTGTAAATGGTCTCTAAACCAATCCTGAGCCACAACTGATTATAACTCAAAATTAGGGACATAAGTTTAGACTGAAGGCTTAAATCTAGATGAACATTTTTATCGTGGCGAATTTCCAATTTACCAACTTCAATAGCCGCTTCGATCTTCAAAATGACACCTTGTATTTCCTCAGACATATAAAAGTTTAATGCTGCCTTTCGTAGAGTGTCCAATCTAGATACTGTGTGGTACTTATTACAAATAACTTCTTTAGTTGGCGCAAGAGCAACTTCCTTTTTAGAGCATTCACGCCATAGTTTAGCAGCATCTATACTGTGACTCTCATCGTCCACATTCAATTCACTTGGAGGAGTTAAGAGTATGTTGAACCATCTTTTGAAACGTTCTTCTTGTTTTTGTATCCAGTCTTGATCTAGATAAATTGTATTAGTCAAGAATGGATCGAATGAAATTGTTGCAGCTAGTATGAAAGGGTCGTCTATTGCTAACATTTTTGTTTCAATAAAAGATACGCCTTTAGTTCTATCTATTTTCTCTTTATTTGGACTGTCAATTTTAATCAATTTCGATCTGTGTTTACTCATTCGGGCACCATAAATGCATCCAATTCTAGACCAAGTTTCAGGACTCAAATTCTGACGTTTAGATGGAGAAATTGAGAATTTGCTATCAGATTTCCTTTTGATTCTCAAACTTTTTCTAAACTCTTTATCCTCCATATTTTTCGAAGTGAATAATTCTTGACTTAAATTTGAAGGAATGTCATCATTTGATAAAAATTCATTTCCATTACATTCACTTGAGTTTATCCCAACAATTTCAACAAATTTTCGATTGGAGGGTATTGGAGATACATTTAAGATGCTTTTAAATCCATTTCTAAGGGGGCTACAGGAGTATTTACTATGAGTTGTTTCCATAACACTTTTAGTATAAGTGCCTGTGCTTATATTTTCTTTAACATAGGTATTACTATCCAAGATTCTTTGAGTCGTCGATTCAAAACTTAAATTACCGATAACATGAGTTTCCGAACTGATATTAATACTTGGCAAATTTGATTGAGATGTGGATTTCAGTTCTAATGATAAATTTCTGACAGAATGAGAATTTTCAGTGATACAAATATCAAAATCATCTTTTTTTATTTCAGTAGAAACTCTTCTTGGCAGGAAAGTATGATTCACAGGGGTTGCTACCTGTGTGTGAGAATGTGGTTTTTGGTGCAATAGTAATTCTTCGAGTGTAGGTGTACAATTTGCATAAATCTGTTTCAGAATAGGTCTATTTTTGTCTGGGCTCAAGTGTATACCAGACGCATTAAATTCTAAACTGTCATCAAATTTTGGAGAAGGTAACTTTTTTTCAGGCACTTTGGCTTCATTAATTGCATATGTAAACCTACGAATATTATCAGTAGGATGTAGGTAGAAAGAAACATTAGTTGGTGAGACAAAACTATCTGACATTGCATTAGCAGTAACATTTTCTTTGTCGTATGTTTCCCTAGATTTTGGTAGATAAGGTGTAGTGTTCCATGTAGGATTTCTACTGATTGTTGTCTTAAAGGAAGATGTTGGTAACTTATGCGAACTTTTCCTCAAATCTAATTTTGGGATAGGTGATGTTTTCTTCACTAGGGTTGTAGTAATTTTCTTCTTTTGTTTAGATTTCTGTGGACAATATGAATTCAAAATTTTCATAAGAGCATTATTATAGAAAGCTTTATATAACTAAATCTCAAATTTATAATTTATTTGAAAAATTTTAATTGAAACTGTAACTATCCACCCTACTTAGAGGAAATTGTTCTATCTTTTATATATATATATATATATATATATATATATATATATATATATATATATATATATATATATATATATATATATATATATATATATATATATATATATATATATATATATATATATACAGTAGAACCCCGATTATCCGTGCGCGGATTACCCGGGCTGCGGATTATCCGTGCTATGATTGTGTCTTTGAAGTTCTATCGAAATAACGTTTACCAAAATCACTCGACCAAAACTCTCTATATGGCGCGCCGCGAGAGAGACGCATGGATACTATGATATCGAAGTTTGACAAAAATGAGCCAGGTTATCAACTCTTCAATGACGACGATATTGTCGTACAAGTTTTGAATCAGCCCGGTACGTCACAACCTGATTCATCCGAAAATGATAGTCAAGACGAAGAAAATGATGGGACGGTATCAATCAAAAGAGTTTCTAACCGAGAGGCTGAAAAAGCTGCCAACGTTCTACTAGATTATTTTGAGCAACGAAAATCTTTGGACCTTACCGACATTTTGAACTTGCGCAGAATACGTCAGACAATTAAAAAAGATCGAAAAATTTTAACACAGACCAAGGTGACTGACTTTTTTTCAAACGCTACATAAAATACCATATCC
Source organism: Cynegetis impunctata (assembly GCA_030704885.1). NCBI lineage: Eukaryota > Metazoa > Arthropoda > Insecta > Coleoptera > Coccinellidae > Cynegetis > Cynegetis impunctata. The sequence goes on from JARQZK010000081.1 coordinate 158,388, forward strand.
GCTTTATTTAAACGCAAATTAACATTATGTACCTATGATTTAGAGTTTTTATTTTTCTTAATTTGTGTAGTTTACTTTTTTACCTTATGTAGAATTATATATATATATATATATATATATATATATATATATATATATATATATATATATATATATATATATATATATATATATATATATATATATATATATATATATATATATATTTATTATATATATATATATATATATATTTATATATATGTATATATTTATATATAAATATATATATATATATATATATATATATATATATATATATATATATATATATATATATATATATATATATATATATATATATATATATATATATATATTTATAGTTTCAAAATTCTCTGTTAGTTATAAACAGCTCATTTTACATTAAAATATATTTCAAGTACCTTAGGAGATGAAGTCTTGAAACTAATAGGAATATTCCATATTTGCTTTTCACAGGCCAACCTAAGAGAGTGTCTTGCAGAATATCCATGGTTAGGACACCAAAGTAACTCTAATATACTCTCACAGTTACCCTGGATCACTTCATCATTCCAACTTAAAGACAATGAGATATCTTCAGGACCATCAAAAATCACATTTACCTACAAAAGCAATAGTATTTTTTTAAATAAAATTTTGTCAACACTGCCACACAATAGAATATTAAATATTTGGGCATGGTGTACCAATATTTGACAGATTACTTAGTAATTATGATACATGCAGTATACTATATTTGGAACTACAAACTGAAATTTTTGTTTTTGTAATTTCCCATATAATTCAGATAATTATAAAATAATAATTTGAATGAATAAAATCAATAACACCCTGAGCAGCTAATATTTTCAACAAATATATAAAAAATACAGAGTATAATTTTAATTTTCATCAACTAATAAGCATCTGATATATTGATAATATATACAAATTTTTTGGTAAAAATCAATAAGGATAATACCAGGCATAAAGTGAACAAATATTTTATCATAAAAATTACTCCAAAAACCTAGTCACTTCGAACTTAAATTTGTTTACCAGAAAAAGGTAAAATTTGAGTCATCGTATAATATTCAATTCGTAAGAATTTTTTAAATTTTTATATGTACCTATTCTTAATATTGCTTCAAACAATTAGCATATTCTAACAATTCTGCAATTCTATATTACATGAAGACAATTTGCAACAATGTTTTTTACAGCATACATTTTGACACAATATGTTAAACTGTGATCAATATTACATTATTAACACATATTCAATATCTTTTTCTACTATGAGCATGGAAATACAGTACTTACATTCACAGGAGTTTGACGTGGATTTGTTATTATAAGTTTACTTTTGCAGGAAGAGTGAATTGGAACGTCATGAAAAGACAGTTTGGGAATTGGAGAAAAGGGTGCTAATCTTAAAGTGGCAATTTCATCTTCTTGAGTTTTTACTGGTTTTGTATGCTTCGGTCTAATATTTCTAATAGGGGAAACCTACAAATTTTTAGAATTAATGAAAAAGTTCTAATTCAATGAATAGACCAACCTGAAAATACATTATTAGAAACTAATAACACAGTCGATAAATCTTCTTAACAAATTGATCAATGATTAGCTTTTATAATCCGTTGGCACTTGGTTTCACCTTTTAAATTTAATTTTTGTAACTGCCATTACATTCAAATTTATCAACTGTCACATAAGTCATAGAGACAAGATGTCAGATAATAAGCTGATTTTGAGTGATAAACCAGTGACTACCAAAACAGGTGTAATGTGCTTTAAGCAATTCTGGTTCAATGATTATAATTGGATATTCGAGTTTTCTAACTATAAGAGTCTATTGTTCAAAATTTTTACTTTCTAAAAAGCCAGTAATTCAAATATAAATATCTGCTATAACCAAAATAGAAAATCTATTTCTCTAATGAAAATATTCATAAAAAATTGATTTATTAGCAATATGGAAAATATTAAGTGTGTTTCATAATTTAGACTAATGTTATAACGAAGTATAATTTTCTCTTATACCAGATTTGACTATTTTATAAGGTGCATTCGCGTTGGGCGCTTACACGCTTTAATCTTCGTTCTCTGTGGTCCACTCGCGCTCACAAACGCTTAACACTAAGCGAAAGCTAACGTAACTTTTGTTGTCGATAATTAATAAATTTGTAGGGAAATGTTAAAGCACAGTATTTGCGTGAACTATCGGGCTTTTGCCTACTTAAGCGTAAAAAGAAGATCTGACATTCAACTTTAATGCTCAAAGCCAAAGCGTGAGCGTCTCTAAACGCTAGTAGGCCAACAGGAGCGCCAATAATCTGTGCTTCTAAGGGTGAGCGCTTAAAGCGTGTAAGCGCCCAACGCAGAATACACCCATAGTCATTGACAATTTTTAATAACACCAAATGTAAAAATGAAGTTTCTTCATGTTTTCAAGCAATGTATATTCCAGAATTTTAATTGTCTCTGGTTTTTATCATCTTCCATCATCTTACTGCAGTCGTATTAATTTAGAGAGATATTGTCATCTTACTGCAGTCGTATTAATTTGGAGTTATATTGTCGATGGTGACGATTCACTGTACGTTGAAGATGTTGTATAAGAAATATTTATTACTATCCGATTGAACTTCAACCTTAAATATTTTGCTTGAAGGTAAGAAGGATGTTCATGAATTAGTGTTAACTTTGAAAAGTAATGTAGAAAAGGTTTGAGGATCAGACTTCAATTTTGATGTTTTATCTGGTTTTTGGATTTAATTTTTAAGTAATGTCATGTGTACTTGGATTGACGATTGACTTATGTGCAGTCTTCGGGTGTAATATTCTCTGTGTTTCCATGCAAAACTCATAAGAATGAAAAAACATCAAACATAATAATAAAAAAACTATCAAGTACTCAAGTAAAAGCTGCTGTATTATATGTGCGTTTTCTCCTATCTGATTGACACTCAAATTTTATTGTTGATACTCTAGATTCTAGAAATATGTCCATATCATTTGGCAACTGGAATATGAATACCCATTAGGATAAATCTAACCTCAAGTGAAATAATATAAAATTTCAAATTTAGACTTCAAAGAAGGCCACAACTCATTTTAGAATCTACGGAATAAAGAAAATACTTACGTCAAAACGATCCTGGAAAGGTGTTGGCCGAGGAAGACTAAGGCACTCGTTTTGCATTGTTTTACTGTGTGAGCGCAGTTTTACTGCGGGAAGAATAAATTTGTTAGGAGTTTTTATTGAACGCCACTTATACACTTTATATACACTGCTCAAAAAAATTAGAGGAACACTTTTGAATAACCTTGTAACTTATGAAGTGATAGTTATATACAGATGAACATTTATATTCTTAAAGACACATATTTGCTTCTAATAAAACGATTTGTAGAACCTTCAACTAATTCTTCATTCGTGAACTAAGATTAATAATTTTAAAAAGGTGCGAATAACAAAATGAAATGAAGAGATTTTTCAATACTACCGCTATCTGACACCCAATGGGCTTCAGTATCGCGTGTGCCCTCCAGCAGCACGAATCACTTCTTGGCATCTTCTTGGCATACTCCTCACGAGCCTTCGAATGTCTTCCTGTGGTATACTGTCCTACTCTTCGACCAGGGCTTCTGTTAGTTGCTGAAGGGTTTGGGGAGGATTTGGACGGTGTCGAATACGTCTATCGAATATATCCCATAAGTGTTCAATTGGATTAAGGTCAGGGCTTATCGCTGGCCAATCCATTTTACGAATTTCATGCTCGTTAAAACAATCTATAGTAATCGCAGCAGTATGAGGCCTTGCATTATCCTGCATAAAAAGAAAATCAGGACCTATACCATATGCTGCAGGAATAACGTGATCTGACACAATGATATCAATATATCTTGCAGCTGTAAGACTTCCTGGTATCACTACGAGATCGGTTCTTTCCTCCAAACTTATTCTACCCCAGACCATTACCGAACCATCTCCAAATCTGGATACTTCTTGTACAGCAGCAGCGGAGTATCGTTCATTATGGCGTCTATACACACGCACCCGGCCATCACAACGAGTGAGACAGAATCTTGATTCGTCTGTAAACAGTACTGGTCTCCATTGTCGGAGTTGCCACCTCAAATGATGACGAGCAAAGTCTAATCGCATAATTTTATGATGTCGTGTTAAAACAGGTTTTTTCACCGGCCTTCTTGGTTTTAAATGTGCTTCCCGTAACCTGTTTCTAACAGTCTGGTCAGAAATGGTTACCTGAGAGCCATCCTAAGTGTAATTTCAACATCTTTTGCTGTCGCTATCCGTTTCCGCAAAGAAGAAAGTACTAAATATCGATCCTGAATTTGTGTAGTTTTTCGCTTTCGACCTTGTCCGGTTCGTCTTTTATATAGTCCTGTCTCTCTATATCATACACACGTTTAATGACTGACGGACTGCGATTAAAATTTCTTGCTACTTGTCGAATTTTAACACCATTTTCAATTAAAGCTATAGCACGAGCGACTTCTATCTCGCTAAGATTTCTCGTTTTGACAGATAATGAATTCAACAACTACAAACTGTCATGCCGTTGCTCATTGAAGCTCTCTAAGCCTGCCACAACGTAAAACCTTAATAGAAATATTTTTATAATCACTCTATTTTTTGTACTTGCTGTGAAATATTGGACTTATCTCGAAAAAATGGGCATAATTACGTTTCTTTTTTTACAAATCACTAAAATAAAATGCAAATCAATTATGAAAATATAATTTCCATTTGTTAATAACAACAAGCGAAAAAGTTACAGGGTTATCCAAAAGTGTTCCTCTAATTTTTTTGGGCGGTGTATATATATATATATATATATATATATATATATATATATATATATATATATATATATATATATATCAGTGGCGGCTCGTGAGGTTTTGGTTTGAGGAGGCTACAAGAAGTGTTAAAAAATACACCATAGGCGAAAATTTTTAGGATTTCAAGGTCAACCGCCTTATAATTTGAAGAAAATCAAAGTAAAACAAGCACCCAAAGCTATTAATTTGTTTTCACTTTCGAGTGTCTACCTTGAGACCTACAACTCCTATTTACAATATTCACAAAAACTCTTCTCAGCCAATTAATCAATTCATCTATTCATCAAATTTTTTTTTCTTTCACAAAATAGGTAGGTACCTACCTACCTACTTAACGAATTTGTTAATAGCTGGTGAGAGCAAATAAAAAGTTATTATATATTTTTGAAGATTAGCGGGATTCTGCGATCTTTAACGTTAGCAAAATGATCTATAATATCCTCATAAAATTTTTTGTCTTTCGCCAAAAGTTTTACCAATTCCTTTTCAATAGACAACAAACTAATATTTTTCAAACGATCCTGGCTCATTGGATAACGTAAATAAGTTTTAATTCTCTTAAGAGTGGAAAACGAGCGCTCTACGGAAGCCGATGTCACCGGGATAGAAACAATTAGACATACGAATTTATAAACTTGGGGTAAATCTTGATTCAAATCATTATCAAAAAGGTATTTAATAGTCCTCACATGATTTTCATTTTGCCCCAAAATTTCATTGTCATTATAAACAACACACAGTTCACTTTTTATGGCCACCTTATCAAAAAAAGTGTATTTTTGACATAAATTTTCCAAAAGGTTATCTGGAAAATTAGCCGAAAATCCGGTTAACAAATTTTTATTGAGTAAGTCGAAGAAATGCAGTTCTTTCAAATCAGATAACCTTATTTCTATTTGACCCCTGATAGTATCCAAAATTTCATAAAATATTTGCTTATAGTGAAGCTCCATATCTGCGTAACTGAATTTCTTTCGTTTTGGGCTAAATTGAGTCGTATCATCAGTAGTTTGAAATACAGAAAATAGTTTTTTAAAATAAACTTCTGCACGAAATTCTGAAATTTTTTCCAAAAGAAACTTGAGTCGATTTCGTGAGTAAATTACATCTGAAAACTTGTGCTGTAAGATTTGAAAAACTATTTCTGTTTGTTCAAAAATTAATTTAAAGATGTTTAAAAAATATATAAATTCCTTATCTTGTCAGATTTAAGGAAAAAGGCCCAGTGGGCAAAATTTCTTCAAGGCCCCCCCTTAGAAAATTAGGTTGTGTCAGGTGTTCCATGGAAAGTGAAAGATATATGTTTTAAGAATTTAATGAATATAACAGTGATGGTCAGTTGACTGACAACTGAATCTAGATGCACAGGCATCCGGAGGCTCCTTCAGAACGTTGTTGATAAGTCAGAAATATTCGACAAACTTTGAGAAAATCGTAGACATTTTAAATAACTGATTGATTACAGAAGTTATTAGATTTTATATTTAATTTACGATATATCGTAAACAAAGTAACGTAACATAACTATAGTTATCAAGCATTGCAATTATTCTGATAACAAAAGGGGCCCCTAAATGGAAATTAAACTTGTGCTGTCCACAATAAGGGACTCACCGAAACATTTTTTCAACAAAAAAAGAAAATAAAAAGAAATCGAAGGTGTAACTTTAAGCAAGAGGGGCCCTGAAAGCCTTTCGTCGGGTGGGCCCAGTGGGCAAGCGCGCTTTTGCCCACCTCTTAAATCCGCCACTGCTTGTAAGTAAGATATTGATCCGCGTGCTGTATTTAAAATTACTTTATCGGTGAAAAATTTCTCACTTTCAACTAGGTATAGAATTAAATCCTCAAATCCTAAGCGGTCCCTAACAGAGACATTTTCACTAGTAAAAAGTGAACACTGCCAACAAAATAATTTATTTTTTACCTGTGATCTGGTTAGGCAAGGATGTCTCTCATAATTCCGTGAATTGAAACCGCGGTTTTGTTTTCTGTCACGCTGCACCAAATTGTTTAATTCAGGGGTAGGTCGCAATGTTTTTATCAAAACTTTATTCTCATAACTTAGTGCACTAAAGTTATGGGATAACAAATATTCCACTAAGTCACCATTGAAATTTTTGAAATTAACTTCAGCAACCAAACTCATTTTAAAACAATACGCGAGCTATATAAGTAAACACGCCGGCCATTAGACAATACGATCACACTATGATTTCCAACGAATTCACTCGATGTCACGCGAAATTCTATAGTTGTGATTGGTCGACATTGTATAAGACTGTGTCTCGATCGGTGTTGCCATTTACATGTGTTTTGCTTTTCTATTGCAATGAAGTATTCATTCGGAGTATTTGCACCGTTGTTTGCTTTTCTGCGGCAGGCATAATGAACGTTGAGAATATACCTTTCCATGCCTCCGCAGCGTTGCCACAAATCTGGAAATGAATGAAATGCAGTAAATGTAAATACCTTCTATCGTAATTAATAAATTATATTATATAATGTAGGTTGAAAGGAAGGTAGTCGCATAAAATAATATGATTTTGATTAATATGAATATGCTGAATGCTGACTATTCAATATAATATTTTAGTGATACACGGAATATTATTGAGGAGGTTTAGCCTCCTTTGACTAGCCGCCCCTATATATATATATATATATATATATATATATATATATATATATATATATATATATATATATATATATATATATATATATATATATATATATATATATATATATATATATATATATATATATATATATATATATATATTAATATATATATATATTTATATATATATATATATATATATATAGTGTATTCAAACAATAATTATTTTCTGAGGACATTTTATTGTACCAATTTGAGAAACTCACTTCGATTAGCCCTTCTTGAAATATATTGCTCTTGTCTATTCAGGTACCTATCATAATTCTTCCACGCCCGTGAGAGTTAAATATATATTATGTATTTAGTTCTAAAGTCAATCTGCCTGATGATGGCCTAGTGACCGAAAATGCAATCGCAGTTTTATATTTTCTAATTATTGGTAATAAACGTAATGAATTCAAGTTTTGTTTATCACATAGTTTCTTTTGAAAACCAGCTATTCATTTGGTGCAGAAAAATTAATCAAAAATAATAAATTAACACGCAATGAATTCTCAATGTATGATCAATAATGTCAATGACTGTCAAGTTAGGTATGGTTCAAGAGAAAACTGAAAGCAATCCTCCAAGAAAATCGATAAAGAATGAGAATATTAAATAGTGTAATTTATGTAAATATGTATTTTTTTTTTTGTAGCAGCCTTAGTGCTAATTAAACTCTCACTTACTTAGGATATTCTTATACATTGCTTATAAATTTCAACAATACCAATGAGTGCATCGAAGTTATAAATTTCTTAAAGGTTTTCCTTAAATATTTAATACAAGTACAGTAGTATAAAAAGTTTTGTTTCAAACCAAATATAGGTCATGAGGTAATATGCTTCCAAATGACTATGTTTTTGGTTGCATCAATTGAAATTATCTGTACTTCTTTTTCTGATGCAAATTTCCCAGGTAATATATAACTAGTGGCTTTTTCTGATGTACAATGTTAATGAGATGTAGTAGACCGAGAGATACTGGAAGGATTTGTGAATTCATTTCTTACAGTATGGCGCTTTTAGATGGGTTAATATAAGTAATAAATTAAGGGAAAATGATTTTCTGACCGGTGGTGCGCGGGAGGCAATTGCAGAATTATTAATTGAAATTGCTCGAAAATCCGGAGGTGTCAAACAATTCCTTTCACAAAATTTCTTCAATTTATGGGTATTTTATCAAAAAAAATCCGACGCTCGCTATATGCCATACTTCTCCGGTGGGCGTTCAGGCCCGCCATACTTTTTTGAAAATGTTTTTTTTTAAATTTATTTCTTACAGGCTGATTTTTTTTCAAAACAATTGTTTTTTTATTAATCTTGTACGAAAATCACCACGCCATACCATTCCGACGGTCCAAAATACCCGTCATACCCCCTCAAACATGTAATTTTTTTTAAATTCGAAAAACTATTTCTTTCAGTATGGCAGTTAAATCGTGGTCAGTTTATGATACAGTGAGACAAAATTATATTCGCCATACTTCTAGTAAAGTACAAAAGTGGTGCCATACTTGAAACCGTTCAACCGTTTTTAAAACACGCCTATAGAAGCCGTAAAATTATTTTTTACAGTATGGCGTAAATGAAATCAGATTGTTCCAATACGATTGATTATAAGTTTAAAAAAAAATACGCCATACTGTGACCATGGTACGAAAGACCGTGATACGCACGACGCTGCGATGTAAAAAAATAAATAAATAAAACGATTTTTCACAGTATTGCATTTAATTTTTCGGAAAGTTCATAATTATTCAGGAAAATTTATCCCATACTTATGGTGAAGTCCAAAAGTGGTGCCATACAGTAAGAAATGGTTCAAATATTGCATAACATTTTACAATTATTTAATTGCATTGTACGTATATCAACCACTCTGCAGGTATGGCATTATAACAATCATGTTTCTAATTATAAAAACAACTACTAGACCAAATTTCAAGGTGAAAGAAATAGTTTTTCGAATTTTAAAAAATTACATGTTTGAGGGGGTATGGCGGGTATTTTGGATTGTCGGAGTGGTATGGCGTGGTGATTTTCGTACATTAATAAAAAACAATTGTTTAAAAAAAATCAGCCTATAAGAATTAAATTTCAAAAAAATAAGAAAAACCATTTTCAAAAAAGTATGGCGAGCCTGCCTAAACACCCACCGGAGAAGTATAGGTAGCATATAGCGAGCGTCGGATTTTTTTGTTTGTTAAAATACCGATAAATTGAAGAAATTTTGTGAAATAAATTGTTTGACACATCCGGATTTTCGAGCAATTTCAATTAATTATTCTGCAATTGCGTCCCGCGTGCCACCGATAAGAACATCATTTTCCCTAAATTTATTACGTAATCAACCCCCCTAAAAGCGACATACTGTAAGAAATTACTTCACAAATCCTTCCAGTATCTCTCGGTCTATAGCTATAGCAGTATCCTTTTTTGAAATGTGTTTCATCCACTTTAGTCTTATATTGTAATCTCTTTCATACAAATAGCACATAAAGAAAAATCGTATTGCCATTCAAAAAGACAAGCAATTATAATGTATCCAGACTCTAGAACAATGCCCAGAGGGGCATTTATCATCAATTAAATTTATTTAAAAAAATTATGAATGAATTATAGAAAACAGATCAAAAATATATTAATATAGGAATACATTTAATAGATTTCATCAAGTTGATAAACTTTGTTATATTCTCATATTGTTTTAATTAATTTGTCATAATAAATATGACAGATGTTTATATATGTAGAATTTGGATAAAATATACCCAGAAACTGTGATAAATGTAGAAAAATATATCGATAAGATGTAAAAGTTTGTTTGCCTGCCATTATAATTTTGATATTTAATTTTAAAAAAATTAAGCCTGCTAATTGTTTTAGCTTATTTTCTTTTGGAATAATTTTCCAGAAAATAATCTGAAATTTATTAAATAAAAATATTGAATTTTCACATTAAATTACACACTTCAACTGGGAATTGACATTTTGCTAAGTCTGAGCATAAAGTCTAGAAGGTACATTTGCACTTTAATCTCCAATGGATTCGTTGTGACATAGAAACCAGGTACTCCAGCTTGCTCCAAAATTTGTTGCTGGTCTGCAACCTTTAATGAAAAGTTTAGGGAACTTATAAAATCTACTTAATAGTCTCACCTTCTCATCCAGTTGTAGTACAAGATTCATATCAAACTTTTTAAGTTCTTCTTTTTGTTTTACCATAACTTTTTTGAGTTCTTCTACCTTTTTTCTGGGATCCAGTTCATAACGATTCAAGATTTCTTGTTCTTCCACTAAAAATAGAAAATACTGTAGGTATATAAGTATGGTTCCCAAATAATTTTTATTTCAATTTTACATGAAAAGTAAAGATGAATACTTGGGAAAACTGTCAAATTTTTGATTCACTACTGAACTGTAGCACCTTTCATGTCTAAAGGATTCCTGTTAATGACAAGAAAAGTTTTTTTTTTTTAATTTTCAAACATATTCTTAAACATAAAAAACTTTACATAAACTTCAAAGTGACTTACTTTTTTTATTGTTAATATACTGCAGTCTCTGTTGGTATAAATGTTGTTCAGTAACGTGTTGGATTTCTAGTAAACCTTTTACAATTTCAAATATAGTATCATTCAATAAACAATTTGCCAGACTTGATAGAAGCTCAATTGGAAGCCTCATTTGATATTTTCTAGAAGAATTGTATTATCATAAACAATCAAAAATTTTGTGAAAACTTACGAAGGCAACTCTCTAGCCATATTCTGTAACTGCTCCAACAGAAAATATAATTTCTTTTGTAATACTTCTGGGGTTTCCATTGCGGGAAAAATCATCAGTCATATGACACTTTCCAGTAAGTGTTCAATATTTCATCGTCATAATATTGGCATATATTCACTTGTTATGACCACGAATGAATTCCATAAATTATATGCCAACGTGCTGTATCTCCGTCTGCGATCTCCTAGAACACGACATGTTGATATGTTATTTGATAAGTATTTGTTGATACAAGATGCAAATGCTCTAGCTATTTATTATGAAAACAGAAAAACATAACCTAACCTATTTTAATTTTATGTTAGATTGGCAGATAACAGTTATAACCAATGGAAAAGTGTTTATATCGTGGGTAGGTAGTATTAAATTTCCAATATCAGGAATTTGTTTGATTCATTCGAATTAGTATTACGAAAAATTTTTAGTTTCAAGTGAGAAATACACAAAATTGCGAATTATAAGTACTTATCTATAAAAAAAAATCGCGAGCGACAGAGCTCCATCACTACCACGATATAAACACTCGCGCGAAATGCATCGTATCATGTCAAGATCTGATTCTATCTATATTTTACTAAAAAAAAAGTGTCTGCGTACAAAGTACACATGTCAGAAGTGAAACTTCTTAGGCAAACAAATTTTTAAATCTCGTTTATATTTATACTAATCTAAAGCTTAAGATTTCCGAGGGGGGAGAGATAAGGACCTTTTAATGGTAATTAAAATAAAAAAAGTGTCGAAAATTAATAAAAATTGATTGTTGGACGGTCATCAGACGCGTTCGCCGCCTAATCGCGGCGAACCGCGCCGGTGTCGCGACTGCCGTTCTCGCGTCGATACGTACCCGATGGTCGTGTCCGAGATGAAAATTTCATCATCTGATCGTTGAGTACGAGAAGAACGCGAGACACATGACGGATGACGGTGGTCACTTTCTTAAGCGCACAGTAACACGATCTCCTTTTCTCTCTCGCTCCATGGCTATGTGCTTCATGCTACGTTCACCCTTTCTCACTCTCTCAATCGGTCTCAATCGCTCTCTTACTCTTCTTGGACAAAAACGTCCCACATCCGTAAAAATTTTACCCTTATGTGCGCAAAGAAGTTTCACTTCACTTTCAGTGCATCGCGGTTGAGCAACAAAGTTGAAACCAACCAAATTTTGATAGTTAATATAAATAATTCAGCTCATTTGGTGTGATACGAACCGCAGGAGATGTAAATATGTACCGGGAAGGATATTCATTTAAAAATTAGAAATATCTACGTAAAAATAGCGACTGTTGCAGAAATTTACTCAAATTTTAATACTTTCGGTAGGCAATGGAAACAATTCCAGGTACGAAATTTCAGCTCATTCGACTCTATAGGAGCCCCTGGAGAAGTTAATATATTACGGGAATATATATATATATATATATATATATATATATATATATATATATATATATATATATATATATATATATATATATATATATATATATATATATATATATATATATATACAGTTTGTCTCACTAAGTTGGAACCATATGGAAAACTTTTTTATTATTCATTTTAGGAAAAAAAGTTATTCTTCATAAAAAGTTCTGCATGTTCTAAAATCTAAAATACAATCATCAGATATCAAATTTTTTCAGTCGTATAGGCGGTGTGTCGAAAAATATGAATTTTACTCAAGAGTAAAGTACCTTTATATTTGAAAATATCGAAAATTGTTAAAGAAGAATTTGTTCAGAACTGAAAACACATACAAAAAAAAATCATTTTTTCTTATTTTGTCAACAATAACAATGCAAATTTAACTGTAGTTACATGTAATCTAGTATGCACTGACAAACTGATTTGTTAATAGCAAGATATGTTTGACAGTGAATGTCAAAACGCATTAGAAGTAACAAGACACATAAAAATGGTAGCGATATTATCTTGTGAAGAAAAAATAGAAATTGTTTTGATTGTGGGAGAAAATTATAAGACGCATAGGGAAGCAGCGACTATTTTTAATAACAGACATCACAATAAAAATATCGCTCATTCAACTGTTACGAAAATCGTAAATAAATTCAAGAATACTGGAAGTATTAACAATCATTTTAATGGAAAACGCCGAAAACTGGTTGCCGATGAGAATACGCAGTTGGAAGTAATGCTGTCTGCTGTTGAAAATCCAAAAATATCATTACGCAAAAGGAAGTCGTCGATGCAACAAAATGTGAGTAAAGATACAGTGGCAAGACTTTTAAAACTGAATAAATACAGACCATTCAAACCAAAAATCGTTCACACATTGAAAGAAAGGGATTATGATAGGCGCTTTGATTTTTGCCATCTCATCTAAGGAAAATTAGAAGTGGGCCCTTATTTCACGAGGTGTATAATATTTTCCGATGAGTCAACATTTTCGTCGAATGGAACTGTCTCGTCACAACATTGTCGCTGGTGGTCTGATGAAAATCCCAATTTTGTAATGAAGTCTCATGACCAATATTCATTTCAGACGAACGTGTGGTGTGGCATTTATAAGGACAGATTAATAGGACCTTTTTTTTCGCCAATCTATGAATGCCGAAAGTTATCTACAGTTTTTACAAACTCATATCAATGACTTCTTGAACGGAACGTCAATGTATTTGGTTCCAAAAAGATGGTGCCGCATGCCACAGTACATTAAATGTTAGGGAATATCTTGAACATACATTCCATGGAAAAGTTATTCACAGATATTCTGAGCTTTTTTGGCCTGCTAGATCCCCTGACTTAACCACCCTTGATTACTTTTTATGGGGCTGCTTGAAACAAAAAGTTTATCAGAAAGGACCGTTTGAAGATGTTGACCATTTGGAGAGGATAATTATAGAAACATGCCAGGAAATTTCTCCAGTAATGATAAGGAATGTTTTACGTGAATTCGCCAAAAGAACGATTATATGCATTGAACGAGAAGGTGAATATGTCGAGGCATTAGTGGAATGAGAGAACATTAAATTTCTATTCATTTCCAGAATTATATTACGTTAGTTACACAACTTGGTATTTGTATGTATTTTCCTATTTGCACAATATATGCATTTGCATTCATTCTGATATCTGATAATTGTACTTTAGATTTTAGAACATGCAGAACATTTCATGAAGAATAACTTTTTTTCCTAAAATGAATAATAATAAAAAAGTTTTTCATATGGTTCCAACTTAGTGAGACAAGTTGAACAGTTGAATGAGCGATATTTTTATTGGGATGTCTGTTATTAAAAATAGTCGCTGCTTCCCTATACGTCTTATAATTTTCTCCCACAATCAAAACATTTTCTATTTTTTCTTCACAAGATAATATCGCTACCATTTTTATGTGTCTTATTACTTCTAATGCGTTTTGACATTCACTGTCAAACATATCTTGCTATTAACAAATCGTTTTCTTTGTCAGTGCATACTAGATTACATGTAACTACAGTTAAATTTACATTGTTATTGTTGACGAAATGAAAAAAGTGGATGCAATTGCATATTTAAACATAGTTTTCAGTTATGAACAACTTTTTTCTTTAACAATTTTCGATATTTTCAAATATAAAGGTACTTTGCTCTTGAGTAAAATTCATATTTTTCGACACACCGCGTATACGACTGAACAAATTTGATATCTGATGATTGTATTTTAGATTTTAGAAAAGGCAGAACTTTTTATGAAGAATAACTTTTTTTCCTAAAATGAATAATAAAAAAGTTTTCCATATGGTTCCAACTTAGTGAGACAAACTGTATATATATATATATATATATATATATATATATATATATATATATATATATATATATATATATATATATATATATATATATATATATATATAATATATATATATATATATATATATATATATATATATATATATATATATAATATATATATATATATATATATATATATATATATATATATATATATATATATATATATTATATATATATATATATATATATATATATATATATATATATATATATATATATATATATATATATGAAGATAGGTGTATCTCCTGATTTTAAAATAAGAAATCATTGGATTTAATGGAAATAAAATAATTTTATTAAAATAAAACGTGTCTATTTATTTAGTGGCGTAGCACTTAAAAAATTAGGTGAACTATTTTTTTATAACATATTAGCAGCGATTTACATATTCCTCCTGATATACAGTGCATGAAATGTTTGAAATATGGCTATCTTGAGAAATATTATGCAGGGAATTATAGATGCGTTACATAGGACACATTGTACAATCTTCGTTCTACGAATACCATCAATTTTATAAGACGTCTAAATCAAAGTTACCCTCCACTGAGGAACAATTTCACCGGTTTATGATAAAAGCGGACTCGAAAAGACTTCTTACCGCACCATAATGATTAAAATAGGAAATCGAAAAACACACTTCACTTCAGTGTGGAACTTTCTCAGATACGAAAAAGAAGAACTATATTTTAATTACGTACTATGGTTTTGTAATATTCACTTTTCTTATCGATGTTGATGTCCATGTCCATGTCATATACCAAAATAACACAAATGCACAAAAGCATTAAGATTCGATAAATGAATTAATAGTTGGATCACTTGAATGAAGATAAAATATGGTAACTTGATAACATGATGAATATCCCCGTTATATATATTTCACTATGGATAATGAAGTTAATGTAAGTGTAGAGTGTAGTAATTATAAAACTCTTTGTTGTAAAGATATTCATTTCAGGACAGTTGTAAGATCAAGTGATAATAAAAATTGTGACGAAGCATTGAATGTTTTTGCCACTGCTAGTGCCGATTATACTTCATGTGCCATAGCAAATTCAAGGCCTATAACATATTGTGAAAATTGTGTAGAGATGTTCATTAATGTACTAGATAGTTACAAAAATCTAAGTAAGGTAAAGAGCAAAGAAATTTCAATGCCATGTTAAATTAGTTATTTATCAGTTTTAATGGTAACTAAGTTCATTATGTACATACCTGTAAATTGATCATTGTAAGAAGTTTTATTGGGAGATATTAATTTTAAACTTTCTTTTTTTTTAGTTTACTACTTAATAAACAGTTTTTATTTTAGGTTTCAGAAGGGGATACAAAGTGTATTGATAACTTAGTTAATCTGGACAGGTTACAAATAATTGAAACTATATATGGAAATAGCCACACACTGTGGCATCGGGCAAAGTGTAATGGTATGTTGAAATAAAATTGAATAAAATGATGTAAGACCAAACTATATATATATATATATATATATATATATATATATATATATATATATATATATATATATATATAATTTCAAGTTCCTTTCAGAATGTTTTCAGTTTCAAAATTCAACCTTAACTAGTAATATTTCAAAGGAAACCATGCAATTTCATGAATACCGCCAAGATTTTGTCAAATGTTTTAAAATATCAAATTCTAGTAATCTTTGTTCTGTCTGTTTGGATAAGTATACCAATCTTAACAATTACTACACAAGTATCAGTAATGAGAATGAAAATATTGGGGTTTGTATGGATATTGTAGACATAGTAAGTATTTGAATGATATAATAAAAATATTAACTTAAATTGCGAAACAATATGAAATTGCTTCTTATGCTTGTACTAGTGGAGAATTATTGAAAAATATTGATATTACAAGAATATCAACAAATAATATTGACTATAAATTTACGAATGTGACAAAAAAATTTACAAAACAATGAATGAAAAAAATCTGAAATTAAAATTCATCAGTTTTGAATTTCTTTTCATTTAAAATTTATTTTGGGTGAAAAACGTAAATTTCGATTATATGTGAAAAAAATTAATAAATTTTAATCATATGTGCAAATAATTCATAAATATCTATCACATGTGGAAGTAATTCATAAATTTCAATAAAAACCTGTAGAATTTTGATAGTTACGTTTGGGAATCTTTTGAATTTAGACATGAAAAGTTCTGTTGATTTTTTTGAAAGCCTTAAAATCTATCATTATATATAATAATTTAATTCATATTTTCAGATGAATACAACAAGAAGAAATTGGAGCAAAAACTGTTGTAAATATAGAAAGCATAATGAATATGGATTCCTAGTCACTACTGTTGTAATATTTGTTATCACAGCATTTTTCTATTTTCTTACATGCTATTTTGGAGAAAAGAAAATTCCTTATATTTTACAACGTAAGTTGTCATTTCATTTCAATTGCATTGACCCTACTCATGTAACTCATTTCCCAAAAGACTTTAAAATGTAATGGGTATCCTAAGATGATTATTATTAAACATAGAAGGATTTCAAAAATTACCCTAGAAATAATTCCCATTACATTTCCTTCATTGAATGAATAAATATACAAATAACAGTTTTCATTTCATGAACATGTGGGAATAGTTTTAATTTTTTTATACTTTCAGAAAGTCGATTAGCGGAATCCTTAAACCATGTATACCAAAGTTTGGACATAAGCTCTGAAGAAGGTACATAAATGAAATCGTGGAAAGCTGTACAATATTGTTTATTTTTATAATACTTACATATCTGTATCAGAGGATATTTGTATATTATGATTATATATTTTATTTCTAAATTCTCATTACTTACGCCTTTGATTCTATAATAAATTAGTTCAAATTAAACTTTATTATTCATTTAATGACTTCATTCAGTTTCATTTTTGCTGTGTTTTTCAGTATTCTGGTACCTCTTTGAGAAATGTAACATTTCCAATGTAAATTCTAAAAGTTTTTAAAGGTTCCATTTTATTCTTCAATACTTGATATAAAAATTGCAATGTTGATCTGAAATTCTATTGAAGTTTTTAAACTTCTAATATAAATGTTCAATTTTTGTGTATATACTGCCAAATTATTGCAGGAATAATTTTGTACCACTTATATTGCATATGAATCTTGTTGGTAGATTATCAATTGGAAATAAGGTCACATAACTTCGGAAAATTTACATGGTTTCAATTTGGAAAGTTGAATGCACAGAAGTGATTTTCTGGTTAAACATGTTAAAAAAAAGAATGTCATCAACGTTGTCTTGCTTTTTTAGGATTGTTTTTTTTGGCATTAGCATTAAAACTTTTTTGTTTGGCTGAAGTGTCTTGCAGAGGACTTCCTTGGTCCAATCCGTTATGTGTTCCATTTGATAATGTGGAACTGTTATTTGTTGTCAGTTTTCCTGCAGCTTTCATTGTGGAGTCTAAGTGATTAGCTGTGGGTGTTAGGTTGTTATCACTAGAATCTTCATTGGTTTGTGATTCTGACTCACTTTGCTGATCCACTAAAATGAGTTTATTGATGTCATACTGATCGAAAGTTTTTGACTATCAATGCAAATAAGGTTCATTTTTATTTCTCTATGAATATTGCTGACCCTCAAAATTTAGCTGAATCAGAAAATGCTTGTATATGATAATGAAATAATATGTTGAAGATTTCAAAAAATGCAGAAAGGCAGGATGTAATAGGATAAAAACTCCTAAATTAATATCTACCAAATTAAATTTAAGTCATTGAATCTTATTTGAAGGTTTACTAATAAGCATAAGTAATATATCATTAATAACTCATGCAGTATTGTATTAAAAGCAAAATCAGTTATATATACAACTGAAAAATAATTGGCAGAAAGTAAAGCTATAATCTTTAATACAATTTCAGAAACTAATTCTAAATTTACCAATATTGTTCATGAAAATGCGAAGCAATAATTCAAAGCTTCATGCATAACAGAAAAATCAGAAGATGTATTCTGAGAAAATAAATTATTTATTTACAAGTCAGCTGAAAAGTATACAATTTGTTCTAAAAATTAATCAAAATGAAATAAACAGTACATCTCACAACTAACTACTAGAAAAGTGTTCGAATTCATTAATTTCATTCGATTCCTTACTCTTTTCCGAGTTGGGATCAACAATGCCACTAACTGCCTAAAATGTAAATTGAATAAGAAAATTATTAACTTCAACTTTGAATAATACTTACTGCCATTGACGTAATTGAAGATTTTGAAAATAATCTCTCAGCTTCTTTGAACTTTCGATTTCTTTTGTCAGCTTTAGAATTTGTTGTTTTGTTACTTGATAAATATCTATCCCATCCTCTTATGATGTTTCCGTACAACTGAGTATCTTCCAAGTATGATCCTTCAAAGGCATATATTTGTCTTTCCAAATTTGCTAGGGTTTCCTACAATTGAGAAGTGATTATTGAATGTGAGAACTGATGTTTTCAACAAATTCATACGGCTATTTCAGATTTTCTCTTCACCAATTCTCCTAATTCTTGTCGAGCATCAATAGCAGAAGTATTTTTGGCTGCCATATTTAACAGTTCGCGTAATGTTGATTTTATATTATTCAGTTAATTTAGTCAATAATTTCAACAGTGTTTAACAACAAAAATCGAATTAAATTGGGTATTGTAGTTAATTGAATAATGTATTTTTATAGAGTTCAACAATATTATGATTTGCTCTTCCACAGAAAAGAGCTTAGCTGAGTAGCTGTGTTGCTGTGTTACTTTGTATTTGCTTTGCTTCTTCTTTTGTAATGAACTATCTTATTCTTATTCTGAAGCCGAAACCTGTGTAGTGTCAGTTCTCTTAGGGTACGTTCCATAGAAATCTTATCTGTACTCATCATAGAAATCTAAGTAAGTATCTATAGTATATATCTATGGTACTCATACTATGGTACGTTCATATTGGAGGCACGCTTTTGCAAGTAATTTGGTAGCACAAGCGTGCTTCCAATATGAACGTACCCTTATCATCCTAAATTACTTTTAGAAATACTTTGTTTGCTTTTGTCGAATTTCAAAATGTATTCAACATAGAAACGGGAGAATAGTATTTAATTTTTGACAATCTACTATATGAAAAAAGTTTAGCTAGAGTATTAAGTAACATAAATCTACATTTATTCCAAATAAGCCTGAAAAATATCTTTAACATACGTGAGCGATCATATAATCCAAATATAAAAGTACGTTTAAGAATGTAACTGAATAAACTGAGTCTACTATAGCAATCTAGTACATAGATAGAAATCATATATTCCTCCATATTTAAGAAATGGAAATTTACATATACCAAAGAAGTCTTCTATAGTAGGGAAGCCCAAGTGGGGATTTTGGGATTTACTCAAGCGCGGCAGAATAACATATTGGGGGAAACCTTGCACCCTGTTAAGTATCCCCACCATACAAGAACCCTTAATATGGGGGCGTTCCTCTAGGGCAGCCGATCAGATTAGTAAAAAAAATCGATCGTTCGAAAAACTCGAGCGCGTAAGATTAAGGCGAGGTGAGTTAGTTGCAGATGAGTATGCATTTCACTAATCTGACGATTCGCACGTGGCATGAGGAAATAGGAGACTAAAAAAGTTGCAAAAAAAAACGTCACCTTGACATTCTCGAGCGCGGTTAAATTTTTACTTCTATTTTGAAGGAAATGTCACGATTTTTTTTTGCATTTTTGAATATCGGCGATGAGTTTTGGTCTCGTACGGTCACCCCCACCATGCAAACCGGCAGATTAACTTACCTTCGTTATCAGAGACGATGTGGGGTGTATGAACTATTAATATCTGACGCGCTCGAGTATGTCTATATAACGATTTTTTTTTACATTTCTGAAGATCTGCGCACGTTACCCCCCCCCAGTGGAATGGCATACATCATATAACATTTTTTTCGTTTTAGCATCTAATCTTCACAATCCAAAAGGTCCCCACGACGCTCGAGTAAATCCCCATTTAGCATCTCAGGCTCTCCTACTACTAGTAGCATTTGTTAGATTATTATTGAAGTTTTTATTTTCAATGGCCAAAGTAATCGGGGATCAAACAGAGATTCAGAGAAGAAGATGAATAATACATTTCAAGGTAATCTCTGTGTACATTAGCTGACATAACCCCTTCATTCAACAACATTACAATGTCTTAAATTTTTTTTTTCGTAAGAATATAATTCATAGTCTTTATATGAGATTATGTTTATTGGCATGAAGCGAAAATTAAAAAATGGCACTATTAAGAGTTACTCAGCTGAATGCTGTTTATTTGAATAGAGAAATTTTTAATGCCTTTCAGCAAATTCTTCATAACACGATCAATTACTTACCAGTAAGTTTACCCTTTTTCAATATCTATCAGTAATACATTGATTTCTTCATTTAGCCTGGATTAATAACCTCTTGTGAATTAGAATTGAATCTTCTCCTGAAGTTGGCTGTCTTGAATTATTCTATTGTGGAAAATGGCTCAACATTCGGACAACAGTTGTTGTCTATAAAGTATGAAAATATATCTGCACTAAAGAGAGTATTTTATTTGGCTTTCAATTCTTTGGATTATATGAAAAGTAAGCTTCAATATTTGAAACCATCTCACCCTTTAAATAATAATTTTAATAAGATTTATATGATCATTAAATTTTTGGACTTTGTGAACTTTACACTCTTCTTATGTAGAGGAGACAAACCTCTATTGATTGAAAGAGTATTGGGGTTGAATCAGGTTTATAATAATGGTAGTACTCCAAGAACATTCAATTCAAAGTATCTTGCTAGAGAATTAATTTGGAATAGTGTTATTGTGAGTATAATTTATATTTTTGATGATATAGATTTTTATGAGTGATATCTTTTTATTATTAGGAAATAATGGTGAATGTAGTGCCCTTAATAAATTTCCATATGCTCAAACGTTTAATAAGAAATATAAGTCCTTTTCATCGAAGGGAAGAAGTATCCAGTTTATCTAAAGCTTGTATAACTATTCATTCTAAATGTGCATTCTGTAAAAAATCTCCTATTCTACCACATCATATGGGATGTCAACACATCTTCTGTTATTTTTGCCTCAGAGTAAGTAAATGTTTTTATATTATACTTTTTATGCAATTTTTTTTCCTATTTGATATTAGTTTATTGATTTACTGAAGTATCGATCATGATATTACTGTGTAGTATAATTTTATATATTTTTTCAATGTTTACAGTATCATAAGTGTCTTCACATTTTTATAAATTTTGCTTCTTTATCTTTTCAGGCAAATCTTGAAGCTGATTCAAAGTTCTCATGTCCTGTGTGTGACCACTGGAATGAGAATATTTTATGTGAGAGGGTAACAATATCAAACAGTCATTAATATATCTGAGTTATTTAAAAAAAAAATAAAATATATTTATTTTCCATTCCATTTTTCATTTACCATCTATTTTACCAAAATTCACTTATGAAACTAGAAAGTCTATAATTTCCTGATATCCAACTATAACATTTAGTTAATAAAGTAGTATGAATGACGATAATTAAGAAAAACAGATAAATTGAACAGGTAGATAGAGAATAAACGAATAGGTAATTTAATAATAGAGAATAAATTCAAAATGTTCTACATCAAAATAATTCATGTTATAATTCACTTTAGATCAATGAAAGGAATAACAGGTCAAATTGCTAATAAATAATAAGTGTTATTCCAGAATTAATACTCTGAAAATGGCAATACAGTTTTTGCTATGTGAAAGTTACTATTATTCTTTGATGTCATTTGCAGATTACTCTATTTGCCCATCAAATTGGTTTAGAAAATATGTACTTAGTTTGTTTTGTTCCTTTTCCTTATATACTCATGAACATTATGAAATAAGTTATGGTAGGCTTTTTAATGTGTCTTCAGTCTATTGGTCATTTTAACTACATTGAATTGAATAATTACTATTTAAGAAGTGAATTTTCAGATTTTTATTGTGACGTAAATTTGTTAATGACGTTGAACTGATAGTACGTATTTATGATATATGATATCTTTGGACAAGCGTTATCAAGAATCATGGAGGATCATTAGCAGTTGCTCTAGATATTTCTACGGCCTTCTACAGAGTTTTTCACAAGGCACGGCTTTCGAACCTTGAATCTTATGGTCTTCCCAAACAACTATGTGGCTTGATCGAGAGCTACCTCCATGAAAGGCAAATACGTGTTGTGGTCGATGGTGCGAGCTCAGACCTGCTTACTGTAAAATCCGGTGCGCCTCAAGGGTGTAATCTTGTCACCGACGTTTTTAGTCGTATTTTATGCAATGTATCGAAGGAAAGGAGTAGTTTTTCTATCCGTTTTTAGAGTACCTAGCAGAGCATACTTTAACATACAAAGTGCCAAGGCTTTGTCGCCGAGTGAAAGTAGACGGTGCCGACGGAAAAAATTTGGAAAACGAAAAAAAAATAAAACTTGAAGCAGGCATCGCCACCATTTTCACGTAGATATTTGTAACTTTCATATAAATATCCTTCCCGGAGATCTCCAGAGGTTCGTATCACACCACCTGAGCTGAAATTTGGTATTTGAAGTGGTTTCCAAGGCTGAATGAAACTATCAAAATTTGGTTAAATTTTTCAAACCACATCCATTTTTACGAAGATATTTCTTGTTTTTTTGTCGTTTTTGAGAATTTGCCAAACTCCACAGCTTCTACAAATTGACTTAGAGGGTTCAAACTGGGTATGTAGATTGAGTTAATGTTAAGGAAGTGCCCTTGGGTAGTTTCAACAATTTTCCTCAGTCGCGCTGCCCCGCGCGGGGACTATTCCGTTCAAATCGCATGCCTTCCTGCTTCGGTACACGATGCACTTCGCGAAATTAAAAGAATTATGAAATAATGAAGAATTTTTATTTTGATTTGCTATGAAAGCGTTGTATTTCTGTTGCTCTCTCTCTCTCTCTATATATATATATATATATATATATATATATATATATATATATATATATATATATATATATATATATATATATATATATATATATATATATATATATATATATATATATATATATATATATATATATATATATATATCTTAGATGAGATTGTTTTTGGTTCGAATTGGTTGGGGGGTTGACCCCCCTGGGGCAAAATAAATCTTGTTTACACGATAACGGGCGCAATTTTGAAGCAATAGGGTTGAAAGCTTGTAAAAGGTAGCTTCGTATGATATCTTGGATGGTATCGTTTTTGGTTCGAATTGGTTGGGGGGTTGACCCCCTGGGGGGAAAATAAATCTTGTTTACAGGATAAATGGCGCAATTTTTTAGCAATAGGGTTGAGAGTTTGTAAATAGGTAGTTTAGTATGATATCTTGGATAGAATAGTTTTTCGTTCTAATTGGTTGTGGGGTTGACCCCCTGAGGAAAGGAATAAATCTTGTTTACACGATAAATGGCGCAATTTTGAAGCAATAGGGTTCAAAGTTTGTAAATAGGTAGTTTCGTATGATATCTTCGATGGAATTGGTTTTGGTTTGAATTGAATGGGGGGTTGAACCCCTGGGGGAGGAAATAAATCTTGTTTACACGATAAAGCTCGCAATTTTGGACTAATACGGTTGAGAGTTTGTAAGTAGGTATTCTCGAAAGATATCTTAGATGGGATTGGTTTTGGTCCAAATTAGTTGGGGGTTTGACCCCCTGGGGAAAGAAATAAATAATGTTTACATGTTAAAGGGCGTAATTTTGCAGTAATAGGATTGAAAGTTTGTAAGTAGGTAGTTTCGTATGACATATTAGATGGAATTGATTTTAGTAGGAATTGCTTGGGGGGTTAACCCCCCAGGAGAAGAAATTAATCTTTTTCACACTATAGAAGGCGCAATTTTGGGACCATAGGGTTGAAACTTTGTATGTAGGTAGTTTTGTATGATATCTTGGATGGTATTTATTTCGATATAAATTGGTTGGGGAGTTGACCCCCCAGAGGAGGAAATACATATTGTTTACACGATAAAGGGCGCAATTGTTTTTTTTGGACTTGGAACAAAAATCATAATTGAATGAAAAGTTTTTTCAAACTGGATACGTTTTGAAAACCTGCTCTTCTAATGCAGCTCGCTGCGATAGAGTTTTTTTATTTATTATTGAACAGAAATGGAAACTAAGTGAATTTTCTAGGAAAGTCCACGAGATTATGTAATACTGACGATAATTTTTTTTTGTTGATACATTCCTAATCCGACACTGCTCCAAAGAAACTGTAAAAAGGCGTGCTTCTGCGATTCATAAAATAGATATTGATAGCATCAATCACTCGCTAAAATGGTATATTTCCAAGTCTCCGATCGGCTTCGGCTATATTTTTGAGCGGGTGTGACAGTTCCTGATTGCCGCTCGAAGGAGATCTGTAACATTTTTTTTTAAATGATGAATAGCTTTCTACCTGTTGCGTATTTATCGTTAGTAGTAGACATAACTGATAGTACTTTCACTCATGCGAAACGAAATATAACTGTATTAAACATTAGGTGTGAAATTAGAGTTTGAATTTCTTCTACATCACTTGTTCTATCGTTTTAATTTCCAGAACATACCCGTTTAATTACGGACGCGGTAATAAATTAGATGCTTTAAGACTGAATTATTTTAATGGACTCCTTTAAAGGAGACTACTGAAGATAGATTAAAACATTATTAATTGTTTCCGTTATTGGTATGATTGAAATATCTTCGAGTTGATTATATGATAAATTGACATAATGAAGATTATTCAACTAAGAATCCAAGTGCATATATTTGTTACTAAGATATAATATAATTTCAGGAATTCCATTCTTGAGATGAATATCCATTGTTTATTTAGGTAATTTAATTTAATTTACTGTTCTTACAGTTTAACACCCCAGTGGCGCAGCCAGAATTTTGTATTAGGGGGGTTTCCGAAAAATATTGGAGAGATAGGCCAGTCAGTTGAGATAATCAATTGACAATAATTCCAACAGTTTTCAAACTTTAATGTAGGATCGTAAAAGAGATGGAAACAAACTATGACAGTTTGCAACCTTTTCCGAAGTCCGGATCATTGCTAAAAATGCTATAAATGATTATTTGCTGAATTCTTGCAAAAAAAATTCAAAAAGTTCTCCAAACTTGACAGATTCTTCGGAAAAATATACCGAACAGTTGTATAAATTTGCAACCTTTAAACGTTGATCGGAATATGTTTATTTATAAATTTTTTAATTCGTCGTCATTTTTTCGGACAAGATGGTCTCGAAATAATTTCAAAAGTTTTGAAACTTGGTTGCAAATTCAGAAAATATCTATTCTGATGCATTTGCAAATTTGCAACCTTCTACGCGGCCCGGAACTCTATGCAATTTGCAAAAATATTATTTTTGGATTTTTATATATTTACAAATTGCATAAAGTTCCGGGCGGGTACAAGGTTGCAAATTTGCAAATGCATGAGAATAAATGTTTTCTAAATTTGCAACCAAGTTTCAAAACTTTTGTAATTATTTCGAGACCATCTTGCTCCAAAAAATTACCACGAATAAAAAAAATTATAAACAAACATGTTCCGGTCAACGTAAAAGGTTGCAAATTTATACAACTGTTCGGTATATTTTTCCGAAATATCTACCAAGTTTGCAGAATTTTGGAATTTTTTTTGGTCAGTTTATCAAAGAAAAACGTTAATTTTGTTTAATACATTACATAAAGTGAACAAGGAAAATTCTTTAATAATTTAAAAAATTATCAAACAACTTTCCAAGGAAGCTGGTTATACGTATTCAGCAACGCAAAATCTGCATTCACAATCGAACGGTGAATTATAGAAATTGTCAAGTCACCCCGACTCAAAATCTGCATACAGCTGTTTCGATCTTATAAGATCTCATCAGTGCATCTTATTTGACTCGGAGTGAATTAACAAATTTCTAATTGTTCCCCAATATAAATCGTGGTCAGTAACACTGGTTGGATAACAATCCAGAGCGCCATCCCACCAAAGATTACTGTTACTGACCACGATTTGTATTGGGGAACAATTAGAAATTTGTTAATTCACTCCGAGTCAAATAAGCTGCACTGATGAGATCTAATAAGATCGAAACAGCTGTATGCAGATTTTGAGTCGGGGTGAGTTGACAATTTCTATAATTCACCACACAACCAGCTTCCTTGGAAAGTTGTTTGATAATTTTTTAAATTATTAAAGAATTTTCCTTGTTCACTTTATGTAATATATTCAATACTACTCCAAGTTTGCAGAACTTTCGGAATTTTTTTCACAAGCATACAGCAAAATTCAATGTTATTGCAATTTAAATGAGATTTGTTCCTTTCTCTATGTTGCATTAACTTGACCAAAGTTCAAAAACTTTTGGAATTATTGTTAAATTTTCGATTTACAATATCTTATCTGAATAGCCTAAGAGTATAGAAAACAAGACTAAATTATGGAACACAAAACGTAACGTACATATGAAGTACATTCAATAAAATATAATTAAAAATCTGTCGAGTAGTGAGTATAGTCAAGTCCCAAACAGCATATCTACATATAAAATACATTTGAAAATCATAAAATGACAATGACAAAAAAACTTTAAGGCTGTGAGTATTAGTATACTCATGAAATTAAACAAGAAACAAAAAACACATCGACAAAATAAATGCCAATTAAAATTTACTTATTAATTATAATAAAATATAGTATAGACGGCAAGGTTGAAGAGCTAAGACATCAAGAATTTTGTCTTTGGATTTCAATCAAAAGGTGAAAATACTGTTAACGCCAAAGCTGATACAAATCTTATGAGAAAATTCTACACAAACATTTTACCATAACAAAAGAAATAATTCCTATAACCAGCTCACATGTTATATACCGACTATCCATTTCAGTTGTTTTACAAAAAATAATCAGCTGTTTCAAAATCGCTCGATAAATATATGTATTTCACTACACATTATATTTCAGTTTAATTCAAACGTATACTGTTCCACCGTCTTTCAACAATGTTTCCGTTTTATACCTAATTACATGTAATTTTAAATGAATTTGCCACTCTTGTGTACGGAAGAAAGGTAGATTGTTTTATTTTTGTGTATTTTTGTTTTTGTTTTTTGTCGACTTAATTTGCTGTATTGTACTATGTTAATTTAAATTTTAGCTATGGATGACAACAACAAAATTTTCTGATGAAGGCAACAGTGATTGCTGAAACGTTAAACATATTTTTGTGGATGTAAATATAGATATATCATCAGTTATAAATAGACTTAATTACCCAAGAAAACAAATCAAAAGGAATATATATATATATATATATATATATATATATATATATATATATATATATATATATATATATATATATAAATTCGATGGACGATGAATCAACTCTGTGGTAGTTCATATTTATATTAAAAAATTAAATAATAAGAAAACAACTTGTCTAAAAACCACAAAATGAAAATAACTTTTTATTCGACTAGTTTCGCCTGTTACAGCATTATCAAGACTGAATACATAATTGCAAAGACATCGCTTGAAAATATATAAGTATTTCGGTTCGGTACCTGGGGGTGGTAAAATGTAATCGATGGGTCCAAGTTATCAGAGATTTAACAGTGGGGAGTGGTTTAAGTCTAACTGGTCATTAAGAAGAATGTAATTATGGGATTTTTGGATCTTGTTTATTTCCATGGCTTCCAGGAAGTTCATTATCATACCTTTATCACAGTAATGAAGAATTTTTGGTTTGAAAGAGGATGAGATGTTATGTTTTTTTGACTCTAGATGTTCCCTAAATGCTGATTGTCCGTTTTTTAGATGTTCTTTTAGCCTGGTTTCACTGTTAAATCTCTGATAACTTGGACCCATCGATTACATTTTACCACCCCCAGGTACCGAACCGAAATACTTATATATTTTCAAGCGATGTCTTTGCAATTATGTATTCAGTCTTGATAATGCTGTAACAGGCGAAACTAGTCGAATAAAAAGTTATTTTCATTTTGTGGTTTTTAGACAAGTTGTTTTCTTATTATTTAATTTTTTAATATAAATATGAACTACCACAGAGTTGATTCATCGTCCATCGAATTTATTAATAATGCTAGTCGGGCATGTTTGATGAATCTATACTATAGATTACATATAAAGCAAAGAACAGCCGCGCAAAATATTTGGTTCAACAAACAATGTGTAAAAATGAGTTTAGTGCCTAATTATGTGAAAGTTAAATTCAACATCAATAATAGTTTAACCGAAAAACTGAAGAAGATGGTACAAAAACAGTGGATAAGAGAAGAAATTAATTCCTTACATAAAAAACGACATATCTGCAGATCCTACCTGAAACTTGTTCACACTAACCTTTTTCGCCATCTTCAAGCCATTGAGTTCGATATTTTAGATGATACAGTGAGAGAAAAAGTGAGTAAAATTATATACACTAAACGTCAATCTCAACAGAAGAAAATAAGTATATTGTCAGCGAAACAACAAAAACCAACCATTACACATGTGACACAACCAATTTACGACTTCTATCCAAGGTTCAAGAACCTTTCAAATACCAACTTTGATATAGAAGAAAATGAGATTTTGAATAAAGGTCCGAAATATTCACCCAATTTCACAAAAAAACATGAGAAGGAAATCTTGGGAGTGCACTTGGAAGTTGCAATCCAACAAAATATAAAAATAATTGCACAGCCTAACACAGGTAAACATATTCTGGCAAATACCATAAGAAATGAAGCGACTGGAGAAAGGAAACACCGTGAATATAAAATCATTAAAAACATAAAAGAGAAAGTCAAAAATAACAACCTAGTACTAACCAAAGCCGACAAAGGAAACACTTTAGTATGTTTGAAGCAAGAAGAGTACATTGAAAAAATGGAAGAGGTCTTATCCAAATTAGATATTTCCCTTTTACAAAAAGATCCCACGACGTCCTTTTTAACTCAAATTAAATCGAACGTACAACAAGCGTCAGAATTGTTGGATTCCTTTTACCTAAAGAAAAAAGTTATTCCAATGAGTGCTGAACCTCCCGAATTATTCGGTCTTGTTAAAGTACACAAAGACGGCCTACCCATTAGACCAGTTGCCTCGTTTTCGAAAGCTCCTTCTTGTAAACTTTCAAAATTTCTCAACACAGCCTTCAAAGAACATACTCATTTCTCTCCAAAATATAGTGTGAAAAACTCATTAGAACTCATACAAAAATTAGAAAAAATCGATTTTGATAAAAAAAAATAAAAAAATTTTAAATTAGTGTCCTTCGACGTCTCCAACATGTTTCCTAACATACCTACGGAACAGTGTATACCTCTAATTGAAAACATCTTAGAAAAACAAAAAACTCTTCCAGCAACAAAAACAGAATTCTCAACATTATTTAATGTTGTTTTGAGACAGAACTTTTTTAGATTCAAAAACAAAATATATTTACAGAATTCAGGTCTTCCTATGGGTTCTCCCCTCAGTCCGTTATTAGCAGACATATTCATGGACAACATGGAAACCACAATATTAGAATCAGATCTATCTAAAAAACATATTATTTTTTGGTACCGCTATGTGGATGATATCTTGGTTGGATTCAATGGGACAGACCGACATATTAAATTATACCTAACATATCTAAATTCAATACATGATAAGATCAAGTTCACAGTAGAAACAGAACAAAATAATTCGTTAAATTTTCTCGACCTAACAATATCGAAACAACAGGATAAATTTTCATATAGAATATTCAGGAAACCTACTTTCTCAGACGCCATCATAAGTTATAATTCTTTCAGTCCAATTAGCCATCGACTCGCGGCTCTTAACTCAATGATTCACAGGGCTTTTTCGGTTCCTTTATCAAAACAAAACCTTATGGTAGAAATTGACGTGATTCGCGCGATAGGTATTAACAATGATTTTCCACTAAAAATAATAAATAGTTTAATTTCGAAAAAGAGAAACATTTTATCAATTTGAAATTATATGGACCATACTGCAATAACAAAAATGTACAAAAGTTTGTGAGCATCCCTTATACGCACATCCCCTCTTCAAAGATCATTCAATTCTTTAAAAATAATAATTTGAATACTGCTTTTTCGAGTCACAGCAGATTAGATAGAATGATTTTTAATAACAAAATGTCAAAAGTCGATCCAATGAAGAGAACAGGAATTTATAGAATGGACTGTGAAGAATGTAATTCAACATATATAGGTCAGACCGGGAGATGTTTTGAAACCAGGCTAAAAGAACATCTAAAAAACGGACAATCAGCATTTAGGGAACATCTAGAGTCAAAAAAACATAACATCTCATCCTCTTTCAAACCAAAAATTCTTCATTACTTTGATAAAGGTATGATAATGAACTTCCTGGAAGCCATGGAAATAAACAAGATCCAAAAATCCCATAATTACATTCTTCTTAATGACCAGTTAGACTTAAACCACTCCCCACTGTTAAATCTCTGATAACTTGGACCCATCGATTACATTTTACCACCCCCAGGTACCGAACCGAAATACTTATATATTTTCAAGCGATGTCTTTGCAATTATGTATTCAGTCTTGATAATGCTGTAACAGGCGAAACTAGTCGAATAAAAAGTTATTTTCATTTTGTGGTTTTTAGACAAGTTGTTTTCTTATTATTTAATTTTTTAATATAATATATATATATATATATATATATATATATATATATATATATATATATATATATATATATATATATATATATATTATTATTATTATTATTATTAGCATAACAGTTATCGATTAAGTGATTTGACAATATATTATTTTTGTTATTGGACTGCACTAGATACTGTATCAGAATTGAACAAGTATTAGCTATCTCAAGGTATTGTAATACATCAATCAAACACAATAGAAGAAAACTTCATTGGATTTCTTGCTGTCACTGAGACGACTGAAGAATACTCAACTAATACAATAGTGGCCTATGACATATGACAATGGTGCAAATATGGTAATCGTAAATAGTTAAAACTCGAATATTAAGTATACATTCTAGAACATTTTTTATACCATGCGGTTGTCATAACTGGAATCTGCTGTTAGTAGACGTAGCAAATCCTTCTGTGGTAGCAAAAACATTTTCTGATAAAATTTATTTGCTATTTTCAAGTTCCAGCAAACGCTGAAATTAATCAAAGGCAAACTGAAGCTTACTATGAAGCCTTTATCAGACATCAGGTGGGAGATCAGAACTGCGGCAGGGAAGGCTATACTACTGAAATTTGACGAAGTTGTTCATTGCATCGAAAGCTTAAAGAATTAAACAGAACCATCTGTGATTGTGATTCGGTTTTTAAGAAAATTATTGAGAAAAGCACTTATGATCTGCTTGAAGACTTTTAAAATAAAAGGGTAGCCAAAAAGAAGAGCATGTTTGATTATGAAGACAGCGAACCTATGCAGTCTCCTAAAAGCAGGTAAAAAACAGATTTTTCAATATCAGCAAATAAAATGGGCGTCAAATATTGCTGACAAAAGTGGTGATGATGAAAAATGGTAATAAAAATTTACTGTTCGCTGTCTTTTAATTACATAGGCAACCACTTGTTGAGATTATTTCGACAAAAAAAAAGGAATTTACTGCGAACAACTAATAGTAGCTGTCAAAAGTTAGCCGATGCATGTTGGGAGAAAAGAAGTGGGCCTCGCGAAATGTACCTTGCCCACATCAAATTAAGGTCTTGCCCCGCCACTGCACACACACTCCTGATATCGTACCCTGCGTATATTGTAACTTCGCAAACATACTGGCAGAGCTTTTTACAAATGAGGATGATCAATTATTACCAGTGCAAAACACCGTTTTTCAACTGGACCAAGAGGTATCAACCTGCAATATAACTCTAGAGCAGGGATCAGCAAATAACTGCAAGATTGCAATTGCCAAACAAATATTAGTTATTTATGTACCAAGTGCGTTATATAGATCCTAACGCCTGGAGGGAAACATTCGGCCAGAGGGATGAATGTTTTTTCACGAAAAAATTATTTTATTGTAATAAAAAAATCGATTTTAAAATTGCTTCATTGCTCCTATACTTTCTATATTCCTTCTCATAGTAGGCATGCCATTTGTTGATATTTTGACGTTTGTTGAATATATTTGTCATCATTATATTTAGTGAATGTCATTGCTGATTTCTTTGTGTAGTCTTATAGAAATGAATATGATTTTACTCAAGAATGTCATAGAAAATGCAGCCAAAGCTGCGAATAATTCATTGCCGGAGAAATCCAGAGTCGTATACGACAAGGATTACAGTGGTCACAAAAGGGAAGGAATGGCCAACTGAAACTGAAATAGAACCTTCAGACTTGGAGTGGCAGAAAGCCAACCAAATAGTTACTGAAGACAGAATAGGCTGGGCAATACAGACCTTCTCACCCTTCAAATCACCAGGCATTGACGGCATTTACCCTGCCTTGCTACAGTGGGGCTTGGGCGAATTAATGCCGCACCTGATGAGGATGTTCAGGACGTGCTTGGCGCGCCGGTACATACCACAGCCTAGGAGGGAGGTGAGGGTGGTATTTATTCCTAAGACAGGTAGAATGGATTACACCACACCCAAAGCATATCGACCAATTAGTCTGACCTCGTTTCTGCTGGAAACAATGGAGAGACTATGCGAACGATACCTAAGGGTCGCTATTTTGAATACACAACCACTGCATCCCAACCAGCACGCATATACCCCAGATCCACCGACACAGCCCTCCATCTGGTTGCTGGTCGGATTGAGAAATCTTTGGATAACAAAGAGTCCACCCTGGGGGTGTTCATAGACATCGAGGGTGCGTTTGACAAAACCACCTTCCCCAAAATTGAATCCGCACTGGCAGACAGAGGTGTTCCCCAGACTGTCAGGGGCTGGATCTCAAACATGCTCTCAAAAAGAGCTGTTAGAATCAGTGTAGACAACATCGTCGTCAGGGGAATAGTCGCGAGAGGCTGCCCGCAGGGGGGTGTCCTATCTCCGCTGCTATGGAACCTAGTTCTCGACAGCCACTTGCGCCGCCTCTGCGATGAGGAATTCTACTCAATTGCATACGCAGATGACTTAACGATACTGCTAAGTGGAAAATTTGAAGGAGTTCTGTGCGACAGAATGCAGGGAGCCCTAAGAATCATCGAAAGATGGTG
This sequence comes from Cynegetis impunctata, assembly GCA_030704885.1. Taxonomy (NCBI): domain Eukaryota; kingdom Metazoa; phylum Arthropoda; class Insecta; order Coleoptera; family Coccinellidae; genus Cynegetis; species Cynegetis impunctata. The sequence continues at coordinate 192,771 of JARQZK010000081.1, forward strand.
CGATGAGAACTCTCCATCAATCAACCCCAGAAAGACGGAGATGGTTCTCTTCACAAGGAAAAGGAAACTGGGGCCATTGAAAGCACCTGTTCTCCTAAACACAAAATTAAGTTTCATGTCAGAGGTCAAATATCTGGGAGTGACCTTTGACGCCAAACTCACTTGGAATCTTCACCTGGAGAGAAGACTAAAAAAGGCACACATCTCCTACGGACAGTGCCGCACGATCATGGGGAAAACCTGGGGACTGAAACCCAGGGTGGTCATGTGGATATACACTGCCATCGTGAGACCGATGATAGCCTATGGAGCCGTTGTCTGGTGGCCTAAAAGCCAACAGGCAACAGCAAAACTCAAGCTTGGGCAGATACAAAGGACCGAGTGTCTAAGTGTGACCGGAGCTATGCGAAGAACACCAACTAGGGTAATAGAGGTGGTGCTATGCCTGCCACCTTTGGATATTTATCTACAAGAACTGGTCTTGGCAACTATGGCACGCCTTGAGACTATTGGTATAAAGCCAGAAGTAGGATGTGGGGAGACTAGACGTCACCTGTGGCTTGAGGCTACTAACACGATGCCCCTACTACAGGTTAATGCAGACAGCATTCCCCCGCGATTTGTTTTTGATAAACCCTACTCAATACACACAAACAGTGGAAATGAGACCCCCGATGAAGGAACGATCAATATTTTCACGGAAGGATCAAAGCGAGAAAAAGGAGCAGGCTGTGGAATATATTCGAGACACCTGCGATTTCAACTAAAGTGGACCATGGACAAATGTGCCAACATAGTTCAGACAGAGCTAACGGGCATAACCATAGCCGCGAACGAGATTGCTCGTAGGAACATAACGAACAAAACCATTAAAATCTACACAGATAGTAGACAATCGTTACTGGCCCTGAAGAATCATAAAATAACTTCACAGTCACTATGGGAATGCCATCAAGCACTTGCGGGTGCAGCCCATACAAACCAAATTATGGTGTGCTGGGTTAAAGGCCACTCGAGATGCGATGGCAACAAAAAAAGCTGACGAATTGGCCGAAAAGCAGCCGGCCTGAACATATTCGGTCCTGGCCCTTCCAGCCTACTACCGCTGACAGCAAAGTCACAAATGATGAAAGAGAACACCCATCAAAAATTCAAAATCCTATGGGATGAAACAACCACCTGCAGACTTGCCGGGGAACTTTTAAATTATCCCAATAAAGATGCAGCAATGACTTACCTGGCGATGCCCAGAGGAAAACTACGCAATGTCGTGGGAATTTTAACGGGACACTGCCAACTTCGGAAGCCCTTATTTAATATGGGATTAAGCGACACACCTCTCTGCAGAGGCTGTGAACAGGAAGACGAGACGGTACAACATGTCCTCTGTGAATGCCCCGCTGTCTTGTCACTCCGAGAATCCATTCTGGGTGAACGGTGGCCAATTTTAGCCACCTTGAGGGAAATCCCCCTAGGTGCAATCACCCTCTTTTTCAAACGACTGGGATGGTTGGGAGCCTAGGCTAGTGATGTTCCCGGGGAGGATGCACAAAGGGCCCAATGGGGCCTAAGTGCTGTGGTCTCGACTGCACTCCCAAAAATACAGAATACAGAATAATACGACAAGGATTATGAAGTATTTAATCAATGGAAGTTGCTTCATTTCTCCCCGTACAATGGGCGGGCGTTATGATCCATATTGCCCGCTCATAACGCCCTAGGGCATAACGAGTGTATTTATAGCAACCGTATCTAAGGTAAAATAAACAAATAATATGCAAGTAAAAATTAAAATAATAATGCGCACTCATTAAAATGAATATATGTTTCACAGCAGATAACAATTATATTAAGTATTTCTTGTAATACAAATTACTGTTATATTATTTCCTTATATTTGGCTCTTTAAACAAATAATCCATCACATCGGGAAAAAAATGGCTCTCAATTCCAAAAAGGTTGCCGACCCCTGCCCTAGAGATCATTCCAGCCCCCTTTCTTCAATAAAATCAAAAACTCATAGCATAGTAGATAATGCCCAAGCCTTCTAGCCAAAAAACTAAGGAAGCTGAAGAAAACAAAGTTAATAAACAAAAAAATTGTGCGTCTAAAAACACAAAGAGCAAGCGACATTATGTAGCATGTTTATTTTCAGAATTAATCGAAAGTTGATGAAACTTTTACTGTTTTCACAAACAAAGAAGATAGTGACGATAATTGTGAATGGTCCTATTGCAATAAATAATACTCCATATATAAACAAGAAGAATCATGAATATTATGCATAAGTTGCCGTATCTGGTGCCATGAAACATGCTTAAGTTCTGATAATTATAAAAACTTTATATGTAACTTTTGCTAAGAGAGTTAATGTAAATACACTAATTATTCATGTAGTAAAGAGTTTTTCATTATTATTTTACTTGCCACTCGAATTAGAAAGTTTTTAACTTATACATTATATATAATTGTATAATACATTATTATAATGATTAGTAAAGGAAAAACCTAAATTTGCACTGATACATACATATTAGAAACATCGCGCTCTGCGATATTAGGAACACTTTTTCGCAAACTGAAAAAATTAAGGATGTTAAAGTTTTTAATTTTCTTTTCATTGTATTATGTTACGATAGTGTAATTTTATGTTGTTTTTTGGAAATATATAAAGTTTTTGATGTACCTAATGAACATAATTCATCTGTAGTAGATGCCAATCTACTGTTGATGGATCGATAAATTCTCACAAATGATTTTATCTAAAAGCGGTGGCTCAATCTATTAACTTCAGGCTGTGAAACAAGTTCTGCATTAATTATACGAATTGAAAGAAAAACAGGGTTCTTTTCAAACGGCAGTAGCAGTTTCAAAATCCGCCCCGGTACTAATTAGAGTTTACAAAATTTGAGTTACATAGAATGATCAAATCATGAAAAACATACTTGTCGACCATGGTCAATTTCATACATTACATAAAGTTAACAAGGAAAATTCTTTAATAATTTTAAAAAAATTATCAAACAACTTTCCAAGGGAGCTGGTTATACGTATTCCGCAACGCAAAATCTGCATTCACATCGAACGGTGAATTATAGAAATTGTCAAGTCACCCCGACTCAAAATCTGCATACAGCTGTTTCGATCTTATTAGATCTCACCAGTGCAGCTTATTTGACTCGGAGTGAATTAACAAATTTCTAATTGTTCCCCAATACAAATCGTGGTCGGTAAAAATGTCTGGATAACAACCCAGAGCGACCTCCCACCAAAGATATTGGGAACCAACAATTCACCGCTTAGATCGAAAATGCAGAAATTCGTCGCGTAAACACGTACCTCCTGACATGAAGATATCTACTACAACATTGGTGTATATGATTCCAAAGCACACTAACATAGTGATTTAAAACCTTTGGATATACTTTTTTTTTAATCATTAAAGTCTTGATAATGCTGTAACAGGCGAAACTAGTCGAATAAAAAGTTATTTTCATTTTGTGGTTTTTAGGCAAGTTGTTTTCTTATTATTTAATTTTTTTAATATAAATATGAACTACCACAGAGTTGATTCATCGTCCATCGAATTTCCCTTGTTCACTTTATGTATTAGGTACATAGAATGGACTTCAGAACAGAACGGCATACTCAATTTTTGACTTGATATATGCGTAATGTTGTGTTTTCATAATTTCTAGATGAGCAAAATCTCTGGAGTTATAGGTTGAAAAAATCGGGAGAGCAGCAGAGCTCCGTGACTAAGGTCATATTTTTCGCGCGAAGTGCATCGCGACGAGTTGCTATTCGAACGGAATTGAGGAAAAGATTTAAACCCCAATAGGGATCTTATTCCAACATGAACTCAATCTACCTACCAAATTTCAACCCTCTAACGTGAACGTTGTGGAGGTGAACAAATTTTCAAAAAGCACAAATATCTACGTAAAAATGGTGGCGGTTTGAAAAAATTACCCAAATTTTGATAGTTTCGTTCTGCTTTGGAGACAATCCCAGACAGTGGCGCACCCAGAGGGGGAGCCATGGGGCTGCAGCCCCCACCGAGATTTATAATAGTAACAAAAGAATTGAGATTACTAAGATAATAATTGTAAAATGAGCTCATCTACTAATATAAAATAAGCCCACTGGTCGTTATCGGTCATTCATTAGATCTATTAGCCCAAGTAACATTAATGCTCTTATTCCGATCTTCAAGATCGCTTTAAAACTATACAATAAAATTTCGAATAAAATCAAGTGATCTTCAAGACATCCCTGAGACAATCATAAAGCAGCTTCTAGCCAAAAAGGGCCCATCCTAAAAAGGCCTTCAAGACTAATTTTCAAAACTGTATTAAAACCATTAAGTTTTAATTCTATATTCTTAAAGGGTTCTTCAAGGCAACTTGAAATACATAAATTAAAACTTATTATCTGACATTTTGCTCTCAAAAGGGATTCAACGCGGACTAAATTAACTTAAAAATAATTAATGAATCCTAAAAGAGTTTTATTTTGTTTACTAACACTCGACAACTTTTGAGTTTGTATGATGGCCGGCAGAGTGGTAATATTTTAAACCGCATACGTATGCTAAGCATATCATAAAATAATATTCGAAAGCAACCTATTAAGGTGAAAAATTCACCAACGAATGGCACTTTTCTGATAAAAAGTAATAAAATACTTCAACATAACTCGAGCGCCGCTCATTTAATGTATTTTTCCCATATTTGAAAAATACTGAAAAAATATCATCAAATTTTATTTTGCATCTAAGGATCTAAATGTATTTTTTAATCAAATGGCATATTTCGACATACCGTTCTTCAGTTTTTTAAGAAGACACAAGACGCAATTATTTGAATAATAATATTATTTTCGTTTACTATTGAAAAAGTCCAAAATGGCGGTGTCTTTATTGCAGTTAAACATGGCCTGATCTTGATTAAAACTAATTGTTCATTTATTAAATGTTTCAAATCTCACAAGATTTAAAACAGCGTTTTATTTACCACTATAAATCCAATATGATTTAATATGTTCAAATTATGACCTTATTGATTTAAAGTGGTCTTGCGCTCAAATGGAATCCTAACCTTAAAAAAAAATTTTTTCGCGGATCTTGCTCAAGAATAGTCTTTGGAAATGGTTTATTAATGAGTTGTATTATTGTTTAACAGTGCCTTGGCTCATGTTTGAAAGGATTGCCAATTCTCTAAGCTCTTCGCAGAAAAGCAGATTTTTTATGAGTTCATTGTCGTTTTGAAATTCATTTTGAATTTGATCGTCATTTTCGTAGATTTCTTCCTGTAATTCCCAGGCATTGCTTTCATAATCGAACGGATTGAAAGATGAAGTGAAAGGACACTCTTTATAAGTAACGCTGGTTTCAATTGCACTATGGTTTTCGTGCACTGGTTGAAAAGAGCTTCTCTCAGTTATATCCCCTCCACTTTCATCTGAATGTGGAGGGGATATTTAATTAGTTTTAATGAAGTCGTCCAAAGACCAAAAGGTATTTCTTTTAACCAAATTGACTAAATTAAAACCTTTAAACTTAATAATATCTACTCTTAATGTACTCATTAAAAGGTAAAAATTAAGTTTTTGGATTTAATGTGGTATTATATTGAATGTATTGTCTTAGGATAAAATAGTGTTTCTTATGGGTTTTAAAGAATACAACAAGGGTTCTCCATAAAACTGCATTGAAACTATTTTTCCCAGAACGGATTGTTTTAAAACCAACTTGCTATTTAATTCTTAATAATAGCAAATTAGTTTTAAAATAGCCAATGTTAAGAGTAACATGAAACCAGTATAAGATCAATAGGACATTAAGAGCAAATAGCCTTTTTATTTTGATTTAAAGAGTGCATTAAATTCTTCATTAAAGAAAAAGTGGTCTTTAAGAACTTTTAGTTTATCTCAAGGTTACTTTAAATCCTATGTCGATTTATTGAACATATTAAAGCATTTTCAAAACCTAAATAAATAGAAACTGTCTTCAAATTGTTACTTGGGAGCATGTACCGGATACGGGATGTGCGTTTTTTATTTAAATTTGAGGAGTAAATGTTGTTTCTTACATAAATTTTGATTTAGCGAATTTTGTACAATAAGTAAATATATGTTTTGTTCCATATATGTAAGTTTATATTCAATGAATAAATTATTCAATTTCTTACTTAAATGTTACATTTTGTAAGCTCCCTCCGAAACTCAATCCTGGGTGCGCCCTTGATCCCAGATACCAAAGATTAACTCATTTGGTTTGATGGGAGCCGCTGGAGATGACAACATGTACCGGAAAAATATAAACATAAAAAATTCTACGTGAGAATGGCAGCGGTTGGTGAAATTCAGCCAAATTTTGATAGTTTCATTCTGCCTCGAAAACAATCTCAGATGCCAAATTTCAGCTCATTTGGTTCGATGGGAGCCGCTGGAGATGCCACAACGGGAAAAATATAAAAATGAAAAAACAAATATCGTAGATATTTGTTTTTTCAAGGCGGTTGGAAAAATACGACTAATTATATATACTGCAGACAGCAGAAACTACAATGTCAATGTGATCAATAAAGAAGAGCCTAAAATCAAACGTAACACCCAGGTTGACAAACGTGGAAGGTCGCTCGAGAATAGAGTTATTGATTTCTCACTGAAAATCAATACAATCACTCTTCAATGTATACGTCATTACCGACCACTTACTTACGTATAATAAGTTAATAGGGAGTTTTTGAGACCCTAAATTTACACGTAAATTACGTTTTCGGTTATTCTGAGCATGCGCAGAAGCTTTGAAGTTACCGAGGCGGTTATTAACCAACCGATAACGTACTACGTTATCAACGGGACCTTAACGTTCGCTTAATAAACGTCCGTTATATTCGCGGTGTTGACAAGTTTAAACGCGCTTGTGTTAAATTGTTACAAACTAAAGAAAAATAGACTATTTAAACTATGATAAGTGACTAATATCATATATACTATCGTGCTAATTCTTTCCAAACTTCTTCCTTTGTATTAAAAATTCGCAAAAAATGTTATTTCTTACTATGTGGCAACCATCAATCGAGTCTGCGATCTGATATTTTGAGATTGACAGTTTCGGTATTTTTATTGGTTATGTCCAGTGCTATTTTGGTTTGTTTTATTTGTGTAAATTGGCCTGCTAATTTTGATATTTTTTCAATGGTTTTTGTTCACTTGCCACGATAGTTAAAAAAAAGACTACGATTTACAGATATGGAGGATCTGTTACTTCTCAGAGTGGTTCTAAGTAATAATCCATTTGAAAACCCAGATATTTGGTCAGTGATTCAGTAGCACATTACCCTTATAACAGGAAAATTATTTTCAATGAGAACAGTAAAATACATAAGCCTTCGATGCCTAAGAAATATATTTGCCCAAATTATTCACAATTATTACTACAAACTATTGCATTTACCAGTTGCTTTATGTCCAGACAATTGGGTTTGGTATCTGCAAAGTTTGGCATAACCGTGGCAAATCCTCTCTTTGAAAACGGAAACTTCGTTTCACCTCTTCAACCTCAATATTATACAAATCGAATCCGGGTATGTTTCCATCAATATTCTCACGTTCTTGTTCCTCTTCAAAGATGTTATGTAAGATTATACCTCTCATTAAATTATGATCCACACCCCCGCGCCTGATCGCTATATAGTCTATTACATCTTCCATGATTATTTACCTAAATAACGCTAATAATAGGTGAATGAAAATTGGAAAAATCACCCGACAAAAAATAATACAAGAACACAAGAGAGGTTATACTTATTTGACATTCGCAATAAATTTGAATTCAAAAACTCTTTTTGGATCTTCAACCCGTTAATAACGTTTTCCGTTCTGCACAAACTCAACATAGCGGTTTACCAAAAACTCCCTATTATCAAAACACCAAATATCAATACACTTCTGAGTCTGAGAGAGTATCACACAATCAGAAGCACTACTGAACTGACAGTAGTACTTCAACTCATTGGCATATAGTGAGCAGTTTTCATAATTATAATGTATCAACTATACCTATTGTTGAAAAAGATGTTGAATAACAGGCAGCTACCTTGTTGTTATTAGGTTCATTTCATCTTTCAAATTTTTATAATATAATAAAAGGCTATAGTTTCAATAACCAACTTTATTTATTTTTTAAATGTAAAATCGCACGTATTTTTGTACATTCAGTATGGCATAAACTTAAAATTAAAAGAGTTGGAAAAATATATGTATTTAATACAATAGCTATTCTATACATTCAGAAGATATCAATATTTGTGAATGGCACTTCAGAAAAAATATATATGGCCCATATGTTGAGTGGTGTGAACCAATAAATTTCAAGACGTTCAATTTTTATAAAAAATACAAAATTGTTCCACTACACAATTTCAAGATCTGGTAATAATGGGTAAGTAAAACGTACTGTTTATTGATCTTGCGAAATATGGTAGATTCTTAAGCGTTGTTAAAGTGAACATAAACAGTTTCATGAATCGATTTAACCAAATGGAATTACATGCAAAAAAGTGGAAGTACTTATTAGTAAAAGGTATTATATAATATCTGTAAAGTGAATTTTATTATTCTTTGGCGTTTCCGCAATTAATTCGGAACTGCTGAGTAACTATTACGAATAAAACTATTAATGGACAGGAAGGTTTGAGAAAGTAGAGCAGAGAATGATGCAAAGATTGTTCGCAGGATTACTCCTTCGCCAAAACGGAATCTATAAGCATCTGAAAAAATATACTGTAAAACTTGTTGAGCTGCTTCCGATAATCATGTACGAACTGCTTTAAGTTTCGGCTTAAACATATTTAGTTTTTTCTAAGTAACTTTTAGGTAAGATATTTAAATGAAAAAATTTCAATAAAAATTTTTATATTTGAAGTTAAAAGATTGATGTCAAATAATTTGATAAATACTTGCTAATTTAATTTAAATTTTTTTCGCGACCGTTTCTTGTGAAGAGCATTATTTTCAATGCTATGCCCAAATTATTTTTGAATATTGAATTTTATTCGGACATTTCCACCCAACAAGCTTTCGTCCTATCATCTTATATACCTAATTAAACTACATCACATGTAAAATAAAATATAGGACTGATCACAAAGATCCATATATTTAATATTACGACCTTGGTTTGGAATTATGTACGGTTGCATGGAATCCTGTTTTCCAGTCAGCAAAATATTTAACAGTTCTCACATTTCCATCGTCCTCGACTAGAGAATATTCCCCAGCTACTTCATCTCCACTTCTTTCCTCTTTGTGATTTTTGATGTCACCGGTAACTTTATCGTTCACAGAATATTGGAATTTATAATAAGCATCATGGTCCTTTTTCTTCTTCCCTGTTAAAACATCGATTTCATGCGATTCTTCACTGCCTTCTACATGATTGTGAATATCGTGATGTTGTTCGATGTTCGTTGATGATTTGGCGTCACTATAGATGTTGTTGTTTTGGGAATATTGGTGATGAGGTTGGTTACCATGACTAATGTCATATTTCACGGTTTGCTTAATTTTACCTAGGTGATGACTGGCTTCTCTACTTGCATATTGGTTCTGTTGGATTCCAACGTTAGCTGTGTGTTGATTTTGATTTATTAATTGTAAATAGTTGCTGTTTAATTGTTGATGACTATGCTCGTTTATTTGATTGTGCTGAAAACCAATATTTACTAATTGTTGATTTTGGTTTATCAGTTGCAAATGTTCGTTGTTTAACTGTTGTTGCTGAATACCAACATTTGCCAACTGTAGATGATTGCTAGGTGGTAAATATCCGTTGTTTAATACTTTCTGCGATGATTGGTATTGCTTATTTTGTTCGTTAGCTGCCTGATATTGATGGACTTGTGATTGCTGATAATGAGCATTTTCTAAGACCTGTTGTTGATTATCTAACTGCTGCGCTGTTAAAGCGTGTCCAAAAGGACAAGGGGCGGCTTCGTGCTGAACAGTAGGCTGAACAGCAGGCTGATAGTAAGAAGCTAACAGTAGGCCTTGAGTGACAGGATGATAGTTATATGAACTAGCTTGGTGGTTTAAATTGGATATGTATTGTAAATTCGGATGTTGGTAAGCCAGCTGATTTTGCTGACATTGCGGACCCTGAAACACAATTGAGTATATGTATGAAATAACGGAAATATGAAATAGGTTCTTTTTATATGAATTTTTAGCATTACTTGTTCATAAATCCGGAAAAGTTACTTCATTTCCATACTGATACTGATACATTTAACTGGGTTATTATACGTTTTATGACAAAATTATTTTCAGTTTTTTTTTTGTTCTAATTAAAAATTATATTAAATTAAAAATACATCTTTGAATACAGTATCGAAAACACGCCGACAGAAAGCGCGTGTGACGTCACAGCGTTAATTTCTACTCATTGTAGCACACAGCTGATACAGTGTTCTGGCTTTTAATCGATTAAGTCTGGTTGTTATCGTCAATATATTAATAAATATATCTTAAATATCAAACCTCAAAGTTATTGTGCTTGCTTTGCACCATTATGTACGGATATTACAAAAACAACCCCAAAAAATGTTTTTAAATGTTCCACAAGATGTTATAGATATTAACGGAATTAGCCTTTATAAATAGTTTATCACACATGACTAAATAAAAGTAGCTAAAATAAATATTTTTTTGCACTAAATTTCGGATATTTTTAGTCGATAAATTCCTTTAACATTATGACGTCACAAACATGGCTTTTCGTGGCGCGTTTGTCGCCCTGCGATTCTTTGTAAAATTTTATCATTTTAAATTGTTCACAAATAATAAAACAATATATTTTTAAGAGATTTTCGCGTCGTCTTTCAGTATAATTTATGATAAATTTTTAAAATACAAAATAATTTTTTTCAAACATCCAATTCTTACCCGATTTTAACAAATATCGTTTAGTAGCTTATCGGTTTATCGAACACCAAATTGCAGTTTACTGTTTTTGAATTAATATTCTTACAATTTATTTTCTAATGTATTCATACGTACCTACATTATTATTCAATAGGATGTTGGTAAACATTTATGTACATTGAGGAATATCTACTGGTGAAAATTATTTCAATTAGTGTTTGTATATCTTATTCCAAGTTTAGTTAAAGCTTCTTTTTGAACTCATGTAATTACGATTAAAAAAAGTGTTGTCACCATCTTACGAAGTGTTCCCAAGTAATAGTTTCCTCAAAAGTGAATGAATTTTTATAAGTTCTTCAATTAATTCACACCATTCCCAAATTACTCAGAATTCGAAACCGCTACTCAGAGTGAAATCCCGGATTATAACCCAAAAAAATATTTGGATAAAAATTTCGCAACATTTTGATTTAGGTACCTATAACATCGATTTTCTTCGCTTAGTTATTTAGCTCTTGTGTGGTTATTTTCATCATTAAATTTTTAATTTCCAGCGGTATCTACCTAAGTGAATTTTGAAAGTTAAATATTCATAAGACATTGTACAATAAGATGTGAAGTGTTTTGTACACGTGTTATTTGCTAATGACCCTCCGTGGTCGGAGCAGGGAAATAAACAAAAAAAAAATCTGCGGGATCTTGAAGGTGAAATTAATCTGGAAAAATGTTCGATGTTAATATGATAAGATCATTTCAAGTAGGTATCGTAATAAACACATAAAACTGTGTTACGGAAGTGTGAATTTGGACTAAACTTTCGTAATGTTTTGATGTATAAAAATACCTGTTTCTGTATTGATGTAAATGCTCCTATTAATTTTCACTCACATTCCGTGATTAACTAGTTTACTGTCAGACTTAAATTTCTCAACAGATCCAGATTACATCATTTGCGTGTGACGCCCACATTTCAGGAAAGAACTTATATAAAATGAATAAATAATAATCATAAATTTTGTTTATGTAATTTGGCATCTTTCAAAATACAAGCTTAATGAGCTTTCATGGAATAAACGTAAAAAAACAATAGTGAGAATTGTGTTATTTTATTAAATCGAATATTTTGCCTATAATAATAGAAAATTTATATTTCATCTGTAAATATTTTTGAGGAACTTTATTTTATTGTGCTCTTTATTATATTTTGGAATTTCTCAATATTTTTCATTCAGTAATAAATGAATTTATATATATATATATATATATATATATATATATATATATATATATATATATATTCATATATAATATAATATTCCATAAATAATAGGTAAATATATATCAATTATATATATATATATATATAATATTATTACCTCCCCTGCACAATGCGATATTTTGCCAATTTCCTGGGACTAAGGATGCAGCAGTTTCTTGAAAATATACAAACACACCTAAAATCCAGTACCAAGTGGTCATCTGAAAAAAGTACGATATTGACGCTCTATTCTAACTTCCAATTCAATTATTTTCTCATAGAAAACTGTAAATTATCCAATTCTATATATATATATATATATATATATATATGTATATATATATATATATATATATATATATATATATATATATATATATATATATATATATATATATATATATATATATATATATATATATATATATTTTTATATAAAAATATATAAAAATAAATAAAGCAAGTGTTCATAATATATTTTGTTGGAATAAGAAATTATTTCCTGATAAAAATCTTCTACAAAATTAATACAATTACCTAATAGTGAATATCAATGAAACGAATGACTAAAATTTTTTTGTTGATCTCATTTTTATGACGATACTTTCTGTAATCCGAATTTTTCAGTAATCCAAATATCCCATTCAGAAGTTTGTTCAGATTATATATATATATATATATATATATATATATATATATATATATGGGGATTGTATTTTCAAACGATAACGCTCTTCAAAGGACTAATTTTTTTTTCTTAAAGTACCTAATCACGAGATAATGCGTGAGTCCATTTTTGAGAAATAACGCACCTAATCAACAATCTGGAAAATTTTAAAGCTTAAGAGGAAGATTATTTCTCATATAAATGATTAATGTATGGACTAAGTGGAAAATTTATACGTTCTGAAAATGGACTTTCCCATGAGATTATCAATTTTTTTTTTATCGAAGCTTAATAAAGATTTGAGTATCATTTGTGTTAGTTCAATTATAATGACATGTACGAGTGAAATGATAATTGTTATTTCACGTCGAATACTACTGAAATAAATATTCAATTATTTAGTTGCTATAGTAAGAACTATTAAAGTAGATCATTAGCAACAAGATTGATTAAAAATCAATTAATCCAACTTTCGTTCATATGCAAGGTAGGTTATTATTACTTTACCGACGATGATTTTAATGGAATTTGCTTTATTCTTACAAATCACACTCATATTTTCAACAAACATTGAATAGAAAAAATACGTTGCAATCTAAAAATCAAAATCCTTCAAACAAGTATCTCTGCGATAACATTTCGATGAACAAATATCAATAAATTACTAAAATCAACAGATAACAGTTGCGAACATACATTTCTGTGATTTCTTAATATTTCAGTTTCGATATTAGAATCCATGTATAAGGTATCTGTTCATTTCATTATAAAAAACCAGTAACAAAAATTTAAAATTTGATCTCCAGCAAACTCAAATTACATTAGGGGTGATTTACAGTTATCATTTGATACACAGAGCAAGTATTATTAGATTAGAATTATTTTCAGAGAAATAAGAGTGAATTGAAAGACTGATAAAAATTAGTGATAAACACTTCATTCTAATGTTTAATAAATATATACATATAAAGTTTTCCATATCCTCAATTTAATACTTCATATGCTATGAAAATATATATTTAAACTCTTCATTTTGTGAAGGGTAGCAAAACAAAAACTTTACATTCTGAAAATATCGATACTCTGAGATAAGCAAAATAAAATATAGATAATGTCACATTGTGTTTTAATTAATCTCGTAGAATTCCTTATTTATCACCATTTTATCTTAATGCAAAATGTAAATTTTTGAAAAGAAAACAAAAAAAATTAGAGAATGCAATATACTAAAGGTTATCAAATACCTAATGTATTGAAAATTTGTAAAACTTGCCTCAATTTCTTGAGGTTGATTGATTTATATAATTTGAAATAAGTTTGAAGTTTGGTTTCGGAGACCGAAATTTTTGTAGTAGAGAATGTTTAATTTTTTTTAGTCGTATATATATATATATATATATATATATATATATATATATATATATATATATATATTTATATATATAAATATATATATATATATATAAATTTATATATATATATATATAAATATATATATATATATATATATATATATATATATATATATATATATATATATATATATATATATATATAATATTATTATATTTAGGTACATAGAGATAAAAAATTATTAGTAGAGAATTCAAACATTCTTTTTCAATTTTATTGAATATACATAGTATAGTTATTTGTATTTTATTTTGTTGTGCAATCAATTTGAAATGAGTTTTTTTTTAATGCGAATTGAATTTAGTTGAGATGCAATAAAGTACAAAGGTAATAATTCCTTTGAATAACTCCATACTTGATAGAATGGTATACGAACCAAATTGACATATATAGGTATAAGAAAAATGGTTAATTTCGTTGAAATTGTAAATAAATCATATTTGAAAAATATATCAAAAGTTACTCAAAGGACACTTGTAAGTACGTTACTATGTAAAATTACTTTTGAACTGAATTTTTCAGTATATCACCACTCACCATTTTTTCAATACTACTACAAATATAATGCCCAGTTTTTGCTCAGAACCCCGAAACCGCAACTGATTTAAAATCCGGCAGAAACATACTTATATAGCGGAAAATTAAGTAGTGGTGTTTTAGTATAGGTATCCCTCGAAACATGCTATCCCTATCCTTCGTCATAACGTTAGCAAATTCGTCCAAGACTTTCACAATCAGCATCTGATTCCACCGGACCACTTCGTTATCAGTTTTGCGGGGAGGGATCCGTCTCATTCCTTCCACTAATTTATTCCAAACTGGGCAATTAAAATTATTTTTTGATGATGTAAAAGTTTCTTACTGTGCAGCACAGGTATTCCTTTGGACCAACTCCTTCATTTTTGTTCGATAATCCAATGCTATACTCTCAATTTCTTCTCATATCATTGGCGTAGACAATTTATGCATATTCGGCAATCTGACCTCGCTGATATGATCAAAAGTAAAAATTTAGATTTTTACTTTTTTATCAAAATCAAAGATCTATCGTATTGCTTACAAATAATCAACAGTTTACCTTCCTCATCATATCAGCTACTTTTTTTCAAACTTGCATTTAGATAATGAATAGTAAAATCGAATATAAACTATCAGCTTTATCATGAAAGTACGTCAAAATTAAATTAAAATATATAATTTCTTCAATTGAACTATGTTTATATGTAATAAAACAATTTTTAACATTTTTCATGTACTTACAGCTTTTATGTTGATTTTTATACATTTTTTATTTTCTCCGAAAGGCCATTCCTAAATTAAAACAAGCTGTGCAGTTACAAATATTCAGTAATTTCTTTATAATATATAATATATTTATATATTTACAAAATCATTATTTTTCATCAATTAATATAATACCTATATAAATAAATATATATATATTTTATTGGAATTGGTTTTTCCTAATCTGTATTTTTTTGAGTATCTTTTATTATCGATAACAGAATATTCATGTTTGAAAAACGATGTTATTGATATTCGACAAATTCGTTACTTGTTTCATAAATGTTAAAGTTATTTTTCTCTTTCAATAGTTTTGAAAAAGTCATGAATTTCAAGATGAAACAATAACTAATATATATATACCTATATATATATATATATATATATATATATATATTATAATTTATATATAAATATATATATATATAATTATATATATATATTTATATATATATATATATATATACCTATATATATGTATATATACCTATATATATATATATATATATATATATATATATATATTCATATATAAGTGTTTTGATAAACACAATAAATTATAGAGATATTTATTATTGTTTTTAATTTCAAGGGTTTACTTGATATGCATGTAATTGTCTGTCATTTAAGTATTTTAACAATCACATTTTTTTTCCAGACTCATAGGACTCCGAGGACAACAAATTCATTATCATTATCTTATTATCATTATGTACAGAGGTTCTGAAATTTACATGAAGATATATATCTACTGAAATGATTCGTGGTTAATTTTATTACTTTCGTATACCTAACTATTGAAGACTATTGAGCAGATAATTCTAGGTACCGGAATAATTTATGCTATCACCAGAGAAATCTTTCTTTCACTCACTTAGCTTATTATACTTCTTCCTTTCCTTATTTTTAACCATTGTAATACAAGTTTCCATATCCAAAATTTGCATAATAAGCTCGCCTGTTTTCTATTGATCGAGAGAGAATGATAACTTTTAAATTCTTCCATCGATATTGATCAATGTCATCGTTGAACCGAACACTAGAACTTTGTCCTTTTGGTTTTCAAACTATTAACTCAGTTTTTTGTCGTTTTTGTGGTCCTAATTTCCCTGAAAATAATAAACTATTGCACTATATTGAGTCAACAGTGAGGTGCGGAAGTGGTTACTGAATCCGTTTTAGTTGCAAGTATTGTTGAGCTATTTTAAAAGTAGCGGTAGATTGTTTTCGATGGACTTGTTTCTAATTTATTTATTTTTTCGGGTTCGGTAGTTTACATATCAATTTGTTTTTAACTTTCATATTGTTTATTTTATTTCATCTTCAGGGCTACAATTTTTAGCCCTGATTAGGTTAGAACAATCGAACTAGGCAATATATGAAAATTTTTATCCATAATGTATTCCAATAAGTTTTAACCTCGAATTCTGAGCCCTAAAGATGAAATAAAATAATTTCGAAAGCTTGGCCTAGAATATAGAGTACCTATTCATTAAAAAATAAAAAAAACTGGTCGAAATCCCCTAGCATTATCATACACATTAATAGTAACGACCGTTAATTCAAATCAATTTATATATATATATATATATATATATATATATATATATATATATATATATATATATATATATATATATATATATATATATATATATACTAGCTGACCCGGCAAACGTTCTGCCATATAAATTATTTTTATCTATCTATCTTTCTATCTATTCATCTATCTGCCGATGTATATCCAACTATCTATCTATCTATCTCTCTAATTATCTATCTATCAATCTATCCGGCAAACGTTCTTTAAATTATTAAAATGGCTATTGAAAAATATGGGTTGTTGATAGAAGGGTGAAAATTTAGAGTTGTATGTATTTTTTAAAGCAACATCATAAAAAAATTAAAATAAAAAATTTTGTTCAAAAAGTTCATAAAAATGTTAATCATTAGGAGTATGAAAAATATATTATGACCTATTCTCAAACCGACTATTGTTATTTTCGATTGTCATCTTGCAGCCCTATTGCGGATCTGCGGAAAAAAATGAAAATCGCGATGCAAAAATAGGGGTTGATCGTAGAAGGGTAAACAATTGAGAGTAATATGAATTTTTCTATTCTGTCATGACAAAATAAAAATGACAATCTTGCCAAAAAAATTGAAGTTTATAATTAACAAATAAAAAATAGGGGTTGATCGTAAAGGGTTGTATGTATTTTTGAATGTTGTATCATAAAAAAAATAGAACAAAAAATTTTGTCTGAGAAATTAAAATATAAAATTGAGGGGTGGACCTCTCCCTTAACATTTAGGGGGATAAAAAATAGATTTTGTCGGATTCTCAGACCTAACCGATATGCACACAAAATTTCTTGAGAATCGGTCGAGTCATTTCGAAGGAGTTTAACAAATAAAAAATAGGGGTTGATCGTAGAGGGGTGAAAATTCAGGGTTGTATGTAATTTTGAATATTGTATCATAAAAAAAATTTTGTCCAAAAATTTTAAAAAAAATGTTAAGGGTGAACAACCCTTATCACTTAGGAGTATGAAAAATAGCTAGTAGCCGATTCTCAGACCTACTGAATATGCATATAAAATTTGGTGAAAATCAGTAAAGCCGTTTCGGAAGAGTACGGTAACTAACTTTGTGACACGAGAATTTAATATATAAGATATATATATATATATATATATATATATATATATATATATATAAGTATATATATATATATATATATATATATATATATATATATATATATATATATATATATATATATATATATCATGCCACATTCCTAAGGAAATGTTAGCATTATGGAATTAAGGGATTGGCACTATCGTTAGTGAAATCATTTTTAACGGATCGATGTCAAGTTGTGCGAAACAGAGGAGAAATCAGTACCATTATGCCTCTACGCTATGGAATTCCTCAGGGATCAATATTGGGACCTTTGTTTTTTATCATGTTCATAAACGATTTACCGGATAACTTAAATTGCCAGACGATTTTATATGCAGATGACACGACATTAGCAATTAAAAATAGAGAATTACCTTCACTAAAAGAAAAAATGGAAAATATAGGCGTGACAGCATCAAAATGGTTTGATGCAAACAAGTTATGCTTAAACAGGGACAAAACTAGAACTGTGCTATTCACATCATCCAAACGAATTGAGTCCTGCAGTACCGCTACATTTCATGGTGTTATTATGGATACAAGGCTCACATGGGCAAATCATTGTGAAAAATTAGCACACACTTTGCATAAATTAATATTTCCCATAAGACGCATAAGGCAAATTATCACTGCGGAAACAGCCAAACAGGCCTATTTTGCACTTTTCCATTCGAGAATGGTGTATGATTTGGAAATATGGGGTATGTCTGTTCATATATTCAGAATATTAGTTGCTCAAAAAGAAGCTATAAGAGCTTTGGAAGGTGTAAGTAGTGACACACATTGTAAACCGCTATTCGTCAAATATAGGATACTGACTGTTACGTCAGAACTCGCAATTAGATTGATTATGAGTGTTAAACAAAATATCACAATGTATGAGACAAGAGCAGTAACCCAACCATATAACATTCGGAACAGCAGAAATTTGGGCATACCCAGAACTAGGCTAAATACTGGCCATAAACAGACAACAGGCATTATGCTCTATAACAAACTTCCACATGCATGGAGAACGCTGTCTGTAAGAGCACTGAAGAAAACACTGAAAGAATATTTTATAAAATATCCTGTGTATAGTGTAGAAGAGATTGGCGATTTCTTTAGTAGTGATAGATAGCATTTGATACAACTTTGAATTGTAAATTAGATTGGACATGACTGTTGTACAGTTTCAATAAATTATTATTATTATTATTATATATATATATATATATATATATATATATATATATATATATATATATATATATATATATATACAACTTTTTTTGGTATATATTGGCATCTCCAGCAGGATCACCTCAAATATTGAGTAAATTCCATCAAAATGTTGGCATTTTCAAACTGTGGCCAAGAGAGTAGCGGGAAGGTTCATGAGTGGAAAATTTTCAATTTAGCGACAAAATGTGTGGAAATTAATGAAATTAGTTATTAAAAATCCGTAATTCAGCTTTCAAGGCTGTTTGGAGGGCATATGCAGCCACGAATCCAACAGCTCAAACCCAGTTCAAATTGGGTTAGAAGGTTGAAAACCTCCACTGGATGATGTAGGAATGTTTCCTCTGCTGGTATAAAAAATTTTTCTATTGAGCGATTTTTTGTTTTTTTTGTTTTTTTTGCGCACCTCCACAGCTCTCAAAATTGAGGGATGAATTTTGTACTTGGGTTGTGAGGGGGTTGTAAGTGGATTTCGATGAATTCAATTATTTTTTTTAACCGCGGTCATTCTAATTTAGAGATTAATCATTTTTTATGTGTTTTGCTGACCTCTACTGCCCCTCCAAATTGACTTAGGAGGCGGAGATATTGTATGTAAGCAAAACAAAATTAAGGGAAAAAACGACCTAAGTGACTAAGCTCTCCTACTAACGCGTTATTTGAATTGCCTCGAGCAATCACTGAGTAGGTAATTGTTAAAATGATTACATCTTGGTATTGAGGATAGTTCAATGTACATTTATATACATTTTTTTTTTGAGATTTTAAACAATTATACTTAATCATAAATTCAGAACTACTCATAAAAACTGTAATGTTGGGAACATGGAGTAAAAATTTGTTCAATCAAATCATGAAAAATATACAAGCCCAAAGTCAATTCAACATTTTACATAAAGTGAACAAGGAAAATTCTTAAATAATTTGAAAATTATCGAACAACTATCCAAGGAGGCTGGTTATATTACGTAATAAATAAAATATAATATTAGTATGCTCTGGAATCACATACACCACAGTTGCAGAGTAGACATCTTCATGTCAGGAAATATTTGATCTCGTGATGGAATTCTGCATATTCGATTCAAAAGGTCAATTGTTTGTTTCCAATATCATTGGCGGAGGGCGCTATGGGTTGTTATCGATATAGCAGCCCGACCGTGATTTGCATTATGGAACAATAAGAAATATTTTAATTCACTCCGAGTCAAATAAGCTGCACTGATGAGATCGAATAAGGGGACGTTCAAGTATTACGTAACGCAATTTTTGAAGATTTTTGACCCTCCCTCCCTCCTATGTAACGCGCCGTAACGGTTTCATGAACCCTCCCTCCCCCTCCCTAAACGTTACGTAACACCCAAATGGCCATTTTTAACTTAAAGTCACAAATATGTTGCGCAAAGTACCTGAAAATCCCTAAAAAACCTACCTATGTTATTGTTTGAATGGCGTTTTCGTTAATAATAAACAAAACAAGAGTATTCTCACTCGCAATACATGCTTATATTTTTTATTTTATTGTTTTTTAATAAATAATCATACATAATGTGAAATATTGAAATGGGCTCAAATTCGTCCTAATAAACTTCTATTGCCAATCTTCATTTAATTATGCCGTTTTCCTGACTTGGCTCTGTCCTTACATACATTTTTAGCTTCAGCCACCATTATTTTTCTCAAGCATTATTAGATTTCAGCTTATTAGCAGATTTTCACTTTGGGAACCTGCTTATTAAAATCGGTGCGATTAGCAAAGTTGGACCTAGGACCAAGATATTTTTTCGTTTCATGACTTTTTATGATTGTACTGATGGTCAAAAGAAATCGCACGGCATCTACTTGAGGAGGCGACAGATCAACGGGCAACCTCACAAGAAGTAGTGAAAACTTGCATGATTCTTTGTTTAGCTGACTAGGTACCGAGAGCTTGCTTGAGGTATAAAGGATTTGGCATCGGCAGGTTGGCGGCAAAAAAGTATTATTCGGAAAGAATGATTTCAATGCACTCCTCAAGATGGAACAGCAGGATTTGTAAGCGCGTTTAATTACTTGCAAAAAATATTTCGAGTCACGGACGTGAGCGCTATACCATTTTCAGTTTTTCTTTAGCCGTTTTTTAAATTTCGTTGGCAGTTTATGGCACACTTGGCACACAGGTCAGCATGAGAGCTTTTCTAGGGCGAAAACAGCTGATGATGCAAATCTCCCTCTTTTGAGAACATTACAGTATGAACTCACTTCTACAACACTGGCTACAGCAATGTGCTTCTGTGTATTACGTGTTTAAAACACTAAACCAAAACTGACAACGGAAACAAAAAAAATTACGACGAATACAGTCGAGGTATCCCATAAAACATGAACGGATAGGGTTGCCAACTTGGGAGAACAGAATAAAACTGACGGATACAATCGAGGGATTCCCCGTAAAACATGAATGAAAAGGGTTCCCAATGTTACGTAACGCGTTGTTCGAACCCCCTCCCGCCCATGTAACGCAGCGTAACGTTTTGCAAGATCCCCCCACCCCCCAAATTGCGTTACGTTATACTTGAACGCTCCCTAAGATCGAAACAGCTGTATGCATATTTTGAGTCAGGGTAGGGATGAAACGATACCATTGAGGTATCGATACTTTTACTCGATACTGTATCGGTCGTCAAGTATCGATACTTACTCAGTATCGATTGAAAAGTATCGATACTTACTCGTATCGAATCATTTTTGGAAAATTTAAAGTAAAAACCGTAAAAAGTATATATATATATATATATATATATATATATATACATATATATCTATATATATATATATATATATATATATATAATAATATATATATATATATATATATATATATATATATATATATATATATATATATATATATATATATATATATATATATATATATATATATATATATATATATATATATATATATATATATATATATAAATATATAGGTATATCACAATTAAATTCTTATAAAAAATCAAAATTAAAATGAGTAAAGAATAATAATAATAAAAAATTTAATGTTACGAAAAAAAGTCTGTTTTAGTACTGCTTCCCAGAAATAACAATTTTTCCAAATTTTTGCCTGTTAAGCGATTTCTGGAAGCAGTGACTGTTGCGCCAGCTTTCGAAAACAACCTTTCGCAAGGTACCGAGGTACCTACCACGTTTAAATATACTCGAGCTTGTTTATATAATGCTGTTTAAAGTACAGAACATGCAAGCAAGTGAGAGAACGATTCCCTAGTTGGTTGTCTATTTATAACAACGGAACACCATAGAGCATAGCGCAGATCTTCTTCTTCTAAAGATTATGTAGTCAATTGCACGTTGCACGTAGTTCACGGTATATACAATATGTCGTAAGAAGTACTGTAACTTAACATTTAAGATATGAAATTTTTTATCAATTCGAGTATGTACTTGTATTTACTCGTATCGTTTCATCCCTAAGTCAGGGTAACTTGACGTTTTCTATAATTCACCGTTGGATTGTGAGTGCAGATTTCGCGTCTCGAAATAAATATAACCAGTTCTCTTGTAAAGTTTTTTGATAATTTTCAAATTATTGAAGAATTTTCCTTATTTACTTTATGTAATATACAAATGTTTTCATGAGAAGATAATTAAATTCAGATACTCTTCATATATTATCAATTTCATCATAAATATGTTATGTACTGTTTTTATTCAGGATTTTATCAAATTATGTGTCACCGCCATCAAATATGTACAGGCTGTCCCATTTTCGATGTCCTTACGGGGTAACTCGCTTATTTTTAAAGATTTGGCTACTTTTTTGTGAATCTCACGATACCGCAAACAAAATTTTCATAGCTTGCTTCGTTTTTGATACCGGGCGAAGTTGAAAATATTGCATTTTGGTCCCCCTCCTATATCACAGCTGTCTTTTAACTTAAAGGAGAAGTAAAAACTGTCTTTTATACACTTTTTTATGTAGAATCAAGTGGCGTAGTCAGATTTTTGAAATGAGCTGTCATTGTTTAGATATAACCCAATGTTATAATTTTTTAAATGGAACACTCTGTATATTTTTCCATATTCAAAACACAAATGTTTTATGCACTTTTCAAAAATATATAATGCTTATATAAAATTCTAAGTATCCTGTATTTAGATAATTTTCTTTTTTTTATGGCAACTCAAGACAAATATCACTCTGATAGATCGTTCGGCGCAATAAATAAAAATATCACTTCCATTTATATAGGTTAGAACGATAAGTATTCATTTAAAAAATATTATTAATATAAGTTACTAAACACAGATGCTTTTAATAATAATTATTATAACAAAAATAGAAACTTATATGTAACGCTGCTACAAAAAAAAGTTCTATTATTTTTCTGTTGAAAACGTTTTGTGAATATTACTCAAATTACTGCCCATTCTGTTGAAGACACATCTTCTGAGGATAGCGCCAATCGACTGTACTTCAGTAAGAAAATCATCCAAAATTTCCAAATATCTTTGGTGATTCAAGTTACCGTCGAAAATGCGGTAGGCTAATCTTCCTCCAAAACCGAAAGAAGATACATTAAAGCTTTAATGTAGGTATGATTTTCTTTCTGAACTACTTGACGAAATTCCGTTAGTTCAATATAGAAAAGGTTTATCCTAATGAAAGATTCCAAAACCAGTGGATTGGTGATAATGGTTCCATTAACTGGCAACCAAGGTCCCCTGACTTATCTATATTAGATTTCTCCATATTTTTTTTTTTTTTTTATTTATTTAAGCCTACTAAAGTCCCCAAACGGGACTATACAGCTGTACAATAGATACAAAAATAAATTACAGACTTAATTTTAAACAGTTAATTTTCTTAATTACTTTACAGGGATTTCACTATGCCATTTTACACATTCAATTTACAGTCTTGTAAATATTTAAAAATATGTTTTATTTGACTATATTTCAGTTCTGATAAGAAAGAGTTAGAGTTGAAAGGGGGAAACAGTTTAGTCTTTGCTAAATTCATAAACAGGATATTTCTCTGTATGTTGTAAGAAGGGCATTGCCAAAGTATATGATCTAGGTCCTGATTTTCATAACCGCAAGAGCATGATGAGTTCTCGATTATGCCTATACGTGCTAATGACGCAGCTAAGTTGTAGTGGTTACTTCTACAGCGATTGATGCTAACTACTAGTTTTCTAGGCAGATTTTTTTTCCAGAACCAAGGTTTGATACTCTGTGTTGTGAAGTTTTGGAAGTAAAGTGAGCCTTTGATTCTCCCTATGCTTACATTTTTTTCTCTCGAGTTAAAATGGGATTTTTGTTTGAATTCCTGTCGAAGGTCGCTTTGGGGTATCTTAATTTTGGTGTCAGGTTCTTTTTGAGCTGCGCTTTTAGCTAGGGAGTCTGCTTTTTCGTTTCCTTGTATATTACAATGAGATGGTACCCAGTAGAATTCTATTTTACCTAAGTTATTCGTCATCTTCTTATAACTATAATAATTTTCTTTTATATGCAGAATGTGAGGATTGATTTTGATACTGAGCTTATTTTCTGTTATACATTTTAATGCACTAAGAGAATCAGTAAAAATTCTGTAGTTTTCATTTGGGTGGGATAGGGCTACTTTGGTGGCTTCATGAATGGCAACACATTCTGCAGTGAATATTGATGCATCTTTTATCAAACTTACAGAAACATTGATATTTGAGTCCTCTGAGAAGCATGAGCTTCCTACAGATTTCGAGTTGTTGGATTTACTGCCATCAGTATATATATTCACAAAGTTGTCTTTTTCTGGCATGTTGATTATGATAATATTCGGGATGGGAGAATTTTTTGCCGTAATGCCTATTTCAGTGTTGATTGGAATTTTTGTAATCAGGGCTTGATAACTTGTCATATAGGGAATATTTGTTTGTGATATTGATTTTGTTATTAATTGAGTCATATAGGTCTTCTATGCATTGTTCAATTATTGTGTTTTTGCCAACCCGATTGGTACCTCTATGTTTCATCAGTTTGTGTATGTTTTGATTAGACATTGTACTATTGTTCGATAGCGCTCTACTTATGTATGAGCTGCACAAAAATTTAGCACGTTCAAAAAGGGATGGCAGTTTGGATTCTTCTAATATTAAATTTGTGGGTGTACTCATTCTATAGCCCATTGCGATTCGCAAGGCTGAAATCTGCATCTGTTCTAGTTTTTTCAATACTCTTTTTGACACTGGTAGATATGCTGATATTCCATATTCCATTATCGATCTTATGTAGCTTTTGTATAAAGTTATCAAAGTCTCTGGGTTTGCGCCCCACCAAGTACCCGTAAAATTTTATGATGTTGAGGCTCTTATTACACCTGCTTAAGACGTAATTGAGATGTGTTGAGAAAAGACATGTTGTAGTCAAAAAAATATTCCTAAGAATCGAGTGAAAGCAACAGATTTAATGGTGGAGTTGTTTACTTTAATTTCAGTTTCTCCCGGAGATACTTTTTTTTTATTAAAGTGAACGATTATAGTTATTTGAGTGCAGAGATTCAGTCCAATAGTATTGAGGTTTTTCTGAATTGTAATTATTGATTTTTCAATTAATTTGAGGCAAGTCTGAATGGAGCCAATGTTTGTATATAGACTTATGTCATCTGCAAATTGAGAGATTTGAACACTTTTTGGTATGTTATGTATGATTTCTTTTACATAGATAATGTACAGTAGGGGACTGAGTACTCCGCCTTGTGGGACGCCTTTATATACTAATCTTGGTTCTCCTTCAGTGAAGCTAGTGTATATTTCTCTGCATCTAGTTAAGAATTTTACAAATGATACAAGATTTTTTGTGCATTTAATTTTGGCCAATTTATCCAATAATATGTTTATGTCCACATTATCGAAAGCTCCCTGTACGTCTAAAAATACTGCAATGGTGTCCTTACGATTTTTGAAACCTTTTTGTATATACAAGGATAAATTATTTAAGTTGTCGTTACAAGACTGCCCTTTTCTGAAGCCTGTTTGTGAAATTGGAAGTATTTGATTAGTCTCACACCAGTATTGAAGCCGATTTTTTATGAGTGTTTCAAACAGTTTGCTCAAACAAGAGGTGAGAGCAATAGGTCGATAATTTTCTTTATCTGCTTTTTTGATGAAATGAATATAAGATTTTGACCAGTTGTAGGGATAGGTTTTAGTTTTGTACATTTCATTAAAAATATCTAGTAATAACAATTTATATTTTGGCATTAAGTTTTTTAAAATTTTATAATCAAAGCCATCGATACCTGGAGAAGATTTAGAGTTTTTACTTTCTAATGCACAATTGAACTCTGTATAGTTGAACGGCGTATCGAAGAAGTCGTTTTCTTCGCATTTTGGTAAGTATTCGGGATCAGTGGAAACAAAGGGTGGGCTAAGTTTGTCCAAGGCTTTTGTCAATTTTTCAATAGGATTATTGTTACTAGTGATATTGGGAGAAACATTCACCCACCTGTTCTTTAAAATTTTACATTTATTCCAAGTATAGCTTAAGTGTGTGGTGAAATTTATTGTTTCGGCAAATGTGCGAAAATTCTGCTTTTTCTTAAGTTTGAATGTTTTTTGAGCAAGTGCTTTAATTTTTCGGTAATATATGCCATCCTGTATTTCACATGATATACTCCACTTTTTAAAAGCATCTTTACGCATTTTTTTAATTTGATTGCATTCCTGATCCCACCATGTAACTGGGTTATTATAATTTAACAATTTTGAATTAGATTTCTTTGGAGTATTTCGTATAATTGCAGTTGAAATAATTTTTAAGAATGTTTCGTATTTTTCGTTTGCAGGTGAAAAAATGTATGCAATTGTGAAAAATTTTTGATATTCTGAGGACAGTATTTGCTCCACATTTTCCCAATTTGTTTTAAACGAATAAAATTTGAAAGTTTTTTTTACATAGATTTGTTTCGTAGCGCTTACCATGACATGTATTGGATAGTGATCAGATCCCATTGTTTCATCAAATACTTGGGTTGAAACTGAGTCAGCTATTGGACTGGTAGTCAATATCAAATCAAGATTTGATTTTTTTCCACTATAAGGGTCGATCCGAGAGAGGGAATCTGTGTTATGAATAATTAGGTTTGTGTTATGAATCGAATTAAGCAATCTTTCTCCATTATAATCATTATGGTCACAATTCCAAGCGACATGATGGGCATTGAAATCACCCATGAGCACTATGTTTTTGTTGAATTTTTTAACATTTTCAATTGTTGAATCCCATAAAGATTGAGACATGTTAGAGCCAGGAATTCTGTATAAGGCTATTAAATCAAAATTGGGTGAAACATTAAGAACTGATAAACCACAAATTTCAAGTGAATTGTTTTGAACAGTTATAGAGTCTAATTCTTTAAATATTATGTTATTTTTAATAAGTATCAAGATACCACCCCCTCGCGAGGCGATTCTGTCCTTTCGATAAGAATTAAAACCAGTGAAATTAATTCTATCTTTCTCAGTTAACCAAGTTTCAGTACAGACTACTATATCAAATTTATTTCTCCATATGGGACTGTATAAAAAATAAAATAAACCACACGCGGCACGAAAATCGGAATGCTCTGATGAATGCCACGAGAGATGACTTTTGTTTTAACTGTGGTCGATTGGCGCTATCCTCAGAAGATGTGTCTTCAACAGAATGGGCAGTATTTTGAACAATATTTACAAAACATTTTCAACAGAAAAATAATAGAATTGTTTTGTAGCAGTATTACATATAAGTTTCTATTTTCGTTATAATAATTATTAAATGCATCTCTGTTTAGTAACTTATATTAAATAATATTTTTTCAATGAAAACTTTTCATTCCAACCTATATAAATGGAAGTGATATTTTTGTTTATTGCGCCGAACGATCTATCAAAGTGATATTTGTCTTGACTTGCCATAAAAAAAAGAAAATTATCTAAATACAGGGCTAATACTTAGAAATTTATATAAGTATTATATATTTTTCAAAAGCGCAAAACATTTATGTTTTGAATATGGAAAAATATACAGAGTGTTCCATCAAAAAAATTATAACATTGGGTTATATCTAAACAATGACAGCTCATTTCGAAAAGCTGACTACGCCACTGGATTCTACGTAAAAAAAGTGTATAAAAGACAGTTTTACTTCTCCTTTAAGTTAAAAGACAGCTGTGATATAAGAGGGGGACCAAAATGCAATATTTTCAACTTCGCCCTGTATCTCAAAAACGAAGCAAGCTATGAAAATTTTGTTTAAGGTATCGTGAGATTCACAAAAAAGTAGCCAACGTTCGCGAAAACCGCAAATCTCTATCTTCAAAAATAAGCAAGTTACCCCGTAAGGACATCGAAAATGGGACAGCGTGTACATATTTCTGTATATAGACGTTTTATAATTTAAAATATTTTTTACGTGAACTAATGACATATCAATTGACTCAAAGTATTATGATGATAAGATAATCACATATAGTGCACAAACATTCTTCATGAAATACTTATGTAGATTTGATCATCGAATACCGGAATGTGGAGAATCCACGACATGCAAATTTACCATTCTATACTTGGTTAGTGTGGGAAGTGATTTGAGTTGAAAATTCATTTGCGAAAGACTTATATCATTCGGAAAAATAAAGCTCACATTTATCATTGACTACCAATGGGAAGTGGACATTGATATATTTTCTGAAAAACTGGAAGGATACATAACAAGTAACTAGCGAATGTTACTTAAATACTTCCTGCTTCACGCAGAGCAGTTTTTATTTCTATACATACTTCAAACTTGAATTCTATATATTAGATTTTATTATACAACAGAAAATGGTGCGATAAAAACTTATCAAGACGGGTTTCAAACATTTTTCCTGTATTTTTGAGCATTCTTCGATATTGAATATTTTAAATTTTATTGAATCATGCTTGTTAATTAATTTCCTTCCCCATTTAAAATATATTATTTAGATTATATTTGATTTTGAAGGTTTTTGTGATAACTGTGTATTGAGTTTGATGTCTCTGAAAGCAAAAACTTTTTTTCTCTAGCGGCTGTCATTTTTATGTAGAGATTTTTTATTTTTTCGTGATTTTTTGGTAAATTTGGGTAAATACAGGCCAAATTTTGTCATCTCCAAACTTTCGGGAAGGAAGTAGTGGGGAGATGCATAAGCCGAAACTCTTCAAACCCTTTGCAAAATATGTGAAAATAAATTGTGAACTACATATTCGTACTTTTACCTTCTAGGGCTTTTTGTAAGGCGTATGAAGCTATAGAAACCGGGGTTTGAAGAATTTTTGCATCCTTAAAATCCCTCCAAATTAAGTTAAAGGCTTATAAATTTATACGTGTAATGAGTGTGATGTCTCTGAAAGCAAAAACTTTAAATATGTTTTTTCGAAGGTTTTACGAGCGTTTGACTATCTCATATCTGAGTTTTTGATAGATTAGATTCATGGTGTTATTTCTGATCGAACCATGGTTGTCAAAGGAAAAACCGTTGGCCGCAAAAATTCCATTGAGAACTGGAGTGTCTCAGTGATCTGTACTTGGCCCGCTCTTGTTCTTGCTGTTTGTGAACGGCTTGCTTAGTTGCGTTGATAAAGCACGAACTCATGAAGAAATACTGAGGTAATCTGAAATTTTGATAGAATCTTTTAATGATTGGTGTTGTTCAAACACACTAATGTGTAAGTATTAAATATTTAAAAAACCGAAAGAATTTGTTATAAATTTAAAAAAAATAAAAAAAAATTTCAAAAAAGTATTGCAGGCCTAAACCCCTACCGGCAAAGTATGGCATATAGCGAGCGTTGGACTTTTTGTTGTTGAAATACCGATAAATTGAAGAGATTTTGTGAAAGAAATATAAATTTATACTTGTAATGAGTTTGATGTCTCTGAAAGCAAAAACTTTTTTGTCTAGCGAATGTAATTTTTATGTAGAGATTTTTCATTTTTTCGTGATTTTTGGCTTTTTGCGCGCCTCCACAGCTTCTGTAGATTGAGTTAGACAGTTAGAGGGATAGAATTCGGCACATGGATTGAGTTCATATTAGGGAAGTATCCTTTGGAGATTGCAACTATTTTCCTTAACTACCGCCATTTTAATAGAGATATTTCGTGATTTAAGATTTTGCCCACTTTCACAGTCCCTCCAAATGGACTTAGGGGGTTGAGAAATCCGCATGTAAAAAAAAACATAAATGTGGAGTAAATACGATCCTAGTGACGGAGCTCTACTACTCATACGTTTTTTAAACGTATTTTATTGAATCTGATTAAATATGTTTTTTCGAAGATTTTACGAGCGTTTGACTATCTCATATCTGAGTTTTTGATAGATTAGATTCATGGTGTTATTTCTGATCATCGAACCATGGTTGTCAAAGGAAAAACCGTTGGCCGCAAAAATTCCATTGAGAACTGGAGTGTCTCAGTGATCTGTACTTGGCCCGCTCTTGTTCTTGCTGTTTGTGAACGGCTTGCTTAGTTGCGTTGATAAAGCACGAACTCATGAAGAAATACTGAGGTAATCTGAAATTTTGATAGAATCTTTTAATAATTGGTGTTGTTCAAACACACTAATATGTAAGTATTAAATATTTAAAAAACCGAAAGAATTTATTATGGCTTGAAAGATGAAGTTAGTAGGCGACTGAAATTATTTGAGATATTTTAATACTACGATATTGTCTAAGGATTTTATGAAATTTTTAAGAGTCCATATGGATAGTGTAATAAAATGGTGTCGTCACATTGATGACTAAGATTAAAATTACCATATCGATTTTTTCAGTTGTCAGTGTATATTAAAGTCTTGTGTAGTCATATTTTAAACTACAATATTCTAGTGTGGAGTGATTCAACTGATACAAATAGACTATTCATTAGCCAGAAGCCAATAATCCGACTATTGTTTAATATTCCATATATCTAAGCACATTTTAATCGAAAATGGTATTCCAACTTCACCATTCTTACATTATTACAAGTCCGTGTTATATGCAAAAGAAAATGGAAGTAATTTTGCCCGTGTTATATGCAAAAGAAAATGAAACTAACTTTGCCAAACCTAATTGTTATCACGATGATGTTACAAGAAATGCTACTCTTCATTCCTAAGCATAAAACAAATTTATTTGAATATGTAAATTCTCGTATTGGCGTAGTGCTATTTGTGAGTTAGAACTCGTTGAACACTATGCAGCCTAACTTAAATTAATAAGGAAGGTACAATAATTATTACTGAATTAATACAGCGATGATAAAGTTTAGTATATCGTTTATTTCCCGTTTCTTACAAATGTGTTCTGTTCGAATGGTGAATAGTAGTGACTGGTTTACATTACTGAATTTTACAAACTAAGAACTACCTATATGAATTTATGGTCTGCCGGTCGAGGCCAAGTAGGTACCTAGTTGAGATACTGTCTGTCGACAAACTTACAATTCTTTGAGAGGGTGCAATATCTGCTTTTTCTCACTGTTGGAATTTCTATTGAAAACTATATTGCACATGGTAAAATGAATATCTCGACGATGAAAAACCAGGAAACATAAATATAACTAACAAACATATGGTTTCTACGAGTTCTTAAACGAGTTCTTTAAGAAGTTCAGTTTTCCATCAAGGTATAAAATTTATCAATGATTTGCCTCCAACTATGACGTCGCAGGATATACATAAGTTTACAAGGGATTTCAATCGTTACTTTTGTTAAAAGCGTATTAGTCAGAGTCAGAGTACTTGAGTGACACTCACGTAGTTAATCTTATGTCAATTTCAATTAAACTTTTTATTGATTATGACTTATCCTAAGGATCACTTAATGGCTATCTATCTATCTGTACTTTTTTAAATTATCGAAGTATATTCGCATTCCGGGGATTAGCATATATTATTTCAGTTCGATTCTTTCGGGATCATCTTATCTGACAATATGTCATGTAATACTTGTTAGGGAACTCCCATTGTGTTGAGTAGGGTACACTGGACCACCTCGTTTTGCAATGTAGCAATTTCAAGCTATATTACTCATAATTACTCCAGGGGAGTTAATGTCTCATTCACCATAATCAACATTATAATACAAGTTTTTTATTAACACTCGAAAACATGAGAGTTTATGACGTTCAGTATGAGTTTTTAATTTAAATTATTGTAGTCTGCTGGCTAATGATGGAGGTCAAGACCAAAATCTAACTACAAATGAAAAAAATAATAATATTTCATTGATGATGATATTATTGTTCTCAAAAAAGTAGTTTCACATAAATCTATTATTGAAAAAAACAATTTTTGTTTTTTTATATATTACACACATATATATATATATATATATATATATATATATATATATATATATATATATATATATATATATATATATATACAAAATTTACCACATTATTATCTTGAAAAAGTTTTCTACATTTCAGAATAGTTACCAATAACCGAGAGACACTGGAAGGATTTGTGAAGTCATTTCTTACAGTATGGCGCTTTTAGGGGGGTTCATATACGTTATAAATTGAAGGAAAATTATGTTCTTACCGGTGGTTCGCGGACACAATTCCAGAATAATTAATTGAAATTGCTTGAAAATCCGGAGGTCTCAAACAATTCCTTTCACTAAAGTTCTTCAATTTATCGATATTTTATAAAAAAAAATCCGACGCTCCTTATATGCCATACTACTCCGGTGGGTACCCAGCTAGCAAGAAGCTTCTATAAATTTAGAGTAAAAGAACTTTTCTGTTCTGTAAAGGTTTCATAGTTGTGTCTAGAACATTAAGTTGTTGTATAAGTGAAGCAGATGATACTATTTTGTCTTCGTAAGCTAAATTGTTCTTTAAGTTTATTGCAAGAACGTTCTTAGAGCATAATTACAGAGCATTCAGAAGATAAGTGTAAATAATTGCTCGATAACTGTCTATAGTAGCACAATTTTAAAGCAATGGTGCTTATAGAACTAAATGATTCCAAATCCGATGTGAAAAAGTATATTATAGAACTATACCAACTCCTGTGAAGCTCCTATAGAATTGCTCCGTAGTGGTTGATTATAGTTTTTTTATAGAGATATTGTATAAGGGGTTGCTGAGAGATAATTTTGCTACGAATAACAAATTATGCTTATGGAAGCTGCTAACGAACTTAATAAAAAAAACCTCTATAACGTTGTTATAGAGAGTAATGTTATAGTTGTTATACAATAATTACAGAGTAATTAGGTTTAAATCTATGCCATTTTTGTTTCATAAAAAAGCACTACAGAACAACCAAACCTTAATTGACGCCATTTTAAAAGTGAATTTCGTTTGTGTATAAGTTTTAGACGACATTCTTCGTACCCAGTAAACTTCGCATCCTAGCTATTAGACTGACGACCGAGGGGACATGATAGCTTCAAATCTCCAAAATAGTACCAATAATTCAGGCGATACCATAGAACATATACATATTATATATCCACACTCATAAATACACATAGGAATACATAGACTGCTAAAATCGTAATACTTCCTTTTAGTTTACCCACAGTCGAGTACATTGTGAGCCATATTGGAAATATTTTTGACTCGTAAAAAAAGTCACTGGGAAATATTGTATGCAAATTTCCGCTTTAATAACGGTAATATCACTAGAGAAATCTTCTGTGAAAAAATCGTTTATGTATTTATATATTTTTTTCTTTCAAAATGCAGCCTGCCTGTACTAATTTTAGTGCTTGGGGAAATCTTGTAAAATATGACAACACGGTTAATTTTAGTTGGCACATTTGAGTTATAGTAGTTGCTTATGAAGTATATTAGCTCTGTAATAATTGCAATCGACACAAAATATTCATATTAGTTAGCATCCATATTGGAAGTACGAGATAAGCTTTCCATTTCGTCGCCATTTTGTAAAGAAAGAAGAAAAATTTAGATAAAAACTAATATGAAACATAAATGGGCCAAATATTATCAGTAATATGATGTATATTCACTTTCTTACTGTTTTTTATACATTTGGCGGCAAAATTTATCAATAATTTTTTTTTTAATACTTAATTAGTTTTTAACATTGTAGAAAAATGAGATAAAATGAGGGCGCATTAAAAAATTACCATATATATACCACATATTTCACATTAATTTTTATTCCGCATTAAAATTTATTCGTCTTTTGATTTCAAACTTACTAGAAAATTCAAATAAATGGTGAAGGTACTTTATATATTATGGCGTCCATATCATTTTTAACGCGTATCCATGATTTAAAGTAATACAGAAGCATTTTGTCTTCAAAAGATGTAAAAAAACCTATTAAAGTTTTGTAACTATAACGTCACGCAACAAAATAATTGTATAATGGAATACAATATGTACGGTTAACGAACAAAAATATAGAAGTTCTTTATACGCTCTATAATAGAATTTTAAGACACCATTTTAGAACTATTATAGAAGTCGTATGACATTGCTCTGTAACTATCGCATAGAAATTCTTTACGACTTGTAAGAACGTTTACACAACAATTCTATAAATGTTTTCTACATAACTTACAGAACAACTTAAAGAACTGAAAAGTTCTTTAGCGCGGGGCCCATTTCTTTTGTATAACTGCTGTAAGAACGTTTTGAGAATGTTCTTAGAACAAACATTGCTCTATAAAATTTGCTGAGAAAACGTTCTCTCAACTTTAATAGAACATAAAATTGTTAGCTGGGTATTTAGGCCTGCCATACTTTTTTGAAATTTTTTAAAATTTTTTCAAATTTATTTCTTACAGGCTGATTTTTTTTTGAACAATTGTTTTTTTTATTAAACTTGTACTAAAATCACCACGCCATACCATTCCGACGGTTCAAAATACCCACCATACCCTCTCAAACATGTAATTTTTTAAAATTCGAAAAACTATTTCTTTCAACTTGAAATTTGGTCTAGTAGTTGTTTCTATGATTAGAAACATAATTGTTATAATGCCATACCTATAGAGTGGGTGATATACGTACGTACAATGTAATTAAATAATTGTAAAATTTTATGCAACATTTGAACAATTTCTCAGAGTATGGCACCTTTTTTGGACTTCACCATAAGTATGGAATAAATTTTCCTGAATCATACTTTTTATGTATGTATATATCGTTCCATTTATTTATTTTTTTTACATCGCAGCGTGCGTATCACGGTCTTTCGTGTCAAGGTCACAGTATGGCGTTTTTTCTAACTTATAATCGTATTGGAACAATCTGATTTCATTTATGCCATACTGTAAACAATTTTACTGCTTCTATAGGCGTGTTTTAAAAACGATTAAAAAATACCATTTTCAAGTATGGCACCACTTTTGTACTGCACTAGAAGTATGACTAATATAATTTTGTCCCACTGTATCATAAACTGACCACGATTTAATTGCCATACTGAAAGAAATAGTTTTTCGAATATTGAAAAATTACATGTTTGAGGGGGTATGGCGGGTATTTAGGACCGTCGGAATGGTATGGCGTGGTGTTTTTCATACAAGAATGATAAAAAACAATTGTTTAAAAAAATCAGCTTGTAAGAAATAAATTTTTAAAAAATTTAAAAAAAATTTCAAAAAAGTATTGCAGGCCTAAACCCCTACCGGCAAAGTATGGCATATAGCGAGCGTCGGACTTTTTGTTGTTGAAATACCGATAAATGGAAGATATTTTGTGAAAGAAATTGTTTGACATCTACGGATTTTCGAGCAATTTCAATTAATTATTCTGCAATTGCTTCCCGCGCACCACCGGTAAGCAGTGGTGGATTTATACTAGGGGCAGTCGGGGCTAGTGCCCACGGCGGCAAATTTTCTAGGGCGGCAAAATTTGGAAAGTGAGAAAAAATTTTCTATACAATATATAATTAACTAATTCTTTTAAATAATCATTTTATCTTTCAAGAAATATAATTTAAGTATTATGTATCACATTAAAATTTTGTATATTATAATATAAGAAATTTAAGTAAAAATTATTCAAATAGTTTAATTAATTTATTTCCATAAAGGTTTGAAAAAATTAAAGTTGATATTTTTATTTTCTGGAATTGATAAATTTATGTAGTTTTTTTGAAGAATTAGAAATAATTTCAAATTATGTATGTCTTTTTGATAACAGAAACTTTTATTGATTAATGAATTTTTCTAAAATTGGAGAATTATCCAATAACACTAATTAATTTTAATTAAAAAGAACAATTTTATATTTTTGAATCAAATCAACTGTCGACTACACATGCTGCCACCTACAGTCAGTATACAATATACAAATGTAACTAGGTAGGCGTAAAAGATGTACAGCATATGAAAAGATTCAAGAAAAATTCTCGGTTATCATTGAATTTGGTGATTTAGATAATAGGGAAATTCGTAAACGAGTTAAACGTTTAAGAGAAATATATTGTTCAGATCTTGAGTCCTCACTAGAAGACGAATTTGTGCACTTCCATGCTCATTGCACCGAAAAAAAGATTTTAAAAAAATTCACCTTCTGATCTTCTGAAACTTCTGCATTCGAACGACCTTTACACTGAGTTTCCAAACGTAGAAATCGCTTATCGAATATTTATAACTTTAGCCGTAAAAAACTGTAGCGCAGAACGATCGTTTTCTTGTTTAAAACGTGTTAAAAATTACTTACGTTCTACAATGGGTGCAAATAGACTCAATAGCTTAGCTATTCTATGCATAGAATCAGATGTGCTTCAACGTTTAGATTGTGACGATTTAATCGACCAGTTTGCAATTCAAAAAGTTAGGCGAGTTTGCCTGTGAAAAAAATTATGCAATACTAATATAAGTCGTTCTTAGTGCAAAACTTATAATTCTAAGAAAAATGCAAATATTTTTTTATATTACTATAGTATATAATAAATAATATATAATATATGAGTAAATAAAGAATAAATATAAATAAAACATAATGTATAATAAATGCTATATAATACATAATAAATTTCCTGCAATCAATTAGTTAATCTAATTCTTAAAAAATAAGATATCAAAACTATTAAAATAAAATTTAAGTCATAGAGCGGCATTTTCTTCAGTGCCCCAGGGCGGCACAAATTTAAATCCGGCCCTGCCGGTAAGAACATAATTTTCCTTCAATTAATTACGTATATGAACCCCCCTAAAAGCGCCATACTGTAAGAAATGACTTCACAAATTCTTCCAGTATCTCTCGGTCTACAATGCAAAAAAATTGCTCTACCAACACTTGTTCTTAACTTTTGTATATAGGGATCTTCATATTTTAATAGATGGAAAACTGACCCGATCCAAAAAAAAATTTCAGCACCTTATCGGTGTGCTCATCCCCATCTTTCCTAGCACTTTCCATATTAACATAAAATTTGAAAAATTCATTGACGAAAACAGAAAATTGCGATTATGTCAAAAATGTGTAGAATGAGACAGATATTGTATAACAAAAATGAGTGCATAATAATACCCGTTTTTGTAACATTATTTCCTCCTATAGCAAGTTATAATTATGGTCCTGTATATAATTATGTATTCAAATTCAATGATGAAAAGGTTTTTTGTTTGAATTCTAGTTCCGGGAAACTTTTCCTTTATTTTTGGGTGCGTCCGTAGTAACACCACTGGTGATCCACGAGAGTATTCAAACACGAACGATTATGTATTCATAATTTCTTACATGAGTGCTAATAATGATTTAATTTCACTCCTGATACGCCTACTAATTAAGAGCAGCTAGGGGGTTTATTCTCTCACACGTTCATTAAAATTTGAATAGACAGTGAGTTTTGTGTCATAGTCAAGACAAGTTAGATTTCGTCACAATTTTCAGTGAAATGTATTACAAATAGACGTATAATTAAGTACATAACATTATTTATTAACAATAAAGATTATTTCGGTAGCAAATTTTTCTAAGGATTGATTATGGAGAAGGTATTTTTATTGCTATTTATTATATATATATATATATATATATATATATATATATATATACATGGGCACCGGCAAGGGAGGGCAAATCGGGCATTTGCCCCCCCCCCCCTGGAGTTGGAAAACAAGTTCAATTACAACAAAATCAAAATCATACATTCATTTTTCAAAAAATATAAAATATTAACACGTTGACTGCCAAGGGGTATTTCGTAAAATCACCCAGCGGGCCAAGTTGTGAAACTTTGCCATATGACTTTAAACCTTATATTATTACCCGTATAGACCATTTGCCCTGTTATTTTTGTTTATATTTCATTTTTTCTAGTTTTTTGCTATTCATATATGAATGACGTGGCCCTCCAGGATAAAACGTGTCGGTTTTTACGCAGGAGGCCAAGTCATTCATATATGAATGACCTTTCAGTTCAAATGGGGTGATATGCCACCACCCTAAGGAAGGGTATCAAATGGTTTCGGAAACTTGGTGTAGAACTCATTTTGGGAATAAGTGTTGAAAACGCCTGGAGTTTGTACAAAGAGGTTGCCAGTCAAAAAATTCAAATTCGTATGTACCGCGAACAGATAATAGTTGAAGGTCTCTTTGGCATTACAGAGGTTCGATCAGCCGACCGAGAAAGAACAACTCATCTGTTAAGAATACGAGTTTGTGAAAATGGTAAAAGGTTACGCAGAAAATGTTCGGAATGTTACTCCAAATCACAACGAGAAGGTGGTCGTTTACATGCCAGAAATCATGTAAAAATGGTGTTTACCTATTTCAATGAGTGTTTGAGTAAACCTCAATTATGTTAAAACTGCTTCAACTTAGTCCACCAATAACGTGTGATTTTCACGTTTTTAGTTGCCAATTGTTTTGTATGTTATGTTTTCTTTTACGTGGATTTACATTTGAAATATTATCCATATTATCCTTCAGGTTTAAGTATGTTTTATGTTAAGCTTGTGTTTACATTCTAGGATTGTATTTGAGTATATCTAAACATAAAGAATGTCAAGAGAACAAACGTTTTCATGTTTATTGACGATGCATGTACAATTTTTTTTTCAATCACTGTAAAATCAGTATCTTTCCATGTCTAGCCAAACCAAGTATAGCAATATGTTCCCCACAGACCACACAATAACACTCTATAGTTATTTGCCGTTAGCGTCGTTCATAAGTGAATGCCGTGGCCTCCAAGAGTAAACAGACCGTCATCCATATATGAATGCCATGGCCCATAAGGAAATAATACGGTCATTCATATATGGATGACATGGCAGTCAACGTGTTAAAACATGTTGACAATACAAATACACAACCAGAGAAGAAACTTGAAATATAAACATATTTTTTCAAGTTACTTATTCTTTGAACAATAACTGCATTTTTCTGGGGCGGAGCCCGTATTTATTAATTACTGCATCAATGCTGTATTTTCCCGAACTCTTTTACGTTGAATACTCATCACACAAAGTCCGGAAAGTCTATAATGCTTCATAGTCGATCTTAGCCATGTCTTGACTCTTCTTGATGTGCTGAAGGAACTCTCAACGGTACAGGTTGTGGCTGGAAGAGTTAATCCAATTTTGATTGCTTCCGTTACAGAGGTCATATTGCCCAATGGAAATTTAAGCAGGTCGATATATTTTTATTTGTCGATTTCTGAAGGAGTACGTTCAGAGAACATCCACATCTCATACAAGGTTAATGCCTCTGACAGAAAGATATCCAAAAGATCACCGTAGAAGTCTTGAATAGCGGCTGCTACCTCCAATAATGTTTTCAAAGTCATGCTCCGCATGGTTGGAAGTTCATATAAGTTGTACCCTTTCGAATTTTTCTTTGAAAATCGATCCTCTAGATACTGAAATAGAGCTTCTAGATATGGAATGAAATTTCCTCTTCGATAGTACTCGCCCAATGACATTGATGGATGATTTTCTCGATTAATCTGTTTTGATGCTAGGCGCGTCATCATCAAATTAAACCCCAACTTTTAGGCGTACTCTTTTGCTTTTTTTTAGAATATTTTACAATTCTGTTTGCTAACCTGCAGGTACATTTTCATGTTCAGTATTTTTTTAAACGAAAATCAGTACCTAATTATAATTCAAAAAACTGATTAAAAGTAACATTAAAAATAAATTTGAAAAAGTAAATCTTTGGCAGCGGCGCTTAACCAGGAAGACACCCTCGGGCCCCGTGTCTTAACCACCCTGTCCTACTGGCTGGCGGCGCCCATGTATATATTATATATATATATATATATATATATATATATATATATATAAATATATATATATATATATATATATATATATATATATATATATATATATATATATATATCAGGGGCGGCTAGTCAAAGGAGGCTAAGGAGGCTGAGCCTCCTCAATAATATTCCGTACATCACTAATATATTGAATAGTCAGTATTCAGCATATTCATATTAATCAAAATCATATTATTTTATGCACCTATCTTCCTTTCAACCTACATTATATAATATAATTTATTAATTAAGATAGAAGGTATTTACATTTACTGCATTTCATTCATTTCAAAAATTGTGGCAACGCTGCGGAGGCTTAGAGAGGTATATTCTCAACGTTCATTATGCCTGCCACAGAAAAGCAAACAACGGTGCAAATACTCCGAATGAATACTTCATTGCAATAGAAAAGCAAAACACATGTAAATGGCAACACCGATAGAGAAACAGACTCATACAATGTCGACCAATCACAACTATAGAATTTCGCGTGACATCGAGTGAATTCGTTGGAAAGTATTAATTGAATCGTAGAGTGATCGTAGTTACTAATGGCAGCGTGTTTACTTATATTGCTCGCGTATTGTTTTAAAATGAGTTTGGTTACTGAAGTTAATTTCAATGGTGACTTAGTGGAATATTTGTTATCCCATAAATTTAGTGCACTAAGTTATTAGGATAAAGTTTTGATAAAAACATTGCGACCTAGCCCTGAATTAAACAATTTGGTGCAGCGTAACAGACAACAAAATCGCGGTTTTAATACAAAAATACAAAAAATAAATTATTTTGTTGGCAGTGTTTACTTCTTACTAGTGAAAATGTCTCTGTTTGGGGCCGCTTAGGATTTGAGGATTTAATTCTATACCTAGTTGAAAGTGAGGAAGTTTTCACCGATAAGGTAACTTTAAATACAGCACGCGGATTAATATCTTACTTACAAGATAAGGAATTTATATGTTTTTTAAACATCTTTCAATTAATTTTTGAACAAACAGAAATAGTTTTTCAAATCTTACAGCACAAGTTTTCAGATGTAATTTACTCACGAAATCGGCTCAAGTTTCTTTTGGAAAAATTTCAGAATTTCGTGCAGAAGTTTATTTTAAAAAACTATTTTCTTTATTTCAAACTACTGATGATACGACCCAATTTAGCCCAAAACGAAAGAAATTCAGTAACGCAGATATGGAGCTCTACTATAAGCAAATATTTTATGAAATTTTGGATACTATTAGGGGTCAAATAGAAATAAGGTTCTCTGATTTGAAAGAACTGCATTTCTCCGACTTACTCAATAAAAATTTGTTAACCGGGTTTTCGGCTAATTTTCCAGATATCCTTTTGGAAAATTTATGTCAAAAATACACTTTTTTTGATAAGGTGGCCATAAAAAGTGAACTGTGTGTTGTTTATAATGACAATGAAATTTTGGGGTAAAATGAAAATCATGTGAGGACTATTAAATACCTTTTTGATAATGATTTGAATCAAGATTTACCCCAAGTTTATAAACTCTTATATCTAACTGTTTCTATCCCGGTGACATCGGCTTCCGTAGAGCGCTCGTTTTCCACTCTTAAGAGAATTAAAACTTATTTACGAAATTCAATGAGCCAGAATCGTTTGAAAAATATTAGTTTCTTGTCTATTGAAAAGGAATTGGTAAAACTTTTGGCGAAAGACAAAAAATTTTATGATGATATTATAGATCATTTTGCTAACGTTAAAGATCGCAGAATCCCGCTAATCTTCAAAAATATATAATCACTTTTTATTTGCTCTCACCAGCTGTTAACATATCCGTTAAATAGGTAGGTAGGTACCTATTTTGTGAAAGAAAAAAAAATTTGATGAATAGATGAATTGATTAATTGTCTGAGAAGAGTTTTTGTGAATATTGTAAATAGGAGTTGTAGGTCTCAAGGTAGACACTCGAAAGTGAAAACAAATTAATAGCTTAGGGTGCTTGTTTTACTTTGATTTTCTTTAAATTATAAGGCGGTTGACCTTGAAATCCTAAAAATTTTCGCCTATGGTGTATTTTTTAAAACCTCTTGTAGCCTCCTCAAACCAAATCCTCACGAGCCGCCACTGATATATATATATATATATATATATATATATATTATATACTATATATATAATATATATATATATATATATATGTATATATATGATATATAATTATTAGTATATATATAATATATATATATAATATATATATATATATATATATATATATATATATATATATATATATATAAAAAATATAAATATATATATATATATATATATATATATATATATATATATATATATATATACATGTATATATACGCTTAGGATTGCCAGGTCGCCAACCAAGCTAGTTAGTTGAGTATGTTAGGCACGCTGGCTAGTATTTAGGAGGTCTCGGGTTCAAACCCCGGGGCCGACTGGTCTGCCAAGAGTTTTATTCAGAGGTTTCCTCATGGTAATGTAAGTCACTGCTTGTAAACTTACAAGGCGAATGCTGGGCTAGTATTAATCCTCTGAACCCTACCCACACTTTCTATGTTCCATAAATATCCCGTCTCACCTATCCTTAATGCAGTTGTACATACAAGTGTATCCTCTGATCTGGCTGAAGGAGTTAATCCAAAACTCAAGCTGCCCGCCTTCCTGACACATACTTCAGGGAGGAATGAAACACGTGTGTTTCCTTTTTTTCCTTTCTAGGTCGCCAAACCTAATAGCCGTACAGACCAGCCACTTTGGCCGGATATTTTGGTAAAAAGGCCGGACACCATCATTGAAGATTATGTATCTTAGTATTAATAGGTACGATAAAAAAATTGTATGTTTAATAAAGCTTTTTAATTATTTCCATCAATCTTGTTAAATTCTAATAAAATATAAATAAAATCGAATGCAAATCAATCTAAGGGAACGTACCCAAACTACGTGACCTATTTTTTACAATTTTTTATTCCCTTTCCCCGTCACCCATCGGTGGCCATCCGTAGTATATTATGCCAGGAGCGTCTTGGTTCATTTGATTGATGTACATTTCAAAATTTCCATTTCTGAAATTGTTCCAACGTTGCCTATACAACTTTTTTCTATTACATAAATCCTGCGAGTCATGATGATTGATGAATGAACATATTTCTTACATTGTTGCCGCCACTATTCATTTTCTTTTTTTTCCGTTTTCTCATCAAACACTAGATTCTAAAAAGTTTTTACAATGAGAGCATTTTGTTGCAATTATTTAGATATGTCGCGGACTGTTTGGATTATAGAGCCATTTATGCCTATCTGCTTATTTCTAATTACGTACAAAACATTTACTTTTTTACTATTTACTAAAAGTATAAACTTAAATTATGAAAACAAAATCATTATATTTTATGACATAAGCCTGTTAATTAATCTATATTAATTTTACGTTGGTTCTGTTTTCTTAATATCTTGAGGAATACTACCAGACTTGTTTTGTTCCTATATTCGCTTATGTTGTATTGTATTAGCCCATTTACTATACGTACCTAGGAATTTTTTCGTTTTTGTTTCTCATTTCAGCATTTAATATGTTCCATGTTCAGATCAAGAAAAGAGCTTGAGAAAAGGTTCCTTCAATACATTCATTTTAATGATTATTTTAATCCATTATTCTAATTAGAAAAAATCCATTTTAAAATGGTTGGTGAAATGCTTGTTTATTGAAGTTAACAATGCTTTATTTCTAACAATCAGATAATTTCAATAAAAAATCTGATTGACCATATTCTTTCAATAAATAAATAAAATTTTCTGTAAATCACCAATAATTCACATAATATTTATGTTCTCAAGGTATATTATAACTTATAAGTATGTAGTGAATTTCATATGACCTACTTACCTTCAGAATAAAGTAAGAAACTTAAAAATTAAATAGAAGTGGAGTCAAATTTCTAATGATAAATAACCGGTATTGGCAACGTGGTTTGATGGTCCAAGGTTACTTATTATGACAAGTAACCTGCAAGTCACTTAAGATGTCGATTTTTATTTGTTACCAGAAAATTGTTATGGTATTACCTCACAAAATGAAATGAAATATATTAATAAGGATGATATCAGTTTGAATCTCTGATAAGGTGTGTAGGAAGCGGTGTAGCTAATATTTTTACATTCATTCATACAGTTTAGTTGTTTGTAGTCGGTGCTATACTAACGTCACTTGTCG
Source organism: Cynegetis impunctata (assembly GCA_030704885.1). Lineage (NCBI taxonomy): Eukaryota > Metazoa > Arthropoda > Insecta > Coleoptera > Coccinellidae > Cynegetis > Cynegetis impunctata. The sequence goes on from JARQZK010000081.1 coordinate 237,692, forward strand.
GTGCTATTCGATATATTATTCTACAATAAATTGAACTTATTCTCCAATCAGAAAATTAACGTTGTATAAAATCAACTATTTCAATACGTAGGATCCATTACTATGATATGAAATCATTCTGTTTGATACCACTGTACTCATTTTATTTGTTTTAACAGTGATAGAAGCCAATTTAGTGAATGAAGTGTTTTTAGTCAAGATATATTTATATTTTAAAAAATAACACATCTTACTCTACAATGGGATTACTAACTGAAGGAAGTCCACTTACATGGCAACAAACTAAACAATATAATGAACATGTTCGTGAACATGGTATCATACAATTCATAAATCTTTATAAAAGAGTTAGGGATAGACAAGGTGATATATTGAAATGGGGAGATGAAGTTGAATACATTATAGTCAAGTTCAATGATGATAAAAAGGAAGCTAAAGTGAGTTTACGGGCAAAAGAAATTCTTGCAGTATTAAATGAGAAAGAAATAGCCAATCCCACTAATTGTATGTCATTGTGGAGACCAGAATATGGTGCTTATATGATAGAAGGAACTCCAGGAAAACCTTATGGGGGTTTATTGGCACATTTTAACATTGTTGAGGCTAATATGAAACTGAGGAGAGAAGAGGCTACTCATCTATTGACTGATAATGAACGTGTTATGTCCATCACCAGTTTCCCAAGGTAGTTTGATTTCAGATGATTAAGATTTGTTTCTATTATTGCTATAAGATATGAAAAGCTTAGATAATGAAATTCAGATGTAAAGAGAATAAATATTTGAAAGTAGATTAATGTATATTTGAAATATAGATTTTCAAACAGCTGAAAGAAGCTATTTAAATCATAGAGACTTATCGAAATAATCTAAACTAAAAATTAAATATTTAAAGAAAACAAATTAAATCTTTGAATAATGTTATCATCTACATAATTCATTTATTTTATAAATTTGAATAAAAGGATTATCTCAATTTATAATTTAAAAAAAAAATGCTTTATGTCATGCTCATTCAGTGGCCGTAAATAATAAATACAGAGTATTGGCAATATTCAAATGAAATTTTACTTGATTACTTACTGCTATGCACTGCCAAATAGATTTATTCATTGTAATAAATGAAATACCTACATATGTTTTCATTAATTTAATTAAGTGATTCTGCATGACACATTTTTTAATCAAATTAATGAAAATTAAATATATATTTTCTTCATAATTTTCACCAAGTACCTACTGACCTCAATTCAAATGTTGAAAAAGGTTTATTCATGTTTTACATTTCATTCCCTTGTGGAAGTTCTAGAAACCTTGGTAGCAGTAATGGGTATTGTTTCAGTAACACTTAAGTAATTCACTTTTCAAATTTTGTGATCCAACTATTATTTTAATTATTTACTTCGATAACTATTGATTAATTTGTTACGAATAATTTGCGTTATCACTTAGATGGGCATCATGGATATTTATCTTGATATTTTTTTCTAATCTATTTTCAAATGTCTATTCAATGTAAACAGTTACAGTTAACAAATTTGAAGTACCTATTCCTTATTTATTATTTTCATAGTACCATAACATTGTTATATATTGTATTGTATAACATAAAATCTCAATACATATGGTGTGTGGTTACACAGGAAACCTTCATTCTTATATTCAATTGAAAAGAAGAAAATTAGATAAGTGCAATAAGAAAATTTTAAGGTAAACAATAAACAATTGCTTAGGTTTTTACTGATTAACCGACTTTGTATTTATTATTATGTTTCAGATTGGGGTGTGAAAATTTCACTGATCCCCCAACTAAGCCAACTCCAAATGAAGGATATACTCGATCTCTTTTCTTTCCCGATGACGCTATATTCCCTGGCCACCCCCGCTTTAAAACATTGTCTAGAAATATTCGTCAAAGAAGGGGAGAAAAGGTGGCTATTAATATACCAGGTAAGTGAAATTTTTCACAATTTGGTCATTTTGTTATTTTTACTGAAATGTGGAGAACAGGTTCAAATTCTTTTATATGATGTGAATTATTCATAGTATGTAAGTAGAAACTCAATAAATTATTCCTTCAATGTTGAGATATTGTAACAGTTTTATGCAATTAATTAAGTGTTTTATTTAGCATTCATTTGTAGTAGGTCTTATGTATACTTCCAGTAACAAATTGTTCCTCAGAATATATTCAATTTCTAAATCTTAAAAGTGTCACTTCTGAGACATGCAAATATAAAAACGGTAATGGTATGTGTATATGATAAAAAAACATTAATACAACATATTTAAAATGAAAGCTTATAGAGTATTAATATATTTTGATTATTAGTGAATGAACTGAACTCATCATTTTGAATTAATTCAAAAAAGTAATTCTTTTTGAGTCTAAATTCTAGACTAAAGACAAATAATATAAAAAAGGATATAAGATATAACCCTACCCTAGAGTTCAAATTTCTTTAATGGTTGGAAAATTTATTTCGAAAAATTGATTTCAGTGTGTCTTTATGAAAAATTAGCAGTGTTTGAGTTGTAAGTTTGGGTTTTTTTACAATAACAAACGTTTGATGGGTAATTTTTTCTAGTACGTAATCACCGATGTTAAATAATTATTTTCACGTGAAACAATTGTCTCAATAATTACTTTATTTATATTCAATGGAGTTAATTTATGTAAATACTCATAATTGATCCATGTTCTAATGTTATATACTTAATATAATTGATAGGTATATCACCTATTACTATAATAATGTTGTAGTTTTAAGTTTTGTCAGGGTAATCAATATTTGTCAAAACACTGGTTAATAAAAAGAATTTACACCTTTATTAGATAAAATACTATGTCATCCATTTCGGTGAACTTTACCGTTCCGTTCACCGGTTCAACACTTTACCTTTACTACGTCAGAACAATAGAAATCTTAATATATATGTACTCATATAATATATATATATATATATATATATATATATATATATATATATATATATATATATATATATATATATATATATATATATCAGTGGCGGCTCGTGAGGTTTTGGTTTGAGGAGGCTACAAGAGGTGTTAAAAAATACACCATAGGCGAAAATTTTTAGGATTTCAAGGTTAACCGCCTTATAATTTAAAGAAAATCAAAGTAAAACAAGCACCCTAAGCCATTAATTTGTTTTCACTTTCGAGTGTATACCTTGAGACCTACAACTCCTATTTACAATATTCACAAAAACTTTTCTCAGCCAATTCATCTATTCATCAAATTTTTTTTTCTTTCACAAAATAGGTACCTACCTACCTATTTAACGAATTTGTTAACAGCTGGTGAGAGCTATTATATATTTTCTGCGATTCTGCGATCTTTAACGTTAGCAAAATGATCTATAATATCCTCATAAAATTTTTTGTCTTTCGCCAAAAGTTTTACCAATTCCTTTTCAATAGACAACAAACTAATATTTTTCAAACGATCCTGGCTCATTGAATTTCGTAAATAAGATTTAATTCTCTTAAGAGTGGAAAACGAGCGCTCTACGGAAGCCGATGTCACCGGGATAGAAACAATTAGACATAAGAGTTTATAAACTTGGGATAAATCTTGATTCAAATCATTATCAAAAAGGTATTTAATAGTCCTCACATGATTTTCATTTTGCCCCAAAATTTCATTGTCATTATAAACAACACACAGTTCACTTTTTATGGCCACCTTATCAAAAAAAGTGTATTTTTGACAAAAATTTTCCAAAAGGTTACCTGGAAAATTAGCCGAAAATCCGGTGAACAAATTTTCATTGAGTAAGTCGAAGAAATTCAGTTCTTTCAAATCAGAGAACCTTATTTCTATTTGACCCCTAATAGTATCCAAAATTTCATAAAATATTTTCTTATAATGAAGCTCCATATCTGCGAAACTGAATTTCTTTCGTTTTGGGCTAAATTGAGTCGTATCATCAGTAGTTTGAAATACAGAAAAAAGTCCTGCACGAAATTCTGAAATTTTTTCCAAAAGAAACTTGAGCCGATTTCGTGAGTAAATTACATCTGAAAACTTGTGCTGTAAGATTTGAAAAACTATTTCTGTTTGTTCAAAAATTAATTTAAAGATGTTTAAAAAATATATGAATTCCTATCTTGTAAGTAAGATATTAATCCGCGTGCTGTATTTAAAGTTACTTTATCGGTGAAAAATTCACTTTCAACTAGGTATAGAATTAAATCCTCAAATCCTAAGCGGCCCCAAACAGAGACATTTTCACTAGTAAAAAGTAAACACTGCCAACAAAATAATTTATTTTTTACCTGTGATCCGGTTAGGCAAGGATGTCTCTCATAATTCTTTGTATTAAAACCGCGGTTTTGTTGTCTGTTACGCTGCACCAAATTCTTCAATTCAGGGGTAGGTCGTAATGTTTTTATGAAAACTTTATCCTCATAACTTAGTGCACTAAAGTTATGGGATAACAAATATTCCACTTAGTCACAATTGAAATTTTTGAAATTAACTTCAGTAATCAAACTGATTTTAAAACAATACGCGAGCTGTTTTCGGCGGCCATTAGACACTACGAATTACGATCACACTACGATTCAATCAACGAATTCACTCGATGTAACGCGAAATTCTATAGTTGTGATTGGTCGACATTGTATGAGACTGTAATTTATCGGTGTTGCCATTTACATGTGTTTTGCTTTTCTATTGCAATGAAGTATTCATTGGGAGTATTTGCACCATTGTTTGCTTTTCTGTGGCAGGCATAATGAACGTTGAGAATATACCTTTCTAAGCTTTCCGCAGCGTTGCCACAAATCTTGAAATGAATGAAATGCAGTAAATGTAAATACCTTCTATCTTAATTAATAAATTATATTATATAATGTAGGTTGAAAGGAAGGTAGGTGCATAAAATAATATGATTTTGATTAATATTAATATGCTGAATGCTGACTATTCAATATAATATATATATATATATATATATATATATATATATATATATATATATATATATATATATATATATATCCATGGTCAGAACGTCAGATGCTGAGTGCAGAAATGTACCGAAATGTGCGTTATGCGTATTTTATCTATTAATCTATTTTATCGTATTTTATCTATTATATTTATTAATTTACATCAAGAATCAATCCAAAATTAATCAATTTTTGATACATTGAAAAGCTTGAATTTCGTTTCGCATAATTATGTGAGGTTATGGATTTTCGTCCAGCGTAGATTTATTAGATATAAATGAATATTAATACTTTTTTAATCAATGGAATTGAACAATTCAATGAATGATAAAAAAAATTTAATCTAGAAATGGTAGCCATTCGTGGAAATACCCTAAAATTAAATATCAAAATTGTTATTTATACGTTCGAGGTTTCAAGTTGAATCAATTTATTGGACAAATTTCAACATCAGCGATTGTTTAATTTGATCAAGGAGAATCCAGTTAGCCTTGTATTTCAAAATGCAATATCTTCAATTTCGCCCTGTATGTCGAAGCAAGCTATGAAATTTTTGTTTGCGGTATCGTGTGATTCACAAAAAAGTAGCCAACGTTCGCGAAAACCGCAAATGTCTATCTTTACATATAAGTGAGTTATCCCGTAAGGACATCGAAAATGGGACAGCCTGTAGGTACAATGTTTCAGAGTTATCAAATTCGGATCCATGTTTTGTTAAATTCTGATGAAGCAGATAATCATTGATCTGCTGAATTTATCAGACTCTTCCTTGCGGAATTTTTTATTTAAATACTTTCTTTCTCGCTGTCGTGGAACAAATTAAGATCCGACTTTTAAAAATTTTTTACCAGCATTTAATTGTGTATTGTTTCTCGACCTCGAACATAAAGCAATCTCTGATAAACCAAAGATATAAATATGTGGTAGATAAAATGTGAATTATCTGTGACAGGGCCGAATTTAGGGGGAAGGGCAGCCGGGGCTACAAGCCGTTAACAAAATAGTGGCCTCCACAATAGATATTTTTACGTGAAATTGGCTAATCCTTTATTTTTTAACTACTTTCATCATCAGTTGTAATAATTACAAAAAAAAACAAATACTAATAACAATAAAAAATTAATTATAGAATTGTCAGGTAGGCGTGAGGTTACAAATCCTCGTATTATGTGAAAAAAAATAATAATCATTCACTTTGACCTCCACAAAATGGTGGCCAATAGATATTGTTTCGTAAAATTCACTAATCACTTATTTTGAATTATTTTCATCATCAATTGTAGTAATTACAAAAAAACAAATACTAATAGGAATAAAAAACATTGATAGTCCAGTCAATGACCATTTTCCCGTGTAATTGTCCCATATAGCACCGATTTTCATAAAAAATTGGATTTAGGTTCTACTTACCATCTATTTCAAAGTCTACCTTGTGGAAGGGGTTGCTTTTTTCCTGGGGGTGGATGCCACCCCTTCTTGGGGATGAAAAATTTTTCATTAAAAATAAGTGCGGAAATCACTAAACTGACTAATTCTAAGCAACTTTTGCTCTATGAAGTTTTTTCTGAAAGCCAATACTTTTCAACATATTCGCAGGTGAAATTGTCGGTTTTTAGGCAAAAAACCACGTTTTCAGGTTCTTTTTCGCGAATAACTGGAAAAATATGCATTCTATCGAAAAAAATGTAGAAAGAAAATTTGAAGCTTATAAAAAAAATAGAATCGTGTATTATTGATGTATGCAGATCCAATACAAACGGAATTATTGCTTGTTGAAAGTTGACTGGTATTTTCAATCGCCAAAATGGAAAGTTTCTACGTGCAGTAACCAACAACCAACGTATTTGAATTAAAGTGCCAAGCATGTTCCCTTGGGGGACTCCTATTGAAAGGACCGTATACTCAGAGTGGTACATGTTACCACCTAAGTTGATTATAACTTTCTGTATTCTATTTTTGAAATAGCTTTCAATAATAAATTCTGATTTTTTATCGATTTCCAGTATTTCTATATTTGACATCAAATTGACAGCAATCTCCTGAATGTATCAATTCGAGATATCTTCTACGTTGATAGTTGAAGTTGATAGATGGGCATAATTAAAATAATAATAATTTGTATGTAGGTCAATTCCAAAAGAGATGTGTTTTTCATAACAACTGATTGAGGCAAATGCCGACTCATTTATAGATAGTTATGAGTATACACATATGAATTAAAAATCAATTATTTAGTTATGATTATTTTGATATTAAAATCAACATTGTTATAATTATTGATAGAATGCGTTTCGAAATTGTAAACTAGTTTATTGCAAAATTGCAAAAGTGGCCTTATATGAGTTATTGTGAGAAGCTGTAACTGGTTGTAATAATATAAATATAAGTAAAAAAATCGTGGATATCTTCGTATTATGAAATAGTTATTGAAATTTAAACTGAAATGTTACTTTCGGATCGAATATAATTCTAGAAATATATACCTCAAGTTCGAAGTATTACAGGGTTATATTGGAATTTTAATCAGATTATATATATATATATATATATATGTTTATATATGTTATATATATATATATATATATATATATATATATATATATATATATATATATATATATATATATATATATATATATATATATATATATATATATATATATATATATATATATATATATATATATATATATATATATATATATATGTATATATATATATATATATATATATATATATATATATATATATATATATATATATATATATATATATATATATATATATATATATGATATATATATATATATATATAATATACTATATATACATATAAATATATATATAAATATATATATATATATATATATATATATATATATTATATATATTCTTATAATTAAAGGACTTGAGAAATTTCACTATTCTTGTATTCTTTTCAAAGGAAAATAAGTTGTTTATTGTTCATTCAGTTAACTGTGTATAAGTGGAATAAAACATATGCAATAAACATAGATTGGCTCCCAAAGGCGAAACTTGTGCGGAGTATATATATATATATATATATATATTTATATATATATATATATATATTATATATATATATATATATATATATATATATATATATATATATATATATAAATATATAAAGATGTATAGTTAAAGTAAAGGGAAATTTAAGATACAACAGGGTTGTCTGGGTTGTAAAGTAGTAAAACATTAAAATAATAGGTAAAAGCAGAGAATCTTAATGTATATATGAAAGTATTGAAAATCTCATTAAAAAAAAATTATTGGTATTCATATATACACAGATATCAACAGACGGTACCGGGTTGGAATCCTGTATAAGATATGGATGTTGTGATTGTCCAGAATTGCAATTTAAATTATATATCTACGTGTACTATGATCTGCTGGGTAATGTACCTTTAAAAAAAAAACATATACACAGAGGGAAAATACACTCACAAACGGCGAGGAGTTATATAAAGTATAAATATTCAACATATTCACCGTAGTTTTATTAAATTGTGAATTGATTCACGGGATTGGGATATGATGAATTTTTTCAACTCTTTTTTGAATTTTGAGGGTGACTTGATATTTTTTATTATTTCGGGTAAGAAATTGTAGAGCTTTGGACTGTAGTAAAGTTTTATCTCCTATGGTTTTAGACATGAGCGGGGTAGATTCTGTTGTCGATTTCTGGTATTGTAATCATTTTCATTTTTTCGTAGGTCTGATTGGGATTTATGTTGTTTATTGGCTCTTGCACCGTATATTTTAAACTAAGTTTAATGATAATCCGAGTTTAATTTGACATTTTCGCTTGTCAAATATCAAATTAAACTCGGTTTATCATTGAACTTAGTTTACTAATATACGGTGCAAGAGCCTTTATATATTACAATGCTTGAAGAGCAATTGTCTTGAATTCAAAAGTTCAGTTTCGAAAAAAAGTTTGTCTGACGGATAGTCGTTCTTCCTGAAAATTAATTTCAAGATTTTTTCTGGCTAGTATTTTGAACTTAAACTTGAAGTGCTGGATTTTTTTAATGATGAAGTGTATGTGTTTTTCCCATCTAAGATTGGAGTCTATAATTATTCCGAGATATTTCATTTTGGTGCATGGTTTTATGTTCATATTTTTGTCTATATGTAAGTTATGGAAGTTTGGAGAATAAATGAAGGAAAAATACAAAATTCTGAATTCAGTTAATAATTATAGCTTCTATATTCTATATAACATATTGAATTCTGTTTAATTTATGTTTTTCCAATTTTCACTCTAGTGTCTTATCATAGATGTATCAATATCACCAAATATAACACAATTAGTGCTTCTTAATAGCCATTTTTATATTATTAGATAATAAATAGATGTTGTAATTATTAATGAATACATCATTGTTACTAAGTCGCCATTTCTGATAATTATTTTTCACTACTTAAAATCGATATCAGTTTTTAGGGATAAAAATACTGTCATTCCTGTTGATGATTCCTATAGACATTCTAAAGCTGCTTTGCCTGACCACGTTTACATGGATGCCATGGGATTTGGTATGGGATGTTGTTGTTTGCAGCTTACTTTCCAAGCATGTAATATAACAGAAGCAAGGACGTTGTACGATCAATTGACTCCTTTATGTCCCATAATGGTAAGTGTGATCGACATTTTTCCAAGTCGCTATAATTATTTAATATGAAGCTATAAAAGAAATGAAAAGACTACATTGCATTGGATAGTTAAGGTAATATATAAGAAAAAGCGTAATCTTTTATTCATACCTTACATATTCAAGTTGCAATATTACAAGTTATGTGATAATGTTAATATTTTGTGTTAATTGAGATTTTGTGTATGCTAAAAGAGATTTTTTTTCTTAATACTATAGGTACATAAAGTAATGCCCAATTCTTAAACTTTTGAAACTGTATTGCAATTTTATCATTTAAAATTTACCCTGTATTCTGCTGTATTTTTGTTATGAAGTTTCTACAATAAAATAATGAACTACTGGAAAGCTAGATAACAAATCAATAAAATTATTTTTGTTTCAGTTGGCCTTCACGGCAGCTTCACCTGTACATCGAGGTTTCTTAACAGATGTTGATTGCAGGTGGAGCATAATAGCGGCCTCTGTAGACTGTCGAACGGAAGAGGAGAGGGGTATAAAGCCACTGAAGGAGAACAAATTTGTCATAAAAAAATCCAGATACGATTCGATAGATTCGTATTTGTCCCCCCAAGGGGAGAAATTCAACGACATTCCTCTTATTTACGACCCAGAAATTTACAAGAAATTACGAGATAATGATATTGATCATTTGCTCGCTCAGCACGTTGCCCATCTATTCATAAGAGATACGGTATCTTTGTTCTCAGAAAAAATTCATCAGGATGATGAAGAAGATAGTGATCATTTTGAGGTAAATATTCATACATCTTCTTTTTTCTAGTGTAGGTGTTACTTTTTATTTTCGATATTTATTTTATTTATATATATTATTTTATTATTTTTAGTTCCCACATCAACTATATATTTCTACAATTAATAAATATAAAACGACTTCGTATTTCAGAAATAATTTTATCACTTCATTTATAAATAAAAAAAAACTGTGTCTAAAAAAAGTAAACTGGATTATCTACTGAATACATGTTGCAGTTACAAACAATTCAACTACAGGGAAAGCTTTATGAGAAAACTATAAATGATAATTTGATGATAATTGCATATGATGAGAAATTATCTCAGTTTAAATTTATGTAGGTATATTCCTCTTAAATAGAGGAATTTAATGAAGGGTCAGTATTCGATTTTTCCATCTTTAAAGAAGCATTAACGTCACAAATGAATTTTCATCAACTCAGCTTATTCTAGACTTTTTAATGTTATCTTTCAACACATGTGCAATTATACTTTCAGATAATTTTTGACTCCTAATGCCAACCGCATTGGAAACAGTAATGACTATCCAAGTTGAAGTGTTTTTTTCTGATTGTTTAAGCATATATGCATTTGTCATTTTTTTAAGAGAGGTTTGAGATATATCTATATATGTCACCGGAAAATAACAGGAACCGTAAGTTTATAAATTTCCTAGGAAATTTATAAACCTTCGTAGGATTCTAAACGAGAGATAAATTGTATTATTTTACGCCCACATTTTCGCAAATTAATAAACATATCGAACTCACGCGTAAAACAATAAGTAAGCAATAAACAAACGCCATGTGCGCTCTGATTGGTTGAATAAGTCACGTGTTCCATCTTCTTCCTCTACACGGCAATTGTTCGCCACGGAACATAAACAAACCGGTTGCTCGTGTGTTTTTGTAAAGTTTTTAATGTTGGAACTGTGAAAATAGTTTTATTTTGCTAAGGTTGCTAAACTAGACCCATAAATGAGCGACCTAGAAATCGCGGACAGCCAAAATGGTGAAGATAGTGCAGTAAATGCCAGAAATTTTGTTGACGAAGTGAAATTTACCACAGAGCTACTAAAGTTTTATAGTTGCCATGACCAAAATAGTAAGAAATCGGAATGGACTGAGGAAAAAATTGAAAATATCATTAAAATGATAGACTGTCTACATCGACCAATCAGAGAGCCGTGTGTTATTTGCCGTATTTTAAAGAAGCGTAAAATTAAAAGCTCTTCTGTGATTGGTCGATCCGTTCAGAATCTCACGAATGGATATCCGTTAGTTTATAAATTTACCACGAGATGTCGTAAATTGATAAATTTGCGAAAATGTGGGCGTAAAATAATACAATTTATCTCTCGTTTAGAATCCTACGAAGGTTTATAAATTTCCTAGGAAATTTATAAACTTGCGGATCCTATTATCTTCCGGTGACATATATATATATATATATATATATATATATATATATATATATATATATATATATATAATAATAATAATAATCTTTATTGCACCTAAGAATTACATAAAAAATAAGTACAAAAGGTGGAAGTTCAGCTATAGCTGTTCTACCACTACCACCAAAACGAAACAATCACTGTATACAATCAATCTGAAAATTCAGACATTTTTCTTTAAGGTACTTCTTTAAAACCTGGATGACCTATGGTATGGCATATCAAAACTACTACTACAACGTACATTCACACAATGACATAGTTCTCTCTTAATTCAAGTATGAGGGACTCTCTGAACTCAATATTTTATGTATAACAGCTGCAAATTGACATAGAAACACTAGCTCATATTTCAGGATTTTATGTTTATTATTTATATATATATATATATATATATATATATATATATATATATATATATATATATATATATATAAATATTTATATATATTTACATATATTTATTTCAATGTCTATAATACATATCATATTCCATCATCATTGGTATATTTTGTGTTTCATATATAAAATAAGCTGAATTTTATTCAATAAAAACGACAGGCTTCATTTTTGGTTAAATTTTTCAGAATATTCAATCGACTAATTGGCAAACTATGCGATTCAAGCCGCCGCCTCCGAAATCAACCATTGGATGGAGAGTCGAGTTCCGACCATGTGAAGTGCAATTGACGGATTTCGAAAATGCCGCTATTGTATGTTTTGTAGTTTTGTTGACTAGAGTTATTCTCTCTTATCAGCTTAACTTCTTAATACCTATAAGTAAGGTTAGTTGATTTTAAAATTTTTCAAAGTTTATAACTAAGGGGCCGTTCAAGTATTACGTAAGCAGATTTATTAAAATGATCTACCCTCCTCTCCCCCTTGTCAGCAAAAGTAAGCTAAGCTCTTACCCCCTCTCCCATGCTTATTTAAACATTGGTACCTATATGCATTTTTTTAAATGTATTCTGTTTTTTTTTATCGATTCATGAGCAGCAGTTATAAAATAGGCTTAGGATAGAGAACTTTGATGCACATAATATTCTTTTAACTCTTTGCTGCATGAGATTTCACAAAATTTTCGGACCCTTGCTGCACGGGAAACTTAAGTTCAAAAAATGTTAATTTTTATTATTGATCCTAAGCTATAGTAACAAACTAATGTTTGAATGAAAAATTATTTTCGAAATTATATTGCTAAAATGGCTTTACGAAGTGATCCAAATTTTGAAGCATTGCGCAACGAGCAGCCTACAGGAGTTTTGTCAAAAATAAAGGAAAAATTAAATAAAAAAATTATTATTATTAACGAATTATTATTATTTATTCAATAAAATTTTATTACTTATACCAAATTATTATGGGAATGATATTTTTGAAAACAATCTTTGTTCTTTCCAAGGCATAAACGAACTTTACATATCGTACATGCCTATTCTGATCTCATTGGTTTTGCTTTTGTACTACAAAGTGCACATTTTTTGCGGGTAGATCTTACAGGTTGATTAGCTGATGAGGTGAATCTAACTTCAGGAGCAATCTTGCGACTCTTATTCAGAATATATTCTTCATGACTTTCAACAACAGTCTTGCTGCTGGTATCTTCATTTTCCTCCCCGTCTGTGTCCCCGACGACAGATTCTGAACCACTCGGTATATCTATTAATTCATATACTTGATCAGAAGTTAATGTGTCTAGACTATAGATGAATAACTTGTTTACTACCCATAATACTGCCAAACTGTAAAAATAGATTACAGATGAAATTATATCTAGCTGCACAGTGGTCCAAATTCTGGACTCTTCAAAAATTAATTATTAAAATTAACCATAAATAATTTTTGATTTTAAACATAATATTTAACAACTAAATATTAAAGCAAACAATTTAAAACATGGATAGTATAAAATATTAACATACCTTAATTTCTGTTCAATGTTGAAAACAATAAATAGCATAACATCACATTCAGAACAAAATATGGCATTTCTGATACTGTAGTTTGACAACTGAAACGTGATAGCGCGCTCAATTGGTTAAAATATATAGAAAAGGAGTAGGGACCCGGTGGTTTAGATTTCGCATCGCTGTGCAGCTGAATACAGGCAGTTTTGTGAGTGGTCCATTTTGTGGACCTGTGTGCAACAACTTACTGGAATTTGGTGGTCCAAGTTGTAAACCATAGTGCAACAAAGAGTTAAACAAACTTTATTGACACAGTATTCAACATAGAGTAAGGTACAAATATTATAATCTTATTAAGTACTATTACGAACAAAACAAGCTTCTTTCGAATTTTTGGTATACATATTAATTCCAATTAACAGTCTTCAAGTCCATAACACCTGAATCCATGATTCTTAAAGTTTTCGATAACATTGGATGTTTGCTGCTCAATGTTGTGTATCTGCTCACTTTCATCCGATTTTGGAATGTCTACACTCTACATCGTTCTCATCGCGCCATTCAACATCTTGGTGCCAGGGTTGCCAGATTTTTCAGAGCCGTGTCGAACTTTAGACGCTGATTTGTCGCCCAAAAGCGCAACCGTGGTTGCGACATGTCGCAAACGGGGAAATATTGGTAACAAGTACTTTTGCATATAAAATTCACTTATTCTAGCAGTTATTCCATACATGTTTTGCTGCCAATTTGTCGCCCAAAATCGCAATAATGATTTTTTCGGCAACCGCAAGAAAAATACTGCACTCCACATATTACCTACTCGTCAAAAAAAAAAAAATAGTAGGTATTTTCGGGACTTTTTACTTAAATTACTATTAAAATCAAAACCACGATTTTGTTACAAATATCTTTGTTTTTATATAAACTGTTCACAAAACATCATTACATCATCATTATCTTTGTCCGTGGTTGAAGTTGTGGATTGGTTCTGCTGCAGATAAATACCAGAATTAAATTTTGCATACATAGCTGTGCTAGGCCCTAAAATTCTTTACAGCAAATCTCATTTATTGCAAAGTGAGATCTAATAGACACAACTGAATTTAACATTCTTTAGCATTATTTTGTTTCGAATTTTACATTTAACAATATTCATCAATGAAAATATCCTCTCTATAAATGCATTGGATGACGGTAAGCTTAGAAGAGTGAATGCAAATAGAGCTAAATCTTTTAACATGAATTAGTTGGCTGCATTTTCTAAATCTATAACCTTCCTCCAAAAAATAATAGAAAAGAGAGTTTACAGGGACCGATTCACCAAACATCACGGTATATAGAATATACCGTGCTTTGAAATTTCCCTACAGGTGTTTCTTCTTAGCGAGAGCAATTGACAGTAGTTGACTCAGTGATGCCACCACAAAACCCAACCAGTGCTGAATAAAGAGAATCGAATACATCGAATCGATAATCGAATGCAAATATCGTCGAGACGATAAGTGACTAAATATGAACAGAGTATAGAGTATGAAGGCGTAATTCACGGCATAATAAATCGCCCAATTTGCGACTTGCGATATCGGCAAATTTCTAGTCGCAATTTAAATTTAAAAGTAGCCTAATTTGCGATAAATCGCCCAATCTGGCCACCCTGCTTGGTGCTCTAAATTTTGAATAATGCACATCAGTTCATTAACACGACGAGCAGCCACTCTTATAGTCCTAAATTTCATATCAGTGTGCGTGTTTACTTTTTTATGGACCTTCTCGATGTGACGATTTAGTGACTTGATGGAAGCCTGATAAAGACCACACGTTCTGCATGTTCGACTTGATAGCCCTTATTTTATCTTTTGACAAAAATAGGCATTTGCAGGAAATCTTAAACAATTCAACTTTGGCGAAAGAGGATCAACGGTAACACAAACATTAACTTGCTTTGTTTTGCTTACAACCAGTGTTGCCAACTCGGTGTATTTTTCACCAAAACTGGCGGATTTCAGTGCGCCAAAGAGAATTTTAAGAAGAGTTTGAGGAGTGTCTCAAAGCTGGTGTATTTCTGATTTCATTTGGAGAATATCTAGTGAAATTGAAAACGATGCTGGCGCTTGCAGCGGCAGTGGTGCTTTTGCTTGCTGCAACCGTTGGAACGTTGGAAGTTGTATTGTATCAACAGGCAACACCGCGCGCCAATTCCAGCATTTCCAACAGTGCCAACATCCGAGCTTCAACTTCCCTTGAATATAACTCATAACCCAACTTTTATCTGTTTTCTAGTTCTCACAGTTCTATTTATCTATTACTTAAAAAATATTATTATTAAGAAGTTGTATGAATGTATTTTATTTTTGTTCTCAGAATAAGACATTTTCTTTATAGTTTCCTTGTAAACAATTGTTTTTTTTATTACATATTTTTAATATTCTCTTTTGTGTCAAATTTCTATAGTACTTGTTTATTCAAAACAAACTTTGTTCCAATAGAAATAGGGCAAGTGCATATAATCGATTTTTTGCAATAATGAGCAGCCCTGGGGTAAAACAAGGTATTTTATTTTTGCAGTTTTACACCCTTCCGCTTAATTCTAACACTTAATGTTTAAAACCCGCTTAATTCTGTGAAAAATACAATAATAAGCGAATTTTAAATATAACCCCTCTTTCCAACTAAGCCCTAAGGAATTACGACATGTGTCCGTGACCTTATGTTCATCAGATCCATTTTTAATGATGTATTTTGAATCTCAAATTTGGTGAAATCTGGTGAATTTTGAGGTTACGATTTGAGAATTCTGAAATTTTATAGTTGGCAACACTTACAACACGTCGAATCGTCAATCGTACCGAAACGAAACAATAAATTGACGGAAGAAATTTTGACAAGTGAGCAGCGAGCGGTAATTCCCCGACTCGCTTCTAAGCGAGTACCTAAACGTATTTATTATTTGTGGGAATCCCCGAATATGTGTGGCTTTCAAGCTAAGACGATGTGTGGGTTTTCAATGTGTAAAAAAAAAATAACTGCTGCTGACGTAATCACCATCTATACCCCCTACCCCCCATGTCATCAAAAATAAGCAAAGCTATAGTGCTTACATAATACTTGAACTTATTAAAATGCTTGAATAAGCATTTTAATAAGTCAGCAATTGTACCTAATAAATTTATATTAAAAAAATACTTTCAGCAAATTAAATTCAGTTTAAGTTTATATTTCACTAGCTAATTTTCATATTTTAAATATTTTTAGAACATTTTCATTTATTGAACATGGATTAGGTAATTCATGATTTTATTGAAATCATTTGTAATGAACTATTTGAAATATACAATGTAGGAAACTCAATATATATAATTAACTGGATGAATTAAGTTAGTTCTTGACGGAGCTATAAAATGCTTAACTAGTCAAAAAAAATTTTTTACTTTGTACTTTTTAGACAAGTGTTTTATTTCTATATTTCATTTCATCATATATGGCAAAGGCCTTTAAAAATATTTGACTATTTCAGGTGGATGAGAATATGGCGAATGCTCAGAAGAGAAATGCTTGCAAAGAACAGAAGTTTTGGTTTAGGAAGGATATCACCACACAAATTAGTCCACCAGAAGCTAGTGAAGTATGTCAAACAAGTAAAACTGATCAGAATGTCTGTGATATTTATGCCTTGATGACAGTAAATGAAATAATAAATGGAAAGGTGAGTTTAACTTGAGCAATTGTAATGTACTCTTCTTTAATAATTTACTATTGTTATTATATATTGATATAACTTGAAAGAATAATTAAGCCCACATATTTACAATGTTTTTGGTAGTTTTTTATCTTGAAAAGTATTTTTATATTTCCAACTCATATGTAGGTATTTTATGTACATTTACCGAACCCATTGAATTATTGAAAAATCTTTTAAATAGTTAGTAACATCAGCATTTTTTCACAAAGTTCTCTAAAACACAATTACAATGCACATTAGTAGAAGAAATTTCTATAGTGTTATGAGTATTATATTTGGAGAACTCGCATATTTATTTTTTTGGAGCTTTCATTGTGTCAATCAGCTTGAAAAAATTTGACCATGTATTAATTTCATCATGAATTTTTGTTCGTTGTCAATTCTGTTCGTTTCAATTGTATCGAAGGCACTATTACTGCTCAATAGATGGTTTTCTCTCTTGGGTATTGGTATTGGTATTGGTAGGTGTGGATGGTGACCGATGCGCTGCGACCTTATTATATCTATTGTGTCCCATCTTCTTCTGCTTCTCGATGTGTTCTCGTTTTACAGCAGCCCCTCAAGCCTCAATACCTTTAGGAATTTGAGGATTTTAAGGGGGTCTATTCGTGGTATTTCTTCTACAGTCAGCTGGTATGACCCCAGTGTGTTTAGTCTTTCATGGTGCACAGCATAGCACTCCATCAGTATATGGTGGGGTGTTTCTGGATGTTCCTTGCAGAATCTGCAGGTGCTGTCCCCCTCTAAACCTAGCTTCCTTAGGTGTTCTTTGAGTCTGCAATGCCCCGTAAGAAATCCTGTTTGTCTTTAGACTAGTTTTGCTGAGGTTAATCAGTGTCTTCGATCTTGCTCGGTTGAACATTCCGAGGAGATCTTTGGCCTGCCTCAGTCCTGGAAGTCTTTGCCAGTATGTTGCTCTCATTGCTTCTTCAGCTTTATTGAGTTCTTCTTGGAAGTAAGATTTTCCAAGTCCGCAGAAAGGCTCTGGCCCGATTAGTGGCGTTGACGCACCCTTTCGTGCCAGGGTGTCTGCTTGTTCATTACCCTTCACTCCGACGTGCCCCGGCACCCAGAGGAGGATCACTTTGTTGTTCCTGCCCAGATCGTTTAGTTTGTCTAGGCATTCACAAACCATCTTTGAGTTGATGTTATAAGAGCTCAACGCTTTGATGGCTGCTTGGCTATCGGAGAGGATCGCAATTTCCTTGTTCCGGTATTTCCTATCGAGGTTGAACTGAATGCACCTTTCTATGGCGTGAATTTCCGCTTGAAAAATACTGGGGAACTGGCCCATGGGTTCTGAGTATTTGGTACGAGGCCCAACGACTCCTGCTCCAGTTCCTTTGGGAGTTTTAGACCCGTCCGTATACCATATTATGGTATTCTTCTCCAGTGCTCGAATGGATTCTATGCTCCATTCCTTCTTGGTATTTAGTTCCGTTCGAAATAATTTCTTGAAACTAAATTTCCTGGTAATTTCGTCAGTTGGGAGGTCAGCAAGGTGTGCACTTCCGGTAAGGGTTGAGTCCCTTGTACCGTATGCAGCACCTTTGAGTCCAACTTTAGCCAACCTGAGGTTTGCTCCCCAAGCAGTTCTCCTCACCATGATGTGGAGAGGAGTGAGGTCCAGAACTACCTCTAGTGCTGCTGTTGGAGTCGATCTCATTGCTCCTGTTATACAAAGACAAGCTAGTCTTTGCACTTTCTCCAAGGTTTTCTTTGCTGTGGTGAGTTCGGTTCTGCTCTCTTGGGTAAAGAGCTATAATAATTTATTGCCCCAATTGTTCATAAAAATTTTTATATTTTCATTCAAATTGTTACTTCCTTTTATTCAATTGAAGATATTTCAATTGAAGATATTCAATATATTGAACTATATTATATAGCTTTCAGATCATCATCAACCAGCCATTTCCCTTCACTGCTGGACATAGACCTCCCTAATAGTTCTCCATTGTTCTCTGTCCTGACTGACTTGAATCCTGTTTTTTAAAATTATTTTCAAGTCATGGGATCTACAGACCTTTTAGATTATTTTCGCATCTATTGATAATACAGAAAAATTTGCTTTTTTATTAGACAATTTCCAAAATATTTTTTCTGCAAAATATTGTGTCTTTTATTATCTGAGAAATGTATAAAATATTTTTTTGTTATTATAGAAGGGTGAATTTCCTGGCCTTATTCCTCTGATCAATAATTATCTCAGTGGTATGGATGTGGACGCAGATACTCATTGTACTATACAACAGTATTTAAAGTTCATTCAGCGGAGAGCTTCTGGTGAAGTATTTACTACTGCCTCTTGGATAAGGAAGTTTGTGACCGAACATTCTGAGTATAAGTGAGTTTATTTCTAGTAACCTATGGTTTCTCTTAGAACAGAAAAGCCTATAGCACTTGGTTGGCACCTTCAATTGTTATAGGATGTCTATTAATAATAACTTGAAGAATAAGGAAGTTGTTTTTCGAGCATTTATTTGTAGTACATATTCATGAACTTTTTATTTATCTCCTACAATTTCATTTTTTCTTTTCCTTGTAGTAATCTTGATATATTTGAAAATTTTTTGTCAATAGTTTAGATGAATATTTCTCAATAATTTTTTTATGGATCAAAGCTATTGTATATGAAATAAAATTTTCTTATTTCAGGCAAGATTCCAAAGTGACGGATAAAATAAATTACGATTTGTTGAAAACAATTGATGAAATCCAATCGGGTATACGTAAGTGTCCGGAACTTTTGGGTACCAGTGTGATCTCAAAAACCAGGGAAAATGTTCCAGCTGCCTTAAATACAGAATGTTCTTAATTATTGAGAATATTATTATATGGTTGGGAGTTGGACTTACACAAATTAGAGATAGAAAATCTATATTTTACAGTGTCCACATATGTGTATAGACTTTTTTCAGTATTTAAAAACAGGGCATTAGTACACAACTTTTTTATCAAAATATTGTTGACTTTTTTCCATATTTAATTTTAAATGATTTTTATATTGTAATTGATTTTTCAACCAAGTTCTATTAAAAAATATCTAAGAGTTTTAATTCTACCTACTACTACTAATCTTCTTGTTGTCTGTTTCTTCTTCCTAGTTTGTATATGAAGAGACTTTTTCCAACTACGTTTTAAGTGAACCCATTATTAATTAATGACAGTAAATTATTTGAAATTAAAAATTTTCAGTAATGAGAAATGGTTGGAAAATTTCTCTTTTATGACATACATGAGCCTTTTTCTAGTTCCGGCGGCCCAATCGCGTGGGCGTTAATCGCCATACTTCTCGGGTGTGACTTACAGCCCGCCATACCGACGCGATTACATTAATTTAAATAAAACAATTCAACCATTTGTACCAGGCTAATTTTTGCATAGCTAATCATCGCCGAGTAGCCATTCATGAAAATCACCTTGCCATACTTTTCCGACAGTTCCCAATGGCCGCCATACCACTGCAAAGGAGTATTTTTTTTCACCAAACGATTTGTGCCAGTATTGCATTTGAATTTTTGGGAAGTATTTGACAAAATGTGACCGTTATTATTTTTTCGTAATCCCATACTGTTATTTTGATTTAACGGTATTCAGATGACAATTGAAAAGATAGTTTTATCGGCCGTTAAGAAATCACTTGTTCAAATATTTATTTCAAAACTTCATTCTGCTTACAATAACAACATTGAAATTTTGGTCCACAGCGAGTTGGGAGAATAAACCTCTGATTTTCATTTCGCATAGCGCTAATAATACACATCTTCATTAACCACCTTTACATTCTTGCTTTTTCGCCACATTTCAAAAATTTCATATTCTTTTGATATCGCTCTTGAGTTATTTTTGGCAGTTAATCAACACTCGCTGCACTGCACATGATTCTCCCAATATTTCTAAAGGAATTTGATTTTGGTTCTCAATTTCATCCATGGTCGTCGTTAAAGCGAACTTGAGAACACAAAAAACTGACGTTTATAAAAATGTCAAACTGTTCCATGACAACAGAGTGCACGACGTTGGGATTTTTCTTTAGAATTGCGAGGTACGGGGTTTTTTCTTTCTTCGGAATCAAAATGTAATCTTTCAACGGGATTACGAAAAATTTTTAACGACACACGGCCGATACGCAAATAACGGATTCGGTTAGTTATAATCCGTTATTTGCTATATATTGGCATTGTTACGTTAATAACTATTTACATACTTCTAGTAGGGGGAAAAAGTGCTGCCATACTCGAAATACTTTATTTATTTGACACGTTTTAAAAATACGACTGTAAAATCATTTTTTACATCATGGCATCACTGTATTCTCTTCGTTTCGATGCAATTGTACCTAAAAAAAATTATTACAGATTGTAACCATGGGGCGGACGACTGTCGCCCTCGAGCTAAAAGGTGAAAAAAAAAAATACGATACAATGTGACCATTATTATATTTGCAATAATTCTAGTAGAGGGAAAAATTGGCGCCATACTTGAAAAACCTGATTTTTCGACATGTTTTCAAGGTACAAGACATAAAATCATTTGTATACCTGCGTTCCCATACATTATGTCTTACGAAGACGATGAGCCAAGACCTCTACAATTCGAGGAATCTTTCGAGCGGTGGGAGCTGCAGAATATTATACAACATAACATCTTATAAGACAAGATTGCCGGCACCTAGGTGTTTGAAACTTTGTATTTAATGAAATGTATTTATATTCGTTAAACCTCAAACTTACAGGAAAAATTATTGTCATACTGGTACAAATCGTTCGAATTACGAATAAAATCTTAGGATTTTGAAAAATATTATTCACATTCGCCACTTCCCACAGGTGGCGTTATCAGACTTCTATTTATGATCATACAGAGAACTGTTAAAAAAAGTTTCAGGATGGTACAAATCGTTTGGCGAAAAAAAATATTACTCCTTTGCAGTGGTATGGCGGCCTTTGGGAACTGTCGGAAAAGTATTTCAAGGTGATTTTCGTGAATGGCTACTCGACGATGATAAGCTATGCAAAAATTAGCCTGGTACAAATGGTTGAATTGTTTTATTTAAATTAATGTATTCGCGTCGGTATGGCGGGCTGTAAGTCACACCCGAGAAGTATGGCATTACGCTACCGCCTACTTCTTTTTATTTCAACTATCTGAAAATACAAGCATTTTACCAGCGCTATGGCCATCATTTTCCTTTTTGCCTTTACGTAATTAGACCCCTGAAGAACCGCCATACTGATACAAATGACCTAATATTATGTGTCACCATCTCCCGGTCTATTACTATTTACATATATTACAGAGAGATAATAGTGAAATCGTATTCTCAACGATAAAAAGAGTAGGTATCCACAAGCGTAAGGAAATTCGTTCCTGATGGAGGTCCCCGACCGCATACGTTTTTTTGTTATATATCAGTATTTTATTTTCATTAAACAATATGAATCTACAAGTTTTACGAAGGAAATACTTATTTGTGTGCGTTTCATTAGCAGTTACAAGTATTTATGTTCTCCAGTAGTTTCAATACCAGCAGAATTATATAGCCTCACCATTTATCATTCTTCGTTGCAATAGGTACGTGTAAGGGATTATTTGAAAAAATATATCCTGAATTTCCAATTTATTGATTTTCATGTAATCATTCGGAAGCAACAGTTATTGCACTAACTAACAATTTTAAGATAACAAGGCAGTATTTCCTTCACTGGTGTTCTCTATATTGCTATCGCCAGACACAATAAGGAGTTCACATCTACCATGAAATGAAATATTTGATCTTGATGTGAGCAGGAAAATAAATGCGTGATCCACTAGGAAATAGTTTGGTGGAGGTGGTAACCATAATAATGAGATCTTTAATACGAATAAAAATATTGTAAATGCTTAAAAATTAGTGTTCCAATGTATAGTATGTATAGTATGATGTATCTAATTTCACAAACGCTTTATAAATAAATATATATATATATATATATATATATATATATATATATATATATATATATATATATATATATATATATATATATATATATATATTGCAATATTGGATAAGGTCATCATTAATTAAACAAACTAAAAGACAATAAAAATTATCCTTTCGGAATTATTGACATGCAGAAGTTTCGGCCATTTTCGTAATTAAAATTATACCACATGAAAACATAATAACATATAGAAGTAGTGTTATATCACAACAGACATTTATTGTCGGACAGTTCAGCTGCTATAATATAGTGAAAATGTTGGCATTTGAGAGATGAAGGGAAAAAACATAATCTTTTTTTATCTGTTTCGTGTCTTCCATATCATTTACACTGATAATGACACGACATGTGTATGATTTTCTTCATTAACAAAAATTTATATTTCTCACCTAGAATTTAATTGCTACTATTGTTGATGGAATCCGTCATTACTACGTGATAATTTAACATGATCAACAAAACCAAAACTTGAATTTAGTACGTTTATCATCATAAAATACTTTGAAAAGTTTAACACTGCAGTTCGGTCACTAGACCATAATCGGGCAGATTGAGTTTAGAACTTAAGATCTTAACTTAATCTGCCCGATGACTAGGTATAATCATTTCAAGAGGACCAAAATTGCTAAGTTATTTTTATGTAAGCCTGTTGGTAGTTTCTGTAGTTATGTACTGATTCTAGTCAACAGTTCAACACTGTGTCGTTTGTTACCGTGGGTCTTAGGACCCAGGGGCCAAGAGTGGAAAGGTAGAAATTGATATCACCATATCCTAAAAAGTTTTGATGGTTCATGTGCCGAACACCCTGTATATATCTATATATATATATATATATATATATATATATATATATATATATATATATATATAATATATATATATATATATATATATATATATATATATATATATATATTATATATATATATATATATATATATATATATGTGTATATATATATATATATATATATATATATATATATATATATATATATATATGTATATATATATATATATATATATATATATATATATATATATATATATATACATACAGTATGTCCACGGATGGGGTTTACAAGAGGACAAATGGACCAAAAATTGAAAGATACGAAAAAAAGTCACTCTTAATAAACGTTTCTGCTTGTCTAGAAAATACGATTCATCTTAAGAAATTTCAATTTTTGTATACAGGCTGGGTACAAACTGTAAAAATGTTATTTTGCTCAAGAGTAAATATACCTTTTTTTGAAAGTTACGAAAAAAAATTACTCTTAATAAACGGTTTTGCTTGTCTGGAAAATACGATTCATCATAAGAAACTTAAATTTTTTTTATATAGGGTGGGTACAAACTAAAAAGATGTTATTTTGCTTAAGAGTAAACATACCTTATTTTGAAAATTATGAAAAAAAGTCCCTCTTAATAAACGTTTTATTTATCTAGAAAATGAGATTCATCCTAAGAAACTTTAATTTTTTTTATACAGGGTGGGTACATACTGCAAAATGTAATTTTCCTTAAGACTGAACATACCTTATTTTGAAAGTTACGAAAAAGAGTCACTCTTAATGAACGTTTTTACTTGATGAATTAATTATAATAATAATAATATGCACATTTTTATTAACATGAAAATAATACGATAACGATTTCATGATTCAAAAACTCCACCGCCATACTCAATTCATTTTTCTAATTGCTTTATAAAATAGCAAAATAACATTTTTGTAGTTTGTACCCATCCTGTATAAAAAATTAAAGTTTCTTATGATGAATCGTATTTTCTAGACAAGCAAAAACGTTTATTCAAGAAAAGGTATGTTTACTCTTAAGCAAAATAACATTTTTGCAGTTTGTACCCACCCTGTATCAAAAAATTGAAGTTTCTTATGATATTTCCTAGACAAGCAGAAACGTTCATTAAGAGTGCCTTTTCTTCTTAATTCTCAAAAAAGATATGTTTACTCTTAAGCAAAATAGCACTTTTGCAGTTTGTACCCACCCTGTATAAAAAAATTAAAATTTCTTATGATGAATCGTATTTTCTAGACAAGCAGAAACGTTTATTAAGAATGACTTTTTTCCGTACCTTTCAATTTTTAGTCCATTTGTCCTCTTGTAAACCCCATCCGTGGACATACTGTATATATATATATATATATATATATATATATATATATATATATATATATATATAATATATATATAATATATATATATATATATATATATATATATATATATATATATATATATATATATATATATATATATATATATATAAATCGAAGTATTCTTAAGGTAGGCAGAAGCTATTCGGATACTAGAAAAATATTCACACTGAAACATCTGGTAATTTTCTATAGAAAATACGATTATTTTTTCGCAAATACTGAAATAAAGGGCATATTGAGTAATCTGGTTATTCCAACAGGAGCTTCTCCACTGACAGGCTGCTTAACTTTTCCATAAAATAACAAGTTTGGTATACCATCGTTATTATGGAGCAACGAAATGAGGAATGGATGGTCGGCCTTAACATACGCAGTGGGGGTCCCGCAAGTCGAAAACCATCTACCTGAAAATTGACTTATGTTCATTCTTAAAATCACTAGGTTATAAAGGAGAGGATATGGACGAATCATGAGAAACACAAAATAGTTATTTATGTACCAAGTTCGTTATATAGATCCTTACGTCCGATGGGCGTAAGGATTTAGTAACGCACGTGGTGCATACAAGATTTTATTTTTCACGAAAAAATTATTTTATTATAATGAAAAGCGGTTCATTGCTCCTATCCATTTTCCTTTTTATAGTAGGCATGTCATTTGTTGATATTTTGACGTTTGTGAATATTTTTGTCATCATATTTAGTGAATGTCATTGCTGCTTTCTTTGTGTAGTCTTATAAGAAATTATGGAAATGAAAATGAATTTACCCAAGAATATCATAGAAAATGCAGCCAAAGCTGCGAATAATTCATTGCCGGAGAAATTCAGAGTCGTATATACGACAAGGATTATGAAGTATTTAACCAATGAAAGTTGCTTCATTTCTCCTCGTACAATCAGCGGGCGTTATGATCCATTATGTCCCGCAAATGCGGGCGTTATGGCCTAGGGCATAATGAGTGTGTTTATAGCAACCGTATCCAAGGTGAAATAAACATATTATATACAAGTGAAAAATAACAGTTATTTATGTGCGTTAAGTGCGTTATATAGATCCTTACGCCCGGAGGGAAACATTCGGCCCGAGGACCTCTGGCCCGAGGGATGAATGTTTTTTGTGTTGATGAATGTCAGCTGCCAAGTTTTATTTACACTGTACAAAGTTTTATGGTGACTAATTTTCAGATAATTCAAGTTGGAAGAAAACAGCTAGCATGGATAAAACAAAACGGCTCTCACTGAATAAGTTATCCAGCACATGACACAAATCGATGCAAATTATTTGACTGAAAATGAGACGTGTTAAGGCGAACAGAGTTTGGGTAGAACTTCAGATTCTCAAATGACAGGATTCATTTGAAGTTGGAGTACCAGCAATCAATATTTTGATATAGGTACTTCTGTGGAATTATTGACTACAGGTTTTTGGAATACAAATAAGAAATTGCGAATAAAATATCCAGGAAAGGGTACCATAATATAGGGTAGTAAAACGCTGCTAAATAATGACTTAATGAAGCTATCATAAAAAAGAACGGGAAACTTGAAAATTCATAGCTGCTACAGCTGCGCTACCAGTAATCAATATTTTGCAATGCTTTTTGTCTCGACAAAAATTGTGGTTGGAGATGCAGAATGGGTTAAAAAAAAAATCGATGGCTCAAAAAATTACCCAGGTCCATAATACTGAAAAGTACAGGGCTGCTTATATGAAAGGATTTAATGAAGCTATCATACAAAAAAGATGCAAAATAGCATTGATGTTCTGATTTACAGCTCTTCCACTTCGAGGAGTATCTGTTGATCCTTTCCTTTCTGCGAAAATTTATTGGAAACAGACTTGGCTATAAACCCAGAAAATGAAAGGAAAACAATTGATTATTGTTGTGGAACAATCAATCAACTAGTGATTCATTCAAAAATATTCCTCAAATAAAAACCAGAAAAAATTCATCTAGTACCTAGGTAAATTAAATATCAGGGAATAAATGAGGTAAGAAATATGTTAACTGTGTTGGTGTATAATTATATAATGTCTGCAATAATTAGTTCAGTTTTATTCACTGAATCGGTAGCAATAAATTTGTAAATTTAATCTGTGTTAATTACTTGAAGCAGTTTTGTGCACTTTGAAGCCTTGATCTAAGATAATATAAGATATTACCCACTTAAAAATATTTTCATTTTTTAAAACGTGTATTGTTATTTTCATTTTTCATGAAGTGTCCCATATTTTCGTTACACTGTCCTCTATTTCACGAATTACATTTCAGTATGCAATATTCCTTATATTACACAAACCGACGGAATACACTTTAATAACTCTTTACTTTATCTCAGCTGATAATGTGGCTCGAATATAATTAATATGAGGTGCTGCAAAAATATGGATAGAACTAATTCACGTAGCTAAATGAAAATTTTATTTAGAGGTTATGGGAGAATTATGCTCCCTCTTCAGGGGACAGCGGGTGGTCGAACTGTTATAAGTAAAGTGGTAAATAAATTTCGACAAACTGAACCAACAGAATAGAATATCGAATGCATTAATTCTAGTTGTACGTAGAATATCGTAGGTGCAATAAATTGATTTTAGAAGAAAATATAAAAGCGACGAAATGAATTCTACAGCTCCACACGGCCTTTGGCAATTTTCGAAAAAACTTCTTTAATTGAAGATGCATTTATTTTTTTCGTAATCCCATACTGTTATTCTGATTTAACGGTATTCAGATGACAATTGAAAAGTCAGTGTTAACGGCCGGCGGCCGTTAAGAAATCACTTGTTCAAATATTTATTTCAAAACATCATTCTGCTTACAATAACAACATTGAAATCTTGGTCCACAACGAGTTGGGAGAATAAACCTCTGATTTTCATTTCGCATAGGCTAATAAAACATCTTCATTAACCACCTTTACATTCTTGCTTTTCGCCACATTTCAAAATTTTCATATTCTTTTTGATATCGCCCTTGAGTTATTTTCGGCAGTTAATCAACACTCGCTGCACTGCACATGATTCTCCCAATATTTCTAAAGGAATTTGATTTTGTTCCTCAATTTCATCCATGGTCGTCGTTAAAGCGAACTTGAGAACACAAAAAACTGACGTTGTTTATAAAACTGTCAAACTGTTCCATGACAACAGAGTGCACGACGTTGGGATTTTTCTGTAGAATTGTGAGGTACGGGGTTTTTTCTTTCTACGGAATCAAAATATAATCTTTCAACGGGATAACGAAAAATTTTTAACGACACACGGCCGATACGCAAATAACGGATTCGGTTAGTTATAATCCTCGGCTGCGCCTCGGATTACA
The DNA here is from genome assembly GCA_030704885.1 of Cynegetis impunctata. Classification (NCBI taxonomy): domain Eukaryota; kingdom Metazoa; phylum Arthropoda; class Insecta; order Coleoptera; family Coccinellidae; genus Cynegetis; species Cynegetis impunctata. Next base: position 266,711 of record JARQZK010000081.1, read on the forward strand.
ATATCCAACCTCATCCGTTATTTGCTACATATCGGCCTTGTTACGTTAATAACTATATCAATGAAACTATCGTGGTTTTTTTAGAGCTGGAGCAAAAACTAACTGTTCTATAGGAGATAGGGATTTCGCTGCGGAACCAAACTGAAAAATATGGGAGACTAAAAGTGTGACGGAAATAGACTGACGAAAGTCACGCTTTTAGTTAACACAAGCGAATATTGTATACCTTTCTCCCTCTTAATTTCTTCTCTTTCTGATCCTACTCCGCCACGTCAATCGCCAATTCGGAATGCATTATAATTTTTTTGTAGGGAATTTAATTTCCTTCAAGAATATACGCCGATCAAATGTTTCAGATTGACGATACAGGAGTTTAAAAAAATGCGATCACTGTTGAAGAACCAATAGTCCTAACGATACACCCCTTAATATTAAGGGCTCAAACTTTCACGATATTTTTTTTGTCATCATGAATAATATTTTCACAGTATCGTTGAAAGAAAAATATTGTCGTTTTTTTGACCAGTATATATATATATATATATATATATATATATATATATATATATATATATATATATATATATATATATATATATATATATATATTTATTCGAATTGTTGTTGCCTGTGAACTATTTCTAATCTCTTGATAATTATTAGCAATAACAGGCTTGTTGAATCTTAAAAAACTCGATTTTATTGAAAAGTTGACGTTTCGCCACGACATTCATGGCTTTATCAAAACTTTTTAGAGCTGGAGCAAAAACTAACTGTTCTATAGGAGATAGGGATTTCGCTGCGGAACCAAACTGAAAAATATGGGAGACTAAAAGTGTGACGGAAATAGACTGACGAAAGTCACGCTTTTAGTTAACACAAGCGAATATTGTATACCTTTCTCCCTCTTAATTTCTTAAGTTTTGATAAAGCCATGAATGTCGTGGCGAAACGTCAACTTTTCAATAAAATCGAGTTTTTTAAGATTCAACAAGCCTGTTATTGCTCCTAATTATCAAGAGATTATATATATATATATATATATATATATATATATATATATATATATATATATATATATATATATATATATATATATATATATAAAGTATAGTGCTATAGCAAGAGTCCAATAAATGCACATGTGTAAATTATTAAGGCGGAAACACATTACTGAAACGTGATACAACCCGACAAAACGCGACGCGTGTTGCATAAAATCAAATCCTAGTAATTTCTATGACCAGAATCACACTATGAACTCCCGACGTCATGCGATATAGGCACACGCTACCTGATCTAGTCGACGTGTTGGGCGCTGTATGTTTCTAGGTAACAACCGATGTCACTCGGAAATTGTCAAATAAAGCGTACGATCATACTTTGATACCCTATAATTTACTGAATTTTGGCAGAAATTTGACAAAAATGAACGAAGAATAATTAATTGCTTGTGTGTTGTGCGGCATCACATGTTGGTAAGTGCACATTATACATCAGGTATCAACACGTTTTGTCGCGTCGCGTTTCAACAATGTGTTTCCGCCTTTATCATGTAGGTGAGTGTCGAATATTGAATTACATATAAGAATCCGGACACCCTATTGCGTAGCACTAGAAATGATAAAACTCCTCGGCGCAAGTGCATGTCGTCAATATTTTTTGAATGTATTAGGTATATAAATTAAAAAACTACACATTAAATGCTATCATTTTATTTCATTATTGTAAAAATCGGTTTAGGTTTAAGATGTATAAATAGCACCACATGTCTATGGACAAAAAAATCTAAAATACGCTATAATTTTTTTATTCTTCGTGGAGAAAAATTTTTGAAAACACTTTTCTTATGAAATCATATGTGTTTTATCGATATCCGTTGAAATTTTTAAAATCGGACCAGCTACTAACTTCTTGTCGTGAGACCAGAGGCGGATTAAGCGATCAGAGCGCCGTAGGCAAGCATCTCATCGGCGCCCCTATATTAAAAATAAATCGTACTATAGTTTGACCTTAACCGATGTACCGCCCCTTAGGAAAACGTGGTGAGATGGGGGCTAAGGAAAAAAGAGCATGAGTTTACATGAGATCGATATTGTCGGATAAATCTTACGATTTCGGTTTACAATATTTTAAAGCTTTAAGGTAGGACTGGTGTATAAACCCGAAAATTATGAAATTCCCCATATAATAATATCTGGCATACGACAATCGTATCAATTAAATTATCGAACAGAATAAAAATGAATTGAATCATTGTATCTAATATTTCATTTATAAATATACTATAATATATCGAAGGTAGTTAATACTAACTTTAATATATTATAGTTACTTAATTCGAACTCGATAGTATAGATAGTGACCTAGTCCCGGTCGGGAAATTTGGGAAACGAATGTCGTCGTGAATTGTCTGGTGCTTTTATAAATTTTAAGAATTTATTAATAGTTGGTTAATAAAAAAAATCAATTTACGAATTATTTAGTTAAACACGGATACAGGTTTAAATTTTCTACAAGATCTGAATTTTTAAGTATACTTAAAGTGAACTTAAAGGCACTGCTAACTTGAAGTTAGATATAAATGGAAATAATTGAATTATTTTCAGAAATTATTTAAAGTAAAAATGAAATTATAATGGTATGTTAAATTAAGCAGCTTTTTACGCTCAACATTAAAGTTGCTAATTTTCAATTACTTGTTGTTACAGCTTAAATGACAAACTAAAAAAAAATTAATAATTTCGGCGCCTAAATTTTTGTCATGCGAAATTGTCAACATCTTCATAGTTTAAAGATTGCAAAAATTTTGATTCTATGTTAAGTATTGCTAACGAATTTAATCCCATATCTGTCATTGTTGAGCGAAGATAATTTTTCACTCTCTTTAGACAGGAAAAGCTCCACTCACCACTGCAATTGCTGACTGCCGTCGAAACAAAATTCTTAAAGCTATGTTAACGTTTAGATAAATTGTTTCAAGTTCTTCATTTCTTAGACCTTTAAAATTGCGTTGGTTGTTCGGGGCAGTTTTCCGTCTCGAGCTACTGTTGTTAAGTAAGAACGCAAGTGGATACATTCATCCACAAAACACTTTTCTAAATCACCGAAATACATTACTATCGTACTTGCTCTATTTTGAAACCCTTCAGTGCTTAAATTGGTCAAGTTGTTTGAAATTGAAAATTTACTGTAAAAATTACTGTATGATTCTCATCTCTTTTGAAGTTCAACCACAAGTCAGTCTATAATTTCTGAAAATACTATGTCCCGACCAGATACTGAAGAAGTAATATCTTCGGCAGGCTCATCTGCTGTGAGCTTTTTCTTCCGAATCCTCTTTTTATCCTTTTCATATTCTCTGGCTAGTTAGAGTTCCAAGGCTTTGCTGCTCATAGTTATTACAATTTTCCCCTTTCTGCAGAAACTATGTGAACAAGGTTGCTTGTAAGGCGTGAGTTTTAGTCAGTCTCATCCGTTAAATTTATCTTTTGCTATAAATTGAAATAGTTTTTATTGTCTAAGTAGATGGCCTACTTACTGGCGCAATTGATTTTATGCTATATTGTATATTTTTTCTCTATTTTACAATTCCGCCGGCGCGCCCCTTGTACCCTCGCGCCCCTAGGCACATGCCTAGTTTGCCTTAAGGATAATCCGCTTCTGATGAGACTATAACCCCTTAGCTTCGCCTCGGGGTAACAATGAATTTAGTCAGCTTATCCATCTTTATTGATCTTTGAAAAGTGAAATGAATACCTAATTGCATAATATGCTATTTCAGAATATTGCGTATAAAAACCGATTTTTGAAAGATAAAATAGCTAAAACTACAAAATTGGATTCAGATAAGAAAGTGGAACTGTGGTGGCTAGCAAAATAAAAGTCATTTTTAGATATAACTTACTTCTAGGAGCAGCTGCCTCAGCCCCCTCTTCATTGACTTCAATGAATGCTTTTTGAATAACTTTGCTAACATACACCTGTTCATCGCCTTTAATCAAATTGGAGAAGTTTGCCTTTCCTTGATCAAAAATCTCACCTAGGCCCATCTAAAGATAAACTTGAACATAATTTCAAGTTTTGACAATATACTCTTGTATAATAATTTTGCCAGCTTCAATTTTTACGGGCTATAATATTAAGATTAAAAAACACCTACAATAGTAGTGCTGTTACATTTAGAACTGGGGTGAAATAATCTAGTCTATTCAAATCGATATTCAACAAGCTTGATTTTTAGAAATAAACTTTGTTTTTCAAGTAACTGAATGAATGGAAAAATATTTGACTGTCAAAACAAAAATATCTCATATAATAAACTTCAATGTGAGAGGTGCTAAAGTTTTAATTAAAGTGTAACATGTTATAAATAATCCAGTATTTATTAATTTTTGTAATGTTGTAATGTTTATTAGTTGGTATTACCGAATGTCAAAAACAAATGTCAATCGGCGATCAAGATGTAAGATGTGATGTAAGGTAAGAGAAGAAGCTGTTCTGTTAAGTTGTAAAGTGATATAGAAATAAAGTAGTGTATTAGCAGCCATTTATTTTCCTTATTTTATCCTGTAACAGCAAACTGCCGCATATAAATTTATGCTGAAAATAACATAACATTCTACTTACTTCAGCAAGAGGTTCATTCAAAAGAATCGTTGTTTCTATCTTGAACTTAGGCAAAGCCAATTTAACATCTATATAGTATGAACCTTTGATGTGTGTTAGATCAAGTTTTTCCAAATTAGTCTCCAACTCTTGAATGCCATCCCTTTCATCTGGTAAAATAACAACCAAACTAACTTCAGGATTAGTGTATGGCAACTCGACTACTGTAGCTTTAAGATCTTTAAAATGGAAATACTTGAATCTTGTATGAATGTGCATCATCTGTATATTAGTAGTATCCATTTTATTCCAGTAGAATGGTTTTATTCTTGTGGCGCCTTTGTCAAACTTATACGGCCATTTTCCCTTAAAGTAAATGGCATTAACAAGAACTAAACCTGTTAAGTCACTGAGATCGTTCGGAGAAATAATATCCTTAATTTTGTTTTGTGTTTTATTTTCGACCCAATTATTTATAAGACCTGCAGTTTCTGAATTAGAAGCAAAATTCACAGCTTCTACTTCCGAATGAAATTTGTTAACTACAGCATTCTTGAAATTTTCTTTCAATTTATTTCCCTGATGAACATACACTTTGTTGGCAATCAAAAGTGTTACATTAGGAACATTATTCAATTTGTTCGTTATTTTTTCATATCCATCAGCTGTAGCAGTAATATTTGGTAATCCCAGAGATGAAACATAATTAAGCTTTTTTTGTTGAACCAGCTGAGCCCAGGTACGACATTGCAAGCACAGCATGGGCACTAATCGGTGAAAAAAATACATTACCTTTACCCTTTTTTTTGGCTAATATATTGTACAGCTTGTTGGTAAATTGTTCATTAGATCGTAGAAATTGAAATTCTGCCATGGTAGCCACAATTAGGCAAGAGTAATGACAAAATCACTGAAAACAAGAAATTATTTAAAATTATTTGAAGACATGTATAAATAATGAACTTTCGGATTCTTGCTTATTTCGGGCTGCAAAAGCAGAATTTGAACTCAGGAAAATGTCGCTTTCTCACCTGTTTTTTCCAAAAATTTAGTTAACTTAACCTATTCTAATCTCACTATCCCAACAGCCCCAGTGCAGGAAAGTGTTGAATTCATGAAATAGATACATTTTATTTTGAAAAAGATGATCTTTTTCAAAATCAAATTCATCTTACCCATGAATTCGATACTTTCTTGAAATCTTAGGTAAGGTTAGTGAGGTTAGTATAGGTTACGTAAGCGTAATTTTCCGAAGAAAACAGTTGAGAAAGTAACATAATCTGAGTTCATATTCGGCTTCTGGAGTCCAAAATGAGCAAGAATCCAGACGTAACTAGATATTTGCCAATTTCTGGATTGGCCAATTAACTAGCAAAATTAAAATAAACTAGAATTTTTATTGAATCGGCTTTTTCATCACAACCTTGAGGTTTTGTATAGATAAGTGTGATGATACCATGTGTCGTTCTTGTTTCACAAATAAATAAAATCAGTTACTTAAGCATACCTAACTTCAACTGCTATCGAGTTGTTCAATAAAAATCAAGAAATGCTCAGATATTTCTTGCTTTTTGAAGTATGCCGTGGAAATAAAAGGCAATTGTAACATGTTAATCAAAAACATGGTGTCCTATGGAATCATACAAGATAAATTATTAATATGTCCACCATTTTTGTTCAAAAATTCTATTATTCTACTTTCAATAGATAGCGCAGAACTTCTGATTTCGTTGGAATCGAGACTGTCAAAAGTTTGTATTATTTTCTCATATCATCAATATTGTGAACTAATGAAGAATAGACCAATTCTTTTACCCTACTCCGATTATAAAGGCCTAAAGAGGTAAGATAATAATATTTTACACTTGTTATGTCATACTCGATAAGTTTGGATATTTTAAATTGAACTCACGAACAGTTCACTGCATAATTTTTGAACACATGCCCTGGATAACAAACTAGTCTAATACAACATCGTTTAGATAATCATTATCGAATAAATTTTATTTAAGAATTATCGCAACTCGTTTTGTCTTCGACAGAAAATCACCTCATTGTTCACAATTGTCTTTTATTTCCATACTCCTAAATGAGGCGTGGCATTGCAAAACTCACTGTATCCATTTTAGAAAAATTTTCAGAATTCACGAAAAACTGTTATCTGTGTTAATCAGCAAAAAATGAGTAATAACTTTTTTCCAAACTTATCTATCATATCTAAATAGTGATTCTGATAAGAAAATTTAAACATGGTTGCTGAATCTTTTCAATTATACCATTTCAAAGTTTAGATAAAGTGAGTTTTGCAGCGAAACTGTGGATATAGATAATTTTGCACCGTCATTAAATGGATATCAGAATTTTTGCACTGACACAATAAAAATTGTATTAATACAAATCAAACACATGAATATTGAGTTTGAAGGAAAAATATATAAATTATTGTAAAGTTAAGTTTATCAAACAAAAAAATATTCTTAAATAATTTTTATAGTTAAAAAAAAGCACTCAAAAAAAAAATTTTCAAGATTAAAGTAGTGGATATTTTTGTGGATAGTTTTGATAAAAGTTTTAAACTCTCACTGCATGATCATTCTCATGACTTTCACATTCACACTCATCTTCAGGTCCTAAATTGTCAGAAACTATTGCATGATCAACAACAGTTTTATAAAAATTGCTTGGTTAATAATTGTCGAATGTCATTGATCTTGGCTGATTTCACAGGATTTCCTCGCCTGTTTTGGTGCAGCAGGGATCACAAACATTTCCATGGCTTAGAAATTAATAATATCCACGATTTAATTATGAAAATCTATTAAAAACAACAAACCAAGAGAACAACAGGTTGCTCCATAACCTTTACGTTTACGCTGATATTATACGTCACGGGCATCTTTTCGAGCGATTTAATTGGCTCAGTGGATATAGTTAGTACTGCAGCGTCACTGCAGTAAAATATCAAGAGTTTTGGAGTGACACCCATTTTTCTCATGTATTTTTAATAGGGATATAATCATTTTTGCTAAGACAACACACTGCAGTTTTTGTGAGGAACATCTATACATTCAAAATTCACTGTTATCTTGATATTGGAAAAATATGGATATAGTGAGTTTTGCAAAGCCACGCCTCAAATGTAAGAAATATCTAGGTATGTCTTGATTTTTATTGAATAACTCGATAGGAGTTAAATATAGGTATAGGGAAAGCTGGATTAACTCATTTTTGAATTCAATTGTTTTTCGAATGGTGTAAAAAAATAGTAGGTGCCATTTGAAAAAATGGAATTCGATATTTGAAAATCGCCATTGAAATGATTGACCATTGATGGAACATCAGGTGTTACTGCCAGCTAATTGCTCCAAAAGTTTGGTTTCCTACTTATGAACGGTTTGCGAGCTACAAATTTTTTTCCTAGCTACTACGGCGGTAATTTTTATTAGAAAATATATCAAAGATTGTAGTGGATGAAACTACAAACTAAGGTTGTCCGAACTCATAATCTGAAGGCTAATCGAACAATGTAAAAAAAATTAGGTTTCCATTTAAAATAAGGAAGTTGGTACCGACTTTTGCAATATCCTGTATAGCCTTAGAAATAAAAATATTCAGGTAGAACGAAAATGACCGATTATGATAGATTACCAAATTTCAAGTTTCTAGTCGAACAGCAAGTTGAAAAAACTCTATATATATATAATATATATATATATATATATATATATATATATATATATATATATATATATATATATATATATATATATATATATATATACAGGGTGATTCATTAATAAGTGTAAATATTTTGAAGAGAAAATTTTGAGCTCAAATTATGAAGATCTAACCCAATTTGCCTATACAAAATATTTCTCCTTACTGATTTACAGGGTGTTTTATTTAGATCATTAAAAATGAATTTTGTTCATTACTTGAATGCTGCTCTATATTTCTTTAGGATATTTGGCAATAAGTTAAAGTATTCTGGGACACATCAAATAATAGTAAAGAAGACTTTCTCGCTATCACCAGTGGCGTACGGCAGGGGCTCGGGAATAGTTCTTGTTTCCTAAATTCTACGCCACTGGCAGAATTGTCATTTTAGTATAATTTTTTGATTTTCCAATATTTTCTCTGTAAATAAGGCACTCTTGTTGCGTAACGCTAGAGCCACTATTTTTCGAGATATTTAACGTTGAACATATGGCTGCACAATTCTTTTAATTTTTATGTACGAGTCATGTCGGTGTTTTTTGTCATACGATTGGATGTATTACTTGAAATAATCATTATTAGGCATTTTGTTTCAATTTATAATAATATTAAAAAACAATTTAAAATAGAACAACTACAAAAATATACAGCGCTACATAAGAAAGTCAAAATAAATACTTAATTATCAAGATCTTCTTTACAATTTTTGGAAAAATATGAAATTTATGAACAAAACTTAAAAACAATTAACAACGAATATTCAATGTGATCTCCGTTAACCTCAATGAGATTATCCATTCTTTCGCTAAACGATCTTCTAACTTTAAAAAATATGTTTGGCTGATTCGCAATAAAATTTGCGGAATTTACAATTTGCTGCCATAGTTCCTGGCAAGTATTTATCGTTTGGGATATTTTTGTAGTTGTTCTGTTTTAAATTGTTTGTTAATATTATTATAAATTGAAAAAAATACCTAGTAATGTTTATTTTACGTAATACATGCAATCGTATGACAAAAAAACACCGACAGACTCGTACATAAAAATTAAAAGAATTGTGCAGCCATATGTTTAACGTTGAATATCTCGAAAAATAGTGGCTCTAGCGTTACGCAACAAGTGTGCTTTATTTACAGAGAAAATATTGTAGAATCGAAAAATTATACTAAAATGACAATTCTGCCAGTGGCGTAGAATTTAGGAAACAAGAACTCTTCCCGTGCCCCTGCCGTACGCCACTGGTGATAGCGAGAAAGTCTTCTTTACTATTATTTGATGTGTCCCAGAATACTTTAACTTACTGCCAAATATCATAAAGAAATATAGAGCAGCATTCAAGTAATGAACAAAATTCATTTTTAATAATCTAAATAAAACACCCTGTAAATCAGTAAGGAGAAATATTTTGTATGAGCAAATTGGGTTAGATCTTCATAATTTGAGCTCATAATTTTCCCTTCAAAATATTTACACTTATTAATGAATCACCCTGTATATGTATATACATTTATATATATATATATATATATATATATATATATATATATATATATATATATATATATATATATATATATATATAAGAAGCTTATTTCTTTGGGAGTTACAGGTTTTGTTTGATTAGAAATTCCACTCAAATATTTCCTTAAATTATATTATCTAAACGTTTCGGAGGCGAACTTCCTTCATCATTAGTGTAATATGGATTTCATAAACTTAGTCTCGTAATTGAACTGAAGAGTGAAAATTACAAGAAGAAGTTTCTGAATTCCAAATAACTCTACTGATGAAGGAATTTTGCCTCCGAAACGTTTAGAAGAAATCATTTGCGTGAAAATTAAAACAGAGAAATTTTATTTTGAATTTCTGCAAAACTGTATGTAAACGAAGAACTTTTCCGTCACTCTGTAATTGGGCTCCATGTTAATTATCGATGAAATTTATTTTTATATTTATTTTTTCTTATATTAGTTTGTGAAAAATGAGGAGTGTACATTTTCCTTTCTTGATACATAATCCTCATCTTTTATGATGTCATAAGTATTGGATTTGATAACAGCCCCAATAAACAAATTTCATGATGTTCATGGTTCAAATAAAGGTTATCTCTGTTTTTTATATTTTATGTTACTTAATTTGATTTTAGGAATTCAGGCGTGCTTTTAAAGAAGAATTATGAAAAAATTTCGAAAGAACTTCATTAAATTAAACACAGAGTTTATTTATGAGTTTTATTCAAAACATTCTATGAATTGGTTTAAAAAAATATCAATTACTTAGATTCATTTCATAGAACAAACATAATTGTTATTTATACACTTGCTGATAACATTCTGGAGATTTGTGTTTCTCAATTTCTTACGAAAGTTTCACTCAAATGTTCTATATAATTTATTTCCAAGAACATATTTCATCAGCTATTTCCAACTGAATGAAGAACTGCAGAAAGTTGGGAAATGATTTGAAAGTAATTATAAATTTGTACGTAGACGATTTATGTGACACACAAGAATTAAAATAATTGACATTGAATTCAAATCTTACACAATTGTAAAAATTGTGATTCATCTTTATTATTTTTTGAAAAAAGTGGTATTGAATTCACTGAAATTTTTTTTTGTATGACCATTTTCAAACTACTCGTTCAAGTTACTTCTAATAATTTCAGATTATTATTTCCCTAAGGATGTAGGTTGACTTACATTCTGTCGTTAAATGCAACCAATACCTTGTTGAGTAACTTTTACTTACGTTTGCCAAAGCAGTGTCAAAATAGGTTGCTTACAATACAGAAAGGGGAAAAACTCTATTATCAGTTCTAAAATAGATTGAGTGTGTTATCAGTCATATATTATTATTAGAAAAACACATGTTTGATTTTAACGGTTTTTATATTTGACTCTTTGACGCGGCGTTTCACCGTGTGGAGAAACGCCGTTATTAATATTGTTATGGGTTTTAACCAAGTAACGACCCCACCAATTCAACATTTAAATATTGTAAAAAATTATATTATAATAGCATAATTTAAAAATAAAAACTACTTCAATAATTGCTAACCGCACAGTCCTACAACCGAAAATTTTACGAAGAATAATAAAACAAAGATAGTTTGATAAACAAGGCCTATCAGGAGCCCTACGCAAGAGAATCACCAAAATTTTAACCCAACAGGCGGTATCACCGCCTGTTAGATACCTACGGAAGGAAATTCTATGAGTTAATCAAAAGGTTGAGGTTGTTATGGAATGAAAATGGAGTTAGTACAGAGTATAGAATAATGTTTGTATGCCTGGATTCTTGATGAGTTCCGGATCAGAGAATGGTGGTTAAAATTATGCAATGAAGCATATTTGCTTGTATTAGTGAGAATGTCTACGAAATTCATTTGAAACTACAAGAAGATTGTTAGATTTTAGAAAATTTGATATCTAACAAGATGAAAATGAGCATTCTCTTCGATTACTACCAAAATATACGATATTGAACAAAACAAGTTCAAATGGAAAATAGCACGTGTGTGAATGTGTCTCTCTTACGGTATCAATTTTATTGGCTATAGGTTTATATTTTTGCAGGTTGTCATTACTTACCGCTATCAGAGGAGAATTCACAGAAAATAATTGAATTCTATAGAATAGCCTGTTCGTTTTCAAAACTACATAAATACATTAACCAACGTTCTTGTCGCGAATTTAATGACACAGTATATTCATGGAAAACACTGGAAAACAGTTGAAACCCCACTAATTTTTAGATTAGAAAAATTATCTTCACCGGAAGTGGTCAAACTGATATGTAACATGAGAACTAACTTTAGCTTCAGCCTTTAAATTCAGCTTTCATCCTTAATATATTCCTTGAATTTATAATAATTAAATTGGTACTATACAATATATTATTTCGAACAGAAGAAATTTGATGAATTCAATATATTAAGCATTCCAAATCATAAAACTAATAATATCGTTGTAACTAGAAAATAAATTAAGGAATCGAATAACTTGAATATTTATACCCTTTTCGCAGTTATGTAGAATTTTCGGCCTAAAAGAGGAAGAGATGTTTTGTCTTTCAAATTGTAGGTGTTCGCGAAATATAGATTGTCCGTTATTTAAATGTTCTTCTAATCTTGTTTCGAAACTTCTTTCCGTCTGGCCAATGTAAGAAGGATTACGCTCTTTATGACCTTTTCATTGGATCGCCCTTCGACAGTTTATTATTGAAGATCATTCTGTCCAATCTGCTATGGTTCGAAAAAGCATTTTTGAATTATAATTATTGAAGTATTTTATGATCTTTAAAGATGTGCGTATATGGAATACTTACAAACTTTCGTTTTTTTGATTAAAATTGACCCCATATAACCTCTTATTGATGAAATGCTTTCCTTTATTAGAAATTACACTATTTATTACCCGAAGTGTGAAGTGGAAAGTGACTGTTATTACTGATATTACGAGTAACGATTTGTTATAGTAGAGGTCGTGTTGGTTCATCTATGTGGTTTCGATAAAGGAACGGAAAAAGTTCTATGAATCATAGAGTTGAGGGTTATGTTCAGAAATTTTGACAGTTTACAAGATGATGATTGTCCGTCAATTTTATAACCACCGACTGAAAATTTCATCATACTAGATTATCAAATTTTTTTCAGACCCAACACAGCATATGATAATTTGGAAAACACGGATTAACTATTTATTAGGTGAGGATCTCACGATGAACGATAAACGTCAGTTCGAAACTGTGGTCACATAATTTATACCATTTATTTCATAGTCCATTACATATTGATACATATAATTATTAGAATTTTTCGAATTTCAGAGATTGGTTCTAGCTCACCGAAAATAAACTGTAAAAATCATATCTATTTCATAATAATGTATACTGATAATTGAATCTTGAGTAATCTGCGACTGGTTCTACCAACAAAAGCTTTTCAATCATCTCCACTGACAGGCTTTTTAACTTTTCCATAAAATAACAAGTTTCGTACACCATTGTTATTATGGACCAATGAAATAACGAATGGGTGGTCAGCAATAAAATACACAACGGTGGGACGAGTAGAGTGCATCGAGCACAACATCATGTACATTTCTGCAAATTGATTTATATTATTATTCTTAAAATCACTAGGTTATGAGTCGACAACGGTCAATTATGAAAACCCCAAAACAAATTTTTAATTGATAATGTCAACTGCCATGTTTTATTTATTTTGTGCAAAGTTATATGGTGACTAATTTCCAGATAATCCAAATCCGAAGAAAACATTTGCACATAAATACAGAGTTGAAAAAAAATATTGAATTAATGCATCAGTCACAAAATTAAAAATTGAATTTATCTTATGATGAATATGTGTCGAAGATGATACCTATTACTTTAGTCAACTTGATATTTTTCACAATTATTTTTTTGAGCATGTTATTCAGTCGAATTCTAAATAATATTAATATCAATAAATGGAATTAGAGCTAATAAGCAGTAAAATATTTCAAAATAAGATGAATTCCAAATATATAGATCTGGGAATCTAATTTCAAAGGTGACCTTCACAATAATGTTAATATGTGTATTATAAAAAACTGTAAATTCAAACATATTTGTGATTACGGTTGCCAAATCAGTTTCCAAAAATCAGAATTTACCAAACATTTACAAGAAACACGTGAAGTATATACAACATCTCTATTAACATATATTAAATCTTATGTTAGAAATAACGATTCATAAAAGTATATTGACATAGCAACTGTTGGGAAAAAAAGCTGAAACATGCAAGACTAAGCCAAATACATATGCACTTCTAGAAAAATAACCCCTTTATTACCATTAAATAGTTAACAAAAATCGTTTTCCGTTTCCATATTTTCAAAAAATGCACGAATAGGTGTAAATTATAATCATATAAGTGTGGAATATTGAACAATTAACAATGAATTTAGTCAGCTCATCATAGATCTTTATCGACTTTTGAAAAGTGAAATTCATGCCTAATTGTAACACATTTTATTTCAGAAAAAGCTTCAATGTTTCAAAATAAAAACCGATTTTTGAAAGAAAATCATAATAACTACAACTTCAGAATTAGATACACATAAAAAACTATAACGGTGTTGGCTAGCAGACAGAGGATATTTTCAGATATAACTTACCTGTAACAGCAGCTGCCTCAGCACCCTCTTCATTTACCTCAATGAATGCTTTTTGAATAACTTTGCTAACATACACGTGTTCATCACCTTCAATCAAATTGGAGAAGTTTGCTTTCACTTTGTCGAAAATCTCACCTAGGCCCATCTAAAGATAATTTTAAACCAATTTTCAAAAAGGTTTCACAATATACTCTTAAATAATAATTTTCCTAACTTCAATATGCTATAATATTTAGATTAAAAAATACCTACAACTGGAGGCCTGTTATATTTATAGTTGTGGTAGAATAATCTAGTCTACTCAAATCGATTATTATGGTTTTCGAGTAACTGAAGAAATAGAATATATTTTTGACTCTCAAAACATATTCTAAAATATCTTATATTATAAACTTCAATGTGAGAGGTGCTAAAGTTTTGATTAAAGTATAACATTCAACTTACTTCAGCAAGAGGTTCATCCAAAGGAATCGTTGTTTCTATCTTGAACTTAGGTAAAGCCAATACAACATCTGTATTCCGCGTACCTTCTGTGATTTTTGTAAGATCAACTTTTTTTAATTTAGTCTCCAATTCCCTAATGCCATCTTTTGCATCTGGTAAAATAACAACCATACTAACTTCAGGATTAGTGTATGGTATCTCGATTACTTTAGCATTAATACTTTTATCATATTTATATTTGAAACTCGTCCCAATGTTCATCATCTGTACATCAATAGTATCCTTTTCATTCAAGTAGAAAGGCTTTGTTCTAGTATCGCATTTGTCAAACTGATACTGCCAATTTCCCTTAAAGTAAATAGCATTAACGAGTACCAAACGTGTTAAGTCACTGAGATCGTTGGGAGAAATAATATTCTTAATTTTGTTCTTTGTTTTGTTTTCAACCCAATTATTCATGAGCCTTGCAGTTTCTGAATTAGAAGCAAAATTCACAACTTCTACTTCCGAATGAAATTTGTTAACTACAGCATTCTTGAAATTTTCTTTCAACTTATTTCCCTGATTAACATACACTTTGTTGGCAATCAAAAGTGTTACATTAGGTACATTATTCAATTTGTTCGTTATTTTTTCATATCCATCAGCTGTGGCAGTAGGATCTGGTAATCCCAAAGATGTAACATAAGCCTTTTCTGTTGAACCAGCTGAGCCCAGGTATGACATTACAAGCACAGCATGGGCACTAATCGGTGAAAAAAATACATTACCCTCTTTTTTGGCTAATATATTGTACAATTTGTTGGTAAATTGACCATTAGATTGTAATATTTGAAGCTCTGAATTTTCTGCTGTGGTAGCCATAATTAGGGTAAAAGTAATGACAAAAATCACTGTAAACAAAAAAACATTTAAAAACATATGAAAACATGTATGAATAATTTATATCAACAGTAGAAATTATCTAAATTTTGTTAAAATCAAAATCGGATTTTGAGGATTTAGGTACCGTTATATTTTCTGGATACCTAATTGTGGAGTTACGTCCATCCAGAGTAATCGATTTTTATGAAATTTCCGATTGGGGCTTAAAATTTCATCATAATTGCTATATTAAACACAACATTAATTGGGATTACTTTTCTCGTAATTTACCATTTCTAATTTTCAAATGATTAATAGTCTTTGAAATATACTTGAATTTTCAATACCAAATGGCGAATGCTCAAGAACAGTTATTCTGAAAAATCCATTATTGGAGATTTTTAGGCTGGATAAACTACCTTGTCATAAAAACTCAATATTTTTTCAGTCCATTAAATCAAATATCATCATGAACTTTCACAAACATACTGTCGCATACCTATTTCAAGGATGAATCATCTTTAAAAATTTATATCTGCATAGGTATGAAAAGGATTTATATGATTAAATTATCACTTAATATTTTTAATAAGCTTCAATTATGCCTCCAATTTCCATTGCAAGATTTTTTATAAAAAAATTTTTCGAGTTCGAAAATTATTGTAATATAGGTACTTCAATAACTAAATAACTCAAGATCATATTTCACTCCCTGCTATTATTTCAAATGTATTTTGTGCTTTGATTGAAAATTTCAGATGCTTGTTGAAATTTATAAGTTTTCTTATATGTTTTTAAACTTCAAATGTATTAACTTATTACCTTCGTTTGTTTGTCAATCATCAAGAACGCCAACTTTCAATTGTCCTACTTTGCAAAAATGACAAGGGTCTCACAAAGATGTGCCTCGCATTGATTGCCACTGCTATGTATATATATATATATATATATATATATATATATATATATATATATATATATATATATATATATATATATAAAAATATATATATATATATATATATATATATATATATATATATATATATATATATATATATATATATATATATATATATATATATATATACAGTGGCGTAGATAGGGGGGGATCAAGGGGATCAATCCCCCCCCCCATGAGCCTTCGATAATTATAATAGAACTGAATAAAAGTCTTCGTATCTATGTAGGTACGTATTTAAGTACTTTTACATGCCATTTAATAAGCACTAGCACCTCTTCTGCTATTACAAATCACCTAGATATGTTTTTGCGACGGCTGTGCAATTCAGTATTGTAAAATTTCCGCGCTTCGAACAGGCCGACCAATCAGGAATAGACATAATTTTAACATTATAAAGTAACTAGTAGTTTTGAGCATATTTTATTCAATGTTGAATTAGTAAGTTTAATCGGTTACTATGAGCAAAAAACTGTTTAAAAAGTTCAAATGGCTCTAATGGAAAATTTTCATTTCGAAAGGAAGAAGTCAACCAAAATCTCCACGCACTTCTTCTAAATTGTATACTATACTTACTTTTAAAGAAAAGTGCTCCAGCTTTTGTTTAATGGTGTTGTATTATATCTAAAGCAGTTTTGTTCAATAGTATGGTAGTATAAAATTTAGAAAGAGAATAAGTGCGATGAGGTTTTGGTTGACTTCTTCCTTCGTACATAAAATTTTCCATTTCAGCCTTTTAAGCTCTTTCAAGCACGTTTTTTGGTCCTAGTGACCGATTAAATTCCTGTTTACATTCGAAGAGCGTGACTTCTGCTTATAGAGGGCTTTCAATCAATATTTAATATTTCGAATATTTTTTAATGTAGAGTAGGTATCAAAATATGAACTCTTTGAAAAATAGGACTAAATTTTGGATTTGATTATTAATTTAATCACTCCATAATATTTTGACGTTAATAAAAATTGTCGAGTTAGTAAAAATTTTCTTGCGATGGCTGGACTTTTACATCACGTATCTTGGAGAAAGATTTACTAATCATGAGAATACAGTCTAGTTCGCAAGTGCTTTTGTGTTCAACTCTATTCATCAGTCTCGGAAGAATATGAGCAAATAGCATGTAGATAGTTTTTGAAAAAAATTAAGTTCCGTTCGGGAAAATTGTAAAAGTGATAAACAATTTACTGAAAGAAAAAGAAAACACATTGGTTTTTAAATATCTCATGAACTATTAGATATTTTGATATCTAAATAAAGATACAAATAAAGAGGAAATTTCCTATAAGAAACTCTTAACTCTTTATAATTTTCTCAGATGGTTAAAAATACGGTCGATAACAGATAATCTGGCTCACCCATTTGGGACACTTCAACATTAAACATTATTTAACTATATTAAATATGAAAATTAAGGAATGAAAAATTTCAGGTTTTCACTGGATAGGTAAATGAACAATAATCCTGCGACAACAAATTTTTATCGCTATTTTTCGAGCATTAGTTATGCAATAGTTTTTTGCTGCTTGAACAAGAACATTGCAAGTGTGTTAACTGTTAAACTATAAATCTGATTTTTTTTCCTTTCTTAGAGATAGTTAAGACCTCAGAATAGATCTCCGTTAAAAAAATCGATTTTTTAGTTTTTTACTAATAATCTACTTAGTTGCAAAATTAAACACTCTAATCACAACTTTTTTTTCCTGATTCTCTTATAAACAACGCATTTATTTATAACAATTCTTTAAACAATTGGAGATGAACATTGAAAACCATTTCCATGTAGCTTCCGATGATAAAAAACGGACCATTAAATTCATTTAAAAAATTTCATTCTGATTTTGCAAAACTACGTAAATTGTTAATGAAAAACTGAAAAATTGAAATTTTCTATTTTTTCAAAAGGGATTTACTTTAATAGCTCCAAGAATGAAAAAATCTCAGATCTATACTTGAACAGTTATCACAATTTTCATGTTCAAGCACCTAAAAATTGTTAACTAACTATTGCATAACTAATAGAAAAATTTCTATTATCGCCGGATTATTGTTCATTCACCGATTCAGTAAGTTTTTATATTTCATTTGGTTAAATAATATTTATTGTTGAAGTGTCCTAAATGGGCGTGACTTGTCCAAACAAAGTTACCCATTTTCAGCCGTATTTTTACCTTTCTGAGAAAATTATGAATATTAATTCTACAGTTCCGGAAGTTGTGGTTATCTTTTGGGAAATTTCTTCATCTTTTTGAATCTTTCATCAGATTTTAAAAATCCCAATTAGTTTTTGACATTGGCAAAAAACCAATCCCCTCTTTTTCAGTAGGTATATTGTTTATAACTTTCACAATTTTCGCTTACGAATTTTTAATTTTCTCAAAAAATATCTACATGCTACTCCAAATCGAATTACACTTTGCTTTTATTTTTCCGAAACTGCTGAAAAAAGTTGAACAAAAAAGCACTTGTTGACTAGACTATTTTCATTTACTCCAGGGACCTACAGTTTAACGCCGGTTCCGAACGGCCAATGGGCTTGAATCAAAGTCATTACCCAACAGATTAATTTTGGAACCACTAAATACACTAACTACACTCAAGAGCAAGGTGGGACTCGAACCCACAATCCTCTGTTTACACGCGATACACCTCACCGCTGGGCTACCGAGGCCTCCTTGACTAGACTAAATATATTAAAAAGATTTTCGGTGTGTTTCAAGCATGATTTATACGAAGTTGACAAAGCAGCTGATAAAATCATCAGAACTGAAGTTTTATCAAAAATTTTTTTACTGCCACACCTGCTGTTCTCGTTAGTTGAAAATGTGAATAAATATTTAATTCGTCAAGGCGATGTTAAACCAAAAAATTTTTTTCTCCTTATTTTGTACTACATGCAAGATTATTTTCATCAACCTTTAGACGAAAAACTTATGGAATTTTACACAAAGTCATATCCCCCCCCCCCATTGCAAAAAGCTATCTATGCCACTGTATATATATATATATATATATATATATATATATATATATATATATATATATATATATAGATATATATATATATATATATATATATATATATACAAATATATATACCATCGCTGTAACTTCTGTTCAAAAGGATGCTATATAAGGTCACAAATCGAAGGTTTTGCTTTTAGCTATTTGACGGATTAACTTATAGATAATTCAATTGTTATTGCAATGTTACCAGGAGATAATGTAGACTGCTATTTTAAATTTCGTACCCTTAGCATTTTCGCATATTTTCAGTTACAAGAACGCGTGAAAACGTATTTGGAAGTTTCACAAACCCATATTCGATGTGAAATTTTATGAGTCTAAATTGTGGGCCAATTCGCAAGACATCGATTGTACCATTGAAAAGGAAACCCAACATAAAAGCATTTCATAAAAAGTGCGAAAAAATAATGCATATTCAAATCTTAGAATGTTTAGTATAAATTTACTGGAAGATTGCGAGAGAATAGAAATTGTCTATATATATATATATATATATATATATATATATATATATATATATATATATATATATATATATATATATATATATATATATATATATATATATATATATATATATATATATATATAAGTGTTATTGTAATTGGCTTTTGTAAGAAATAAAAATATAAGTTAGTTTTAATTAATAGTCATTTAACCATATTTTTCTACGATTTAGCATTTTATAATACCTAGCGAACTCTCATATACTCTCTTTTATTTAAGTATTTTCAGCTTAGAAAGTAAACAAAGCTCTTCTCTCCCACCAGTTTATTGGTTTAAAATGACATATTTATGTTTTCGCATAATCGCATAACATTCGTTTTGGTGTTGCAGGTAATTATTTTAATTTTAATTTGTGGGAATCACTTCATTATTTTACGGATATTCAACATGCTCTTGGGGGGGGGGTGGATGGTCGCCATGCTCTACCCCCTGGATCCGCCCTCGCAACAGGCGGTATCACTCGGATAGATATCCACCTGTTGGCTAGGAGGTAGTTCTGTGTAACACTGTGTATTGTGTTGTATAACACTTTTGTGTTATAGTAAGAAGATAATGAATGATGTGTGCTTTGATTGAAGATTTCAGATGTTTGTTAAAATTTATAAGTTTTCTTATATGTTTCAAAACTTCAAATGTATTAACTTATTACCTTCGTTTGTTTGTCAATCATCAGGAACGCCAACTTTCAATTGTCCTACTTTGCAAAAATGACTCACAAAGATTTGCCTCGCATTGATTGCCACTGCTATATATATATATATATATATATATATATATATATATATATATATATATATATATATATATATATATATATATATATATATATATATATACAAATACATGTATATATAAATATATATATATATTGTTAGAATCATCAAAAGAATGAGTACGTGATTCATGAATTTGAGAATGGTTACATAAGCTTACCTTGTCGCCGCTTTCGAGCCTGGAGATGGATGACGGGTTCATGCCCCGGTGTGATGCATTGGGTTGATTCATTATTAATGCGGGCATGAACGAGTAACAGTCTCCTTTGTTCGACGTTAAGCTAAGCTGTGGGAATACTTTTGTGATTTAATTAATAAATAATTTTGGTGAAGTTACTAGTGCATCTATTCATGAACAATTCTCATACTTTAATTCTTAATATCAGAAGCGGGATACGTATCTGTGAATGTAACATTTAAGTGCATTGTGATTGTGAACTCAGCTACATTTCAATTGGATTACGAACTTAGGTACATTTTATTAGAACTAGACCATGGCTTCTGAAAGTGGATGTGATTCGACTCAAATGCTGTTAGCAGAACTAGTTAAGGCGTTGAAAACACAAAGATCAAGTGATGAGGTCGATTTGCCGTTTTTTCGTTCAGAAATGAATGATTCCAATAAGTGGGTGAGTCATGTCCAAAAAAATTAAGCATGAATTAGGTTGGTCTGATATGCAAGTGTTGGCAAAGATAGGTCGATTTTTGTTGAATGATGCGAAAAGGTGGTATGAACGTTGGAATCCCGACGACAGAGACTGGGATGCGTTTGTTAGAGATTTTGTTGAGGCTTTTCCTCCTAAAAGAAACCTTGGTTTGCTATTGGAAAATGCGAGTAAATTTAATAGTTCTTCTGTTAACACCTATGAGATGTATGTTCACGAGAAATCGGCCATGCTAAGGAACTTACGTGCAAGCTGGAGTGAAACTGACTTAGTGCAATTGATTCACGGAATATCGGAACTTGATGTGCGCAATGCTGCAATGAATGCCAATTGTCACACAATATCCGAACTTTTGGTATTTCTGTCATCTTTCACTAGACCATTGCGTAATCATCAAGGTAACAGTTCCAAATATGGTGAATCGTCCAGTTTAAAGAGAAAATATCCACATACCGAAACTGGTAGGTCTACCAAGGCTATAAAATGTTTTCGTACGTACTTGCTTGGCATTAGATTTACAGTACCTAGTGACAGACTGTAATGCTATCAAAGCAACGGCCACTAAGAAAGACTTAGTACCTCGAATTGCGAGATGGTGGGCCTACTTACAAGATTTCCAAATGGAGATAATTTATGGAAAAGGTAGCAGTCTTCCACATGTTGACTATCTAAGCAGAAATCCCATCAACATAGTTCGACGCGTCACACATAATGACTGGGCATACATGGAACAGAAAGGAAATGAAGAGGTTCAGAATTTGTTGAGACAACTGAGTGAAGGTAACCTCGATAACAATCAATACGTTGAAAAGGAGGGAATGCTGTACCACAAACATGTAAATCCTGATGGTACTGAAAATCTGCAGTGGTTTGTCCCTAGACAAAGTCGTTTGGGTTTGTTGAGAATCTTTCACGACGAACAGTGTCATATCGGTTTTGAAAAGACGTACGAGTCCATATTTGCACATTTCTGGTTTCCTCGCATGAGACATTTCATTCAAACGTACATTAAACACTGTGTAATTTGTGCTGTAAAGAAAACAAGAACTGGCCCTTTGCAAGGATTTATATATCCAGTTGAGAAACCTAAGGAACCCTTCCACACATTACACATGGACTGTTTAGGGCCATTGCCGTTAGCTTCAGATAAAAGCAAACATATTCTTGTTATTGTAGATGCTTTCACAAAGTACTGCATTTTAATACCTATGAAGTCAGTAACCACTTCAGAAGTTCGAGAGAAGTTCCAGACTGTCTTGCTCATTGTTCGGTACTCCACAGAAAGTTGTGATGGATTGCAGCCACTTTCTTTTAGAATAACAGTACATTCCCAAAATTTCTCGCCAAAAATGGAATATCGAATATCATTATGTCACACCTGACATCCACCGAGGTAATGGCCAGGTGGAAAGATATATGCGAACAATAAGAAATCTTTTGAAGAATTGAGACGAAAGTCAAGTTCAGATAATGGCCCAAACCGTTTGTGGAAAATACAACTAGTTCTGAATACAACAATACAAAAGGCTATAGAAATGACCCCTTTGCAACTTCTTCTGGGTATCCGGAAGTCGACTCCCCTGATTCAGGCAGTACTGAAAAGTATTTCGCAAGATTTAACACCAATTCGAAACCGGGAAGTAGACAGAGAACGTGCTGCTGAAAAACTATTTGCTCGCCCTGAAAGTACCAGATGCACATCAGCAAGAGTGAGTACGAATTTTTGGGTCCATATGAGATTGTGAATTGTTTGGAAAATGGGCGATATGACATCAAGAAGGTGGGCACAAATATCGTAACGAAAGCTGCAAAAGAGCAATTGAGACGATGGCCTATACAGTGGTCGGTGTCTTGTGACATGAATGGAATTCTCGAATTCCTAGAAAGAGAAGATGACGTTGAAGTTGAAAAAGCAGGTAAGGCCTGTCTAAATTCACAAACTCATTAATGTCTTTATTTTTCGGTCTCTCACCCTTTAGTGGAAGAGCCGGGTTGCAGCTAAAGTCTCCACATGTTTATTTACTAATGTCTTTATTTTTCGGTCTCTCACCCTTTAGTGGAAGAGCCGGGTGGCAGCTGAAGTCTCCACATGTTTATGTACTAATGTTTTTATTTTTCGGTCTCTCACCCTTTAGTGGAAGAGCCGGGTGGCAGCTGAAGTCTCCACATGTTTATTTACTAATGTTTTTATTTTTCGGTCTCTCACCCTTTAGTGGAAGAGCCGGGTGATGGCTGAGGTCTCCACATGTTTATTTACTAATGCTTTTATTTTTATTTGTCGGTCTCTGTCCCGTTAGTGGTAGAGCCGGGTGGTGGTAGAGATTCCTACAAACTTATAGATATATGTTTTGGCCGAATTATTTTAATTTCAGCTGGCAGCGCCGAGAGCGTCACTGCAGTCAGGTTGGCCGTGTTAGAATCATCAAAAGAATGAGTACGTGATTCTTGAATTTGAGAATGGTTACATAAGCTGACCTTATCGCCGCTTTCGAGCCTGGAGATGGATGACGGGTTCATGCCCCGGTGTGATGCATTGGGTTGATTCATTATTAATGCGGGCATGAACGAGTAACAGTCTACTTGTTCGACGTTAAGCTAAGCTGCGGGAATACTTTTGTGATTTAATTAATAAATAATTTTGGTGAAGTTACTAGTGCATCTATTCATGAACAATTCTCATACTTTAATTCTTAATAATATATATATATATATATATATATATATATATATATATATATATATATATATATATATATATATATATATATATATATATATATATATATATATATATATATATATATATATATATATATAAATATATAATATATATATATATATATATATATATATATATATATATATATATATATATATATATATATATATATATATATTATATATATATATATATATATATATATATATATATATATATATATATATATATATGTATATACTATTAATCATTTAAATATCAACAGTAATTTAAAAATGAAATCCTTGTAATTTTTCATTTTTAAATTACTGTTGATATTTAAATGATTAATAGTATTATCGGTATGATTGTACCATTGATAACATCATCAACACAGAAGTTTCTTGAAAACTTAAGGTTCAACTCCGTGGAAAGTTTTCTTTCAATTACTTTAAAAAAGCACTCAGATGATTGTAAACTTGATATTTTAATTCACAATTTTGTGAGCTCAATTAGACATTAATCAGGGAACTGAGTGTTATTCCGTTTGGTATCATTCATCTGCGGTCTTATAATTCGCTAACCAAAACTTCAGAAGAAAATGCTCGATTTTCGATACACCATCATATTTCTTCTTTCGTTTTTAAATATGTTTTATTCAATAATTTCTGTGATGGTTATGGTTATGAAAATGTTTCATCATTCAAAACATTCAATACTACTACAATACTACTTATAATAATGAATATGATTAGAACACACAATGATGAAATTAACAAAACTAGCTTGTAAAGTATCAACAACACTTTTCATAATCATAACTTTTTCTCGAACGCGAATGGTAAAATAATTTTTAATTTTTCTGTGAATGTGGCATCTTCGTATTTCACATTGAAGTTTTGTTTTCTCTGATTCTAATCTTTTTTCCTAGAACACATTCTATCTATTTTATGAAGGATTAATCTAAATGAATATCTACAAAAAAGAAATGCACGAAGGAATGAAATTTCCTATTTCTGGGAGGTTAATCACGGTCATGTTTTTAAACTCCATAATAATAATAATAAAAAATGACTTTATTAAGCAGAAATAGAAAAATAAACATTAGGTTGTTTCCCAATATGGGAGACCGGGTACAAAAGTAACATTTTATACTTTTGCCTTGGTTTCTCGTTAGGTGTTATTTCGGTGAAATTGATATAGCCATACATAAATTCCGTATTTGTTCTATACATTAGCATCTTAAATTACCTTATAATTGTGTATTTTGCATGAATCACAGAAACTTTAAAAAAATTTGTAATTTGTTACTTTCGACCACGTTGGTGGGCCGAAAGTAACACGTTGTGGGTCGAAAGTAACAGGGCAAAGGGGTTCGTAATGAATATGATATGATATATTCAATCAAACAAATATTTATTGGAAAATTCAGTGTCAGTCTTCTCTATTCAGACTCGCAATTATGGCACGCATAATTCATTGACGCATTCATTACCTATGAGACCACATTTTGCATTCGAAACAATGTAAACTTTGCTCATTCAGTCGGCTATTGTTAAAATTTTCTAAACAAACGAGGTAGAAGCAATCTTCGTCGTCAAATTTATTTTCCTTGTCTACAACTGCGCTAGTATTTCTAGCTTAAATTTTTTTTATATATCTATGCAATGTAACATGGCAGACATTAAATTTTTTGTGCCATGCTCTAATTTTTCTCACCAACATTAAAATGCTCTTCAGCCGCTTTTCGATAGACTTCCATGTTAGTTGTTATTCGTGCGGTGGTTATTATGTGTTGTCGCGGCATTTTGTTAAAATGAACACACACACATAAAAAGTTTACTTAGAGTAAATCAATACAAGGACAAAAGTAACATGTTACTTATGTACCCATAGGGCTGCGTTACTTTTGTACCCTACAGCATTTTTGTTAGAACATGAAAGATAACCTTGAAACGGAACATGCTAGACAAAAACGAATTTAAGCACTGTAAAATCAATTTAATCGAGTATCAATATGCAAATATTCAGATGAATGTCATCCCTTTAATACTACATAAACATTAAATAAGTAAACGTCAAAAAATTTAATTTTGATTTGTGAAATCACGTAGCGTCCTCTCACACGATTTAACAGTGCGTGGCGGGAGCGGCGATTGAATGCAACTGAAGGTGACGCCACTGGCTATCACCTGACAGCAGCTAAGTGGTTTTTTGAAAATTCTTTAAACCTACAGAGCATTTGTTACTTTCGACCTGCCGTTACTTTTGTACCAGGTCTCCCCTACTCTAGGCGAGTTTCAGTTCAGCCAGAAAAAGCTACATCCAATGTATCAATTCCCCGGCTGTCTTTTCAGTCCCAAAATAAATTGAAAAAATGTGTGAACAAATATGGTGAAAAATAATATTATAATAGCAACCATGTTTCAAAAATTAAAAACTACTTCGATACATGCTATTCGCATATTAAAAAATAATCATTATTCTAATAAAATGGACCGACTTCGTTAGAAGTCCCTATAACCGGAAATATTACAAGGAATAATAATAATTAATTAAACGAAGCCCAGTATGACAGGAGAGATCGTTTGATTAGCAAGGTCTATCCGGTCCCCTAAGCAAGAGAACCTCCAAATTTTTATCCCAACAGGCGGTATCACTCGGATAGATATCCACCTGTTGGCTACGAGGTAGTTTGAGATTTTCACATGTCTCAGATGTGTTGAAACAGTAGAATAATATGCAATAACACTTCTACATGAAACCGAGGAGTGTGAAACATGGTCTGTTTCAGAAATTACGCGACTGCACATTTAGCACTAGAGATGTGTTGTATCATAGACAATAGGCAACCCACATTACATAAAACTATTATTTTTATAGTAAACATGTACGTAATATATGCCGCGCTATGCGTATCATAGTTATGCCGACTCTGATACCCAGCACTGACCTGAGCCAACAGAAATTTGATGCTGAAGCAGTGAGTTTCAGTTTTAAGAGTGCCAGATTTGTTTTTAATACATGTAGGCAACGCATGACTCACGACTGCGTCGTGACAAAATTGTGCTGATACAAAGTGTTGAAACACCAAGTTGTGTTAGTCTCATTGTTTCAACACCCAATATTTCACTGTGTTATCCAGGCCTACTACGAGGAAATCAAAAGATTGAAGTTGTTTTGTTATGGGATGAAAATGGAATTAGTACAGAATACGACTAAATGTTCCTATGCCTGGATTCTTGATAAGTTTCGGTCCAGAGAATGGTGAGTAAAATAATGCAATGAAGCATATTTGCTAATATTAGCGGAAATGTCTACGAAACCATATGAGACTACAAGAAGATTGTTGAATGTTAGAAGATTTGATATCTCACAAGGTGGAAGTGATCATTCTCATTATTTACTACCAGAAAATTCGATATTGAACAAAACAAGTTCTGATGGAAAATAGCATATCTCTTAAATTCGTGTGTGAATGTGTCTCTCTCACGGTATCAGTTTTATTGGCTATAAATATATATTTTTAGAAGTTATCGTAACTTACCACTATCAATGGAGAATGCACAGAAATTAATTGAATTCTATAGAATAGCCTGCTCGTATTTAAAATTACATATACATTAACCAACGTTCTTGTCGCGAAGTTTATTGCGGAGTTAATGTGACAGTACATCAGTGGAAAACACTGAAGAACTGTTGAAACCCCACCAGTTTTTAGATAGGAATAATTATCTTCAAGGGGCGGTGGTCAAACTGCTATGTAAAATGAGAACTAACTTCAGCTTCAGCTTTTAATTTCAGCTTTCATCATTAATATATTCCTTGAATTTATAATAGTCAACAGTTGACTAAACAATATATCATTTCGTACAGAAGAAATTTGATGCATTCAAAATATTGAGTATTCCAAATGATAAAACTAATATTATAGTTGTTACTGGAGAATAAATAATAAAATTGAATAACTTGAACATTTACACATACTTATGTAAATTATATATAATAAATTTGAAAAAGGAAAGGAAGTTGATAAATGAAACTCATTAAATAAAAAATCGATAGAAGATGAATTAACTCTGTGGTAGTTCATATTTAATAAATTAAATAAGTAATAAAACACTTTTCTAAAAACCGAAAACTAAAAACTTAAATGTTCGACTAGTTCCGCCTAGCATTGTCAAGAAGTAACTGAATAAGTACATATTACAAGTTTGAGTTTCTATGTCATAGAAACTCAAACTTAAATGATGAAATTATTTTCTGGGTTTGTTATTTTGAGATCGTTGAATTGTAATTTAATCGCTGGTTATTCAAAATTACTAGAGGATCAACAGAGGTGAGTAGTTCTGCCTAACTGGTCATTTAGTAAATTGTAATTGGGTGAATTATAAAGTTCATTTATTTCCATGGCTTCCAGGAAGTTCAGTTTTATACCCTTTTCGTAGTTACGTAGAAAGTTGCGGCCTAAAAGACGATGAGATGTGTCTTTTCTATTGTAGGTGTTCGCAAAATATAGATTTTCCACTTTTTAAATGTTCTTTTAATCTTGCTTCACCGAGACGGTACAACATATTCTCTGTGAATGCCCCGCTGTCTTGTCACTCCGAGAATCCATTCTGGGTGAACGGTGGCCAATTTTAGCCACCTTGAGGGAAATCCCCCTAAGTGCAATCACCCTCTTTTTCAAACGAATGGGATGGTTGGGAGCCTAGGCTGGTGATGTTCCCGGGGAGGATGCACAAAGGGCCCAATAGGGCCAAAGTGTTGTGGTCTCGACTGCACTCCCAAAAATACAGAATACAGAATCTTGTTTCAAAACTTCTTCCGGTCTGGCTTAAGTAAATAGAATTATATTCTTAACTGTTCAATCTGTATATTACCTGCTTTTTCATTGTATCGACCTTCGGCGGTATATCCATCTGCTATGGCTATAAAAAGCAGTTTCAAATTGTAATTATTAAAGTATTTAATGCGTGCGTGTAAGGAATGATTTCAAACTTATGTTTTTTTTTATTACAGTTGGGCCCTTATAAAAATTATATGTTTTTCTGAAATCTCCGATTCTAAAACTGTCTCTTCCAGATTGTCCATAAAAATTTTCGCCATCAACGGGCTATGTGGTAAACCCGTACGGAGACCTGAATTCAGTTCATATATTTTTTCCTGAAATCTGAAGAAATTCTGTCGCAAAGCAATTTCAAACAATGATTTGAAATCTGTTATAATTCGTGGCAGTACTTTCTGTTTTACTAAGATGATTTTATTTAGTGGTCTAAATGTATTGGGAAACATGTTAGATACGTCAAAGGAGACTAATTTGAACTGAATTTTGCATACGGTGCAATGAGTATTTCACACTGCATTTAAGTGGAAATTTATCATCTTCTTTAAAAGCTGTGTTGAAAAATTTTGAAAGTTTATAAGATGGTGCTTTCGAGAACGAAACGACTGGTCTAATAGGTAGGCCGTCTTTGTATAGTTTAACAAGCCCAAACAACTCCGGGGGTTCTGATCTCATTGGAATATCTTTTTTCTTTGAGAAAGTGGTATCTAACAATTCCGATGCTAACGTGCAACTAGCAGTTGTTGGGGTTTAGATCTGGTGAATACAGTGAGTTGTGAAGCGATTCTAATCCCCATATGATTTTTCATAGCAACAGTGCGAAAATATAATTTATATCAATCCAATGTTTTTAAGGCTATTGTTTTGTAGTTTCTTCCTTCATCCTGTCAAGTTATGAAGAGGAATATGCTTCCAATGAAACATTGTCATATCATCAACCAGTGCATAACAAACATGTTCTTGCAAGATGCTTTCAGCCTATCTTATCTGTTTTACATTAATGTAATTGGTAGTGTTCTTTTTTCCGAACATTCATCATCGTCAACAAATCATGTTAAAATTCTAGTGCTCTAAGTTCGAATATTGCAAATGATTAGAAATAATTTATATCAATCCAATGTTCTTAAGGCTATTGTTTCAGATTCTTCCTTTATCTTGTCAAGTAATGAAGGGGAATATGCTTCCAATGTCATAATCCAGTGCATAACGAACATGTTCTTTCAAGATACTTTCAGCCTATGTTATCTGTCTTACATTAATGCTATATAATTGGTAGTGTTCTTTTTTCCGAACATTCATCATCGTCAACAAACCATGTTAAAATTCAAGTGCTATAAGTTCGAATACTGCAAATAATGGGAAATAATGGAAAAAGATAAATCAATCAACTATTTGGATTTGAAAATAACAAAAATGGATAACAAACCTAATTTTTCAATTTTTCTCAAACCATCAGACACTGATAACGTCATGCATAGTACTTCCCTACATCCATTCCAACACAAAATGGCAGCTTTCAATAGTAGGGTACCTACATCGTTTAGTAAATATTTCATTTTCAAATATTTCAATTAGTTATGCATTAGTTAATTAATAATTTTTTGCTGCTTGAACATTGCAACTGTCAGATCTCTAACATATCTAACTATAGATCTGAGACTTTTTTCCTTTCTTGGAGCTATTTTCGAATTAATCCGTTTTTATTATCGAATTCTGCATGGGAATGGTTTTTCAAAATTGTCTTATTCTATTGTTCAATAAACTTTTGAAAAGAAATGCGTTGTTTATAAGATAATGGAAAAAAAATTATGATTGACTAAAGCTTCTAATTCTGCAACTACGTAAATTATTTATAAAAAACTAAAAAATGAGATTTTTTTGAATCATTTAAGGGGGATCTATTTTGAAGTCTTTCAGCACTAGTTCCAAGAATGGAAAAAATCTTAGATCTATAGTTTAACACTTGCAATGTTCATGTTCAAGCAGCAAACAATTATTAATTAACTATTGCATAACTAACTGAAAAATTGCGATAAAAATATTTTGCCATCAAATTATTGTTCATTTAACTATCCAGTAAGTGCCTGAATTTTTTCATTTCTCAATTTTCGTATTCAATATGGTCAAATAATGTTTATTGCTACAGTGTCTTGAATGGGCACGACTTTTGCAAGGCATATTACCCGTTTTCGGTCTTATTTCTATCACTTTGAAAAAATTATAAATACTGATCCTACAGTTCCAACGTTATGGACATTCTTCTAGAAAATTTCCTCCTCTTTTTGAATCTTTCATAAAATATGAAAATTCTTTATTGGTTTTTGAGATGTTTGCAAAAACCCAAACCCCTCTTCGTTTCTTTCAGTAAATTGTTTACAACTTTTACAATTTCCGCGGGCGGAATTTAATTTTTTTCGAAAAACAACTACATGCTATTTTGAATCGAATGACACTTTGCTCATATTTTTCGACACTCCTGAAAATTAACAAAAAAGCATTTGTTGACTAGACTATGCGTTGAGACACATGTCATATTTTTTTTGTTCATAAACGCACTACATAATTAAATGAACGCACAAATAGCTATACAATCGAGTAATTTTCATTATTGGATAGTACGCGACCCACTCTGGACAATATAAAACAGTATAATATTCAATAAGTGCTAGAACTGAAGCCGACTGAATTTCCGAATCGTCACCTTTTCCGTCAATAAGCTCTTGGTGAGCTTTGGATCAGTGAATTGGCCACATGGGTCATGTGACATCACACCTCTAGACTACTTCCTTTGGGACTATGTGAAATCAAAAGTGTACGTGGATAAGCCGGCTACGATTGATGCGTTGAAGTCCAACTTTACTTGGCAAAATTGAAACTTGGAATATTAGGATGGATCATGTTAGCCGCAGTTAAGGTCAACATTTAAAAGAAGTAATATTCAGAAAATAAATGTCAATAATTGTTCTTTTGTAATCAACAATAACCAATAAAATAAATTTTTTCATTTGGGTTTTATTTTGGAAATACTAAGGTGCAATAAATACAATTAATACATTTTTATTACTACAAGAAAAGCTATTTTTAACTAAAACATAATCTTCAATGAATAAATTTTATTTGATTACTTTTTGTCTACTCTCTTGGGGGATCTCACCCCCTTCGCGACTCCCTTGTATATGTCTAATTTTCGGTAATAAAACCGTCAGCTTATGCCATTATTTCAGCTCAACCCCAAAGTGCAAATGGATTTCAAAATGCAGAGTAAGAATAATATAATCATACACACACACCCATCACACACACAACACACACACACACACACACACACACACACAACTATATATATATATATATATATATATATATATATATATATATATATATATATATATATATATATATATATACAGGGTAGTCCAGATCTTAATCAAGAAATTTTAACCTCGTATTCAACGTCAAAAATAAGCCCTAGTTTGTCATATATGTCGATGAATGTTTCCTCTCCGAAATACAGGGTGTTAAAATTATAAGATAAAAAAAGTTTTTCATTTATAACTTTTACACTTTAATAATAATAATAATATATGTTTATTCACTAGGTAACAAACAAAGAAAATTTCACAATACAAACGAGATATACGTATAAATACCAAACAAATAAACAGTAACACCATGTAGTCCTGAAGAGGACTGTCTATGGGGAGTTTACGTTTACCTGCTTCAAAGAATTTATGAATTTTTGTGCAAAACAAAAACAAAAACAAAAACTTGCCACTTTGATTTGTAGACCTTGATTATGCTTATAAAGTATAAAAATATTCAACAAATTTAACAAATAGACACTGCTTGAAATATTTCTATGAAATTTTGTACATAGCTTTCAAGCATCAAGGAGCACGTTTTTTCAAGGAATATTTTTTAAATTCTACCAGTGGCGTCCGTACTGCACGAGACTGAATATTTTTAGACAAAAAAATGATACTTTACTGCTTTTTTTAAAAATAAAAATTACTCTTGAAATCCTCATTTAATTTGGAGCAAATTCGGTCTACAAACTAGGGCTTATTTTTGACGTAGAATACGGGGTTAAAATTTCTTGGTTAA
Organism: Cynegetis impunctata; assembly: GCA_030704885.1. NCBI lineage: Eukaryota > Metazoa > Arthropoda > Insecta > Coleoptera > Coccinellidae > Cynegetis > Cynegetis impunctata. Next base: position 300,087 of record JARQZK010000081.1, read on the forward strand.
GATTTGAACCACCCTATATATATATATATATATATATATATATATATATATAAATACTATATATATTATATATATATATATATATATATATATATATATATATATATATATATATATATATATATATATATATATATATATATATATTTATATATATATATATCAGGGCGGCTAGTCAAAAGGAGGCTAAGGAAGGCTAAGCCTCCTCAAAATATTCCGTGTATCACTAATATATATATTATATTGAATAGTCAGCATTCAGCATATTCATATTAATCAAAATCATATTATTTTATGCACCTACCTTCCTTTCAACCTACATTATATAATATAATTTATTAATTAAGATAGAAGGTATTTACATTTACTGCATTTCATTCATTTCAAGATTTGTGGCAACGCTGCGGTAAGCTTAGAAAGGACGAAAGGTATATTCTCAACGTTCATTATGCCTGCCACACAAAAGCAAACTCACACCACTCAAAAACAGAATACTTTATTGCAGTAATAAAGCAAAACACATGTAAATGGCAACACGGATGGAACCCAGTTTCGACCAATCACAACTATAAAATTCGCGTGAGATCGAGTCAATTTCGTTGGAAATCGTAATGTGTCGTAATTCGTAATTCGGTAATGGCCGCCAGAAAGCGTTCGCGTATTGTGTAAACATGAGTTTCATTACTGAATCTGAAGTTAATTTCAAAAATTTCAATGGTGACTTAGTGGAATATTTGTTATCCCATAACTTTAGAGCTCTAAGTTATGAGTATAAAGATTTGATAAAATCAGTGAGACCTACCCCTGAATTGAATATTTTGGTGCAACGTAACAGTAAACAATACCGCGGTTTCAATACAAAGAATTACGAGAGGAATCCTTGCCTAACCGGATCACTGGTAAAAAATAAATTATTTTGTTGGCAGTGTTTACTTTTTACTAGTGAAATGTCTCTGTTTGGGGCCGCTTAGGATTTGACGATTTAAAAAATTTTATCACGTTCTTTGGAAAGGCACGAAAAATCCCAGGAACATGTCGTGTCGCGGATCAAATTTAAAATGTTTGGGAAAAAAAAAACATTATTAATGTTATTGATACAGCACGTGTTCAAGAGTTAGAAAATACAACGAAAAAGTTAACGAAAACAGAGAAATATTGGAGAAACTGGTCGACATTATATTATTTTTATGTCGCCAAGATATAGCGATTAGGGGACAAGATGAAACAGACGAATCTAGCAATAAGGGAAATTTTAAGGAACTCCTTGATCTATTTTGCAAATATGACGAAAAGCTGTATAATTTCATTAACAACGCTACAGTTTTCTCCGGAACCTCAAAAACAACCCAAAACGAAATTATAAACTCTGCTTCCTATGTTTTGGAAACTTTTATCGAAAATGAACTTAAAAATGTTAATTTTTTTCCTGGCAAGTAGATGAGACAACTGACATTAGCTGTAAATCGCAGTTGTCGATAATATGCAGGTTCGTAAAAGATGGAACATTATTTGAGAGATTTTTAGGTTTTCATGATGTCAGTTCTGGAAGGTCTGCCAACGATTTATTCGATTTTTTAAATGAGAAATTTTCGAAGTTTAATTTTCAATCTAAACTTATAGCACAAACCTATGACGGCGCAGCGGTTATGGCTGGCCATTTAAACGGTCTACAAACAAAAATTAAATCTGTTGCTCCTCAAGTTATTTTTACACATTGTTATGCACATAACCTGAATTTGGTTTTAAGTAACGCTTGTAGTTCTATTAGGCAAGTTAGAATTTTTTTTGCAAATTTATCTGTATTTTCAACATTTTTTTCAAAATCAACAACGCGCACAAAATTTCTAGATGCAATAGTAGGTAACAGAATTCCAAGTAACGCACCAACTAGGTGGAATTTTACTTCAAGAGCTATCTTTACTATACACAATTATAAGGATAAAATTTTAGAGGCTCTTAATTCTATAGTTGAAAGTGAGGAATTTTTCACCGATAAAGTAACTTTAAATACCGCACGCGGATTAATATCTTACTTACAAGATAAGGAATTTATATATTTTTTAAACATCTTTAGATTAATTTTTGAACAAACAGAAATAGTTTTTCAAATCTTACAGCACAAGTTTTCAGATGTGATTTACTCACGAAATCGGCTCAAGTTTCTTTTGGAGAAAATTTCAGAATTTCGTGCAGAAGTTTATTTCAAAAAACTATTTTCTGTATTTCAAACGACTGATGATACGACTCAATTTAGCCCAAAACGAAAGAAATTCAGTTTCGCAGATAAATTCATAATTTCACTATAAGCAAATATTTTATGAAATTTTGGATACTATTAGGGGTCAAATAGAAATAAGGTTCTCTGATTTGAAAGAACTGCATTTCTTCGAATTACTCAATAAAAATTTGTTTACCGGATTTTCGGCTAATTTTCCAGATAACCTTTTGGAAAATTTATGTCAAAAATACACTTTTTTTGATAAGGTGGCCCTAAAGAGTGAACTGCGTGTTGTTTATAATGACAATGAAATTTTGGGGCAAAATGAAAATCATGTCATGACTATTAAATACCTTTTTGATAATGATTTGAATCAAGATTTACCCCAAGTTTATAAACTCTTATGTCTAATTGTTTCTATCCCGGTGACATCGCCTTCCGTAGAGCGCTCGTTTTCCACTCTTAAGAGAATTAAAACAGGATCGTTTGAAAAATATTAGTTTGTTGTCTATTGAAAAGGAATTGGTAAAACTTATGGCGAAAGACAAAAAATTTTATGAGGATATTATAGATCATTTTGCTAACGTTAAAGATCGCAGAATCCCGCTAATCTTCAAAAATATATAACTTTTTATTTGCTGTCCCACACATATTTTGCACATTTTATTTTTCACAGGTTTTTTTTGTGGTACTAGATACTTTATTACTTAGTATTATACCAAATAATTCGTTGTTCCTTGTAAAAATCTTAAAAGAATTTATTTTTTGTTTGATTTTATGCAAACATTATTTTTTATTTAAGGCTTCTGTCTTGGCATTGGCATCTATGCAGGAATTATAAAAAATAGATGTCTATGCCAAAGAATTTATTAAAATTTTTTTTTTAGGTCTAAATGTATATTTTATTATTTTATTTCATTTTTATTTTGTTTTTCTTTTATGACAAGAATTTTATTTTAATCTATTTTTGGGAGGGTCCTATTTTATTTTTGGCAAGAAAAAACTCTCACCTCCCCGTTGGTTCTTGCTGGGCAACAATTGATTAATTCCTCGAATAAGTAACAAATTCGTTAAGTAGGTAGGTAGATACCTACCTATTTTGTGATAGAAAAAAAAATATGATGAATAGATGAATTGATTAATTGGCTGAAAAGAGTTTTTGTGAATATTATAGAAAGGAGTTGTAGGTCTCAAGGTATACACTCGAAAGTGAAAACAATTTTTTTCCAAACAAATTAATAGCTTAGGGTGCTTGTTTTACTTTGATTTTAAATTATAAGGCGGTTGACCTTGAAATCCTGAAAATTTTCGCATATGGTGTATTTTTTAACACCTCTTGTAGCCTCCTCAAACCAAAACCTCACGAGCCGCCACTGATATATATATATATATATATATATATATATATATATATATATATATATATATATATATATATATATATATATATATATATATATATATATATATATATATATATTTTTTTTTTTTTTTTTTTTTCGTAATATGTTCTTGGTGTTAGGTCACATTAAATCATGCATTTTAGTTGTCGTGCAAATGATTGTTTATTGACGTTTCGACCATTTTATGGCCTTTTTCAAAATCTATAAACTAAAGGACGCATATTACATTAATTTTAAAAGTCATCTAATAGTATATTGTATAATTAGTGGGAAAAGCATAATATTCCCAAACAACTGTGATAATTACCAGACGCGGAGGGTAGCGACGAGTCTGGTAACACAGGAGTTTGGGAATATGCTTTTCCCACGAATTATACATACTATTTTTTCTCCGATCGTTGATTTACATTTAAAAAATATTTCATTCAAGATGTAATCAAGTAAGTTTAAATAGATTTCTCTATGTTCACATTAAAATATAGAATTGGTAACCATGGAAATTACTTCGTTATGACAAAAGTAAAATAATTTTAAAGCCGGTTTTGTTTGACTCGTTGTATTTCATAAGGAATTAAAAAAGAATTTGTAAACATGAACACTGATAGTGATTATTTGTTACCTTGCACGCCTTCTGAACTAGTAGAAGCCGCGAACGCGGCTTCACTTAATTTACTTCCGGCGAAATCCAGAAAGGAGTATGAACTTGCGTACCAACGCTTCATGGATTTTTGCAGAAAAACAACAGTGTATTCTTTTCTGAGATTGTACTGATGGCGTATGTTGCTGAATTGGCTAAAATAATGAAATCTTCGACTTTGTGGGCACTTTATTCCATGCTTCGATCAACTTTGTTAATAATAATATAATATTGCCCAGTACCAAAAACTGAGAGCATTTTTGAAACGTCAAGCTACAGGATACAAATTTAAATGTAAATATTAACAACAATTATAAAAATTAAAACCATACTTTGTTTCATTTTATTGTAATAATCCATTTGTTACATTACCGCACGCTACAGCAGTGCGGTAAGAATATTACCGCACTGTTATTTTCTAATTGCTTAGCAACTGCCCACTATTCTGAAATATTGAACTTTGCGCATAGAAAACAGGTCAAAATAGTGTCACTTTTCCCACGGTCGGAGAAAAAATATATTCTTACCCTTAACGTAGTCAATCAACAAATTAAAATGAAACATAGAGAATAAAACATTTTTACTACACATACTTATCACAGTCAACGGCGTTGCTAGGTCAGTTATTTCTGAACGTATAGCAGACGAGCATACAGTTTGGTTGTATTATTTACATCTTTAATGTTTTTAATAATAAAATGAGGAAACATACTGACATACCACAGGACGAATTTATTTATATTGATTTAACTTTGAACTCGACATATTTTACATACGAAAACAGACTGTTCAAACAAATCGAAGGATGTGCAATAGGCGCATCGATTTGAAGTGTAGTAGCCCAGTTAGTAATGGAAGATCTTGAAGAGACAGTACTAAAAAATTTAAATTTCAACATTCCATTTTTTACAGATACGTGGACGATTGTATCACTGCAATCCCCAAAAATCAAGTCAATAATATTCATATATATATATATATATATATGAATGCGGCAAACTTCAGAAGATGATTCTGTATAAAAAATTAATGAAATTTTCAGAGTCAACTCTGAAGCGTAGGCAGGTTGAGACTTCAGAGTTGACAGGAAGCAGTACGGTTAGTGGAGTAGGCAGGTTGCCCATTAGCCAGAAAAAAATCAGTAGTTATAGGACTTGCAGATAGAGTAATCTAGCTATCCGACCCAGAGTTTAGAGCAAAGTCAATAGAAAAAGCAAAAAACGCTCTACGACAAAACAGCTATCCGAAGAATATAGTTGAAAAAAATTTCAAACGTCGAATACATAAATTTTATAAGTCAATGGAAACTTCGGAAAAAAAACAAAAAACCGAGAATACAACATACCTTTCATTGCCTTATATAAACGGATTATCCCAACAATTCCAAAAACTATTAGGGAAATATAATATAACAGTTTGTCACAAAGGCCAGAATTTATTTTCACAATATTACACAAAACTCAGAACAAAAACACCGAAAAACAAAATGAGTAATTTAGTTTATCAAATATCGTGTAACGATTGTGACGGCGTTTATATTGGTCAAACGAGCCAGTATCTAGAAAATCGATTGAAGAGCCATAAATACGACAAAAACAACTCCACCGCCCTGACAAAACATGAAATAACGAAAAACCACTCATTCAATTTCAATGAAACGAAAATATTAAAAACTGGGCCAAACTCCAAAAAAATGGTATTTCTTGAATCGTTGGAAATCCAAAAAAATATTAAATGTGCAATTAATGACAAGAAAGATGTAAATAATACAACCAAACTGTATGCTCCTCTGCTATACGTTCAGAAATAACTGACCTAGCAACGCCGTTGACTGTGATAAGTATGTGTAGTAAAAATGTTTTATTCTCTATATTTCATTTTAATTTGTTGATTGTCTACGTTAAGGGTAAGAATATATTTTAGATGACTTTTAAAATTAATGTAATATACGTCCTTTAGTTTATAGATTTTGAAAAAGGCCATAAAATGGTCGAAACGTCAATAAACAATCATTTGCACGACAATTAAAATGCATGATTTAATGTGACCTAACACCAAGAACATATTACGAAAAAAATATATATAAGGTCAAAGAAAAACCAAAACTAAAAATATATATATATATATATATACATATAATATATATGTATATATATATATATATGTATATATATATATATATATATATATATATATATATATATATATGTATATATATATATATATATATATATATATATATATATATATATATATATAATCTAAAACAAGAAAATTATCAGTCTAACCAGCATATGTCGAAGCAGCTGTTGACACGTGTTTCGGACTCTTTGGTCCTCATCAGCACGGCGTAGCCAAGTATGAGATGGAAAACCTGGAAATGAAACAGCAACAACAAGTAGAATCCCTTGCTTCGGAAGACAATCACACATTTGTAGTAAGTTGTTCGAACTCTCCGGTTTGGGAGATTTGGTCAAACTCTTATCACGGAGGCGATTAATGCCATCCGTGAGATCCCGGCCCGTGGAAATACACTACAAAATATTTGTTTCATTTCCAGGTTTTTCAACGCATATTTGGCTACGCCGTTCTGATGAGGACCTAAGAGTCCGATAAATTTCTCCTTTGTAGTATATAGATTATATATATATATATATATATATATATATATATATATATATATATATATATATATATATATATATATATATATATATATATATATATATATATATATATATATATATATATAATAAATTTATATATATATATATATATGCATAATAATGAACATTTCTTATTTTTTTTATATGTTCTCAATGTCAGTCCCATTATGAAACAATATATTCACATAATACCATATACCTACAGGTAATTAGTAAGATGATATTTGAAATGAAAATATTTCAGAATGCTTATCATGTAATATATATGAATACCATGAAATATATAACTATATTACAAAAGGTACAAGAAATTAAAGAATGTATTTACAAAAATTGAATAACTATATTCAGTAGGTATGAAAAAGAGAATTTTGAACTTTTAAGTTCACAAAATTTAAAAATGATTTCCCTTACATCAAAAGGAGGTACCATATAGAATACAATATAATGGAACCTCATGGAAAATGGTCTTTATAATGAAATCCAATCAAATGAAATCAGTGCAATCGATCGATAAATTTCTTTTGTGAATGATGAATAAAATTAAAATTTACTAATTGAATCACATTTGGTTCCTATTTTTCTATCATGAACAAATTTGCAGAGATGCCTACTTGATATTTTGACTTTTGTATTCTTTTGATGGGACTTCTCAGTTAACTTTCGAGGATACTATTTTCCAATGTGAAAATTATTCTCTTATGTTCTTATAATTAGAAAAACGTTCGAATTGTTATTTTTTGCAAAATAGTTATGTTACATTACATAACTGAATCAATGGGCTTTTATCCTGTAGCTAAATTACTCATTACTCATTTGGATTACTCAAAGCACACTTTAGAATATTACTTTTACATTGGAAAATAGTGGAATATCTAAAACTATAAGCAGCCCACACTTCCGTGAAAAGTTACTTTTTGAACAAAAAAAGCAGTAAAAATTCATTGTAAAAATCTGGATATTGAAAGTAATTTATTTTCTTGCATAACCTCCTAATAATAACGGTTTAGTTAATGTTGAAAGAGAAACAATGCAAAATGAAAAAAAATATTTTTTTTGACTGTCACATAATTCCTTGTCCTTTTAATGTTTCGGAGAAAAATTTGTTCCTCACGAATGGAGAGGAAACCGATCGCCTTTCGCACACACAAAGCTATGAAAAATATTGGGCCATTTTATTCAACGTATTTATGGAAGAGTATTTTAAAGAAGCTGTAGATATTATAAACGCTGGTGAAATATGTAGTACAGTATAATTGATGGAATCCGCCGTTACTGCGTGATAATTTAACATGATGAACAAAAATTAAATTTGAATTTACTACGTTTATTATCACAAAAATATTTTGAAAAATATAACACTGCGATTGCAATGTCGGTTACTAGACCATCATCGGGCAGATTTTCTTAACTCAATCTGACCGATGATGGTCTAGTGACCGAAATTGCAATCGCAGTGTTATGTTTTTCAAAATATTTTTGTGATAATAAACGTAGTAAATTCAAATTTAGTTTTTGTACATTATTACAGTATAAGTTAGAAATCTAGAACGGTAGAAGCTACTCAGATCTTATACAAATATTAATACTGAAACATCCGGGGAATTTCTAGAAAATACGATTACTCTTTCGCAGATACTGAAAGGAAATGAACCTTGAGTAATCTGTGTCTGGTTCTACCAAGAGGAGTTTCCCATTCATCTCCACTGACAGGCTTTTTAACTTTTCTAATTTATTTCAACTTTTCGGAGAATGGTTCTTGATAAGCAAAAATAAACTATAAAAAAATTATATCAATTTCATAAGATTGTTAATCAATAATTGAATCTTGGGTGATCTGCGATATATTCTAACAACAGGAGCTTTCCAATCATCTCCACTGACAGGTTTTGTAACTTTTCCATAAAACAACAAGTTTCGTACTCCATTGCTATTATGGACCAATGAGATGACGAATGGGTGGTCAGCCAAAAAAGAATACGTCCAGGCTTTCCCGCAACACGCATAGTCTTCCATCGCTGAAAATTTACTTATGCTTATTCTTAAAATTCAAGGTTATAAATGAGAGGACATGGACGAGTCATGAAAAACAGAAAAAAGTTTTTTGTTTTAATAATGTCAACTGCTATGTTTTATTTACACTGTGCAAAGTTGGATGGTAACCTTTTTCTAGATTATTCAATTTGGTAGAAGCTAGTATGGATAAAACAATACTTCTCTCACTGAATAAGTTATCCAGCAAATGAGAAAAATCCATGCTAATTATTTGACTGAAAATGAGACGTCTATGGCAAACAGAGTTAGGGTAAAACTTCTGATTTTTAATTCTGATTCTTAGATAGCATGATTCTTTCGAACAAGGAAAATATGGTTAGCGGGATCTGAATATATGTCCTGTGAAATATCCGACTGAAAAAAGCCTGTTATTATCATAAGTTGGAGTAAATTCGAGTTATTGACTACAGTTTATTGAAATTCAAATAAAAAATTGTGAATAGAATATTCAGGAAAAAGTACCACAATATAGGATAGTACAACGCTGATATATAATGACTTTATGGAGTTATCATGAAAAAAGGAAAACTTAACGTTCATAGCTGCTCTACCAGTAATCAATATTTTGCATTGCTCTTGTCGACTCGCAAATAAAATCAGATCGATTATTTTTGAACGAATGTGATTGGAGATGCGAAATGGGGGCAAGGAAGAATTTTACAGCAAGCGATTTTACAGGGCTGCTATATAAGATGGACTTAATGCAGGTATCAAACAAAGAAGATGCCAAATAGCATTGATGCTTGAATTCACAGGTCGTTCTTTCTGCAATTAATTTTTTTGGACAAAATAAACTATTGAAACCTACTAAAACTGTGTAGTTTTAGTCAAGTTTTCAAAAATAGCGAATTAGAAATTAATTATACTGATAACAACCCTTGGACACTTATCATTTATGCCTAAGTGTTTTCAAAGTAATTTAAAAATATTTTCTGTGTGTGAGTGCTTTTAGGTAACCAAGCAACATACCTTAGAAAATCTGACAAAACTATTGCAAATTATCAATATTCTTGGAATATTATAGCTGAAAATTTACTGAGAGCCGACTTGACTATAAAATCAGAAAACAAAGGGAAATGGCTGCTTGATTGTTCTTGTGGAACGATAAAACAACTTTCAACTATTGATTAATTCAAAAGTACTACTCAAATAAATCTCAGAAAAAAATCATCTAGTACCTAGGTAAATTGAATATCAGGAAATAAATGAGGTAGGAAATAAGTTGACTGTGTTGATGTGAAATTATATAATGTACCTACAACAATTAGTTCAATTTTATTTACAAAAAAAAATAGCAATAAGTTTACGAATATAATCTGTGTTGATTACTTGAAGCACTTTGAAGTCTTGATCTAAAATAATATTGAATATAAATTGAAAACAATTAAATTATTTAATCAGCCTGAATATTTCAATTTTTCAAAAAGTGTCTGACATTTTAATTTTTGTTAAAACTCTTATAGGTTCGTTATACTGTGTCTTATTTCACGAATTCCATTTCCATATGCAACATTTATTATATTAAATAATCCGATAGAATACACTTTAATAGGTCTTTATTTTATGTCAGCTAATACAGTGGCTATGATAAAATTAATATAAGGTTCAAAAATATGACTAGAAATAATTCACACTGAAAATATTTTATTTTCAAACGTACAATAATAACGTCATTTCTCGATTGACAGGATCATCGAAAAGTTCTATTTCTCCGCCAAGGAGGAGAAGTGTTGCTATGCAACACTTTTCCGGCCGGCGGCAGGAAAAGTGTTAACTATGCAAAAGATGAATTGGTATCTATGAACAAAATATTCTCCAATTCAAACGTCATTTTGACTTTCAACCACTTCTCACCAGGTTGCGAATTATAACTATCAATTATTTTACTTTATATCTGCCAGAATTAATTTTGCGTGGCAAACCGTAACTAGGCAAATGTTCCATAATTCATAACGGTCGTAAGTGGATAGAATTATGTGCGTAAATGGGAATCAATCCAAAAATGGATATTCAGATTTTTATGAATTTCAAAACGTTTGAAAATAAAATAAAATATTTCATTCGGAGTAGAAGTGACTTTTCATGGCTCGCTTTCAATTACCTGCCTCACTGCGTTCGGCGGGTAAGCTCAAGCTCGCCATGAAAAGTGACACTTCTCCTCCTTATGAAATAATATACTATTATTTAGATGTTCCCCTCTTTAGGAAAAAGCGAGTTATCAAGCTCTTATAAGTAAAGTATCAAATAAATTTGAACAAACCGAACCAATTGGATACAATATCGAATGCGTCGATTCTAGATGTATGTAAAATATCGTAGGTGCAAAAAAAACATAAAACAACGAATTGAATTCTACAGCTCCAAACGGCCTTTTGCAATTCTTCAGTTACCCGTGCGCGGCGTTAATGTAACAATGTCAACATTTTATCACGTCGATTTTTAATCACCAGCAATTCAAGTTGGTCGGCCTAAGATAACTAAGAACTACCTATTAAAATAATGCATCAGTTACTGAAATAAAGTGTAAACTTATCTTATGATAAATATCTGTTTAAGATGATATTACTTTAGTCAACTGATATCTCTGTAATTGTTTTTGTTTTGATATACATGTATTCAGTCTAATTCAATTTCAATAAATGGAATTCAAGCCAATAAGCAGTACATTACTTTAAACTAAGATGAAGAACAAAAATATAGCGATTCTAATTTCAAAGGTTGCCAATATTTCTTTGACAAATATATGTCATGTACATAAAGTATTTGAATATTGTAATAGAATGTATTTAAAATACGTATTATTTGAAACATGATTTTAAAAAAAATAAATTCATACTTACTCGTGTTCATGGTTGCTAAATCTCCGTTTCCGGAATTCACAACATTATTGCCATGAAACACGTGAAACTTTTGAAGTATTTGAAAATATCTAATCTAGAGAATCCTTTTGATTATATATATATATATATATATATATATATATATATATATATATATATATATATATATATATATATATATGTATATATACATATATATACGTTATATCAGTGCCGGATGAAGCCAGCGCGGGGCCTGTAGCAAATTCGGCCAAGAGGCCCTTGGTTCGCTTTAGGTTCTCAAGTTTATGGTAGTAAACTCAGATTAGAGAATAAAACCGAAAATGTGTGTGCGTCACAACCCTGAGCGGCTATGTAGGAACACGTATATCTGTGTGCGTGTAATGATACCAGTTTTTGAAATAAACTTCCTATATTTTCTTATTACTTTTACAAATCAAAGTGGTTGACTTTTTTTAACTTTGGTAATACAATAGTTCGTTCATTATTTTAAATATTCATTAGGTACAATCAAAGCGACATACGCACAATCAAATTCAAATTTATATTCATGTAAGTAAATGACATCCATGATACTTGTGAAAGTTTCACAAGAATACACAAGACAGTCCTAATGACAGAAGCAATTTCGAACACCTAATTTATGCGTTGCTCAGAATATTTGCAATGTATGTCTGAATAACGATGATAATTTCCACATTTCTTCAATGCAACAAATCAAAACGGGTCTTTGCCGAATTACGAATTTTATGTACCTGGCATCGAGAAAATTTTTTTTTTGGTATAATGAAATGGTAAATTCAAATTTTATGTTTAATATGGTATAAGTATTATTTAATATGATTATTCTGAAAATTTGTAGAAAATATTATGTACGACGTATTGATGATAATTTTTAATGTGATTTTCATATAAAATTTTTCTCCAGTTGATACTTCCAAGTTTTCTTATTATTTCATGAAATATCGAACGAACAAATGTTAAACTTTTTCACTGTACGCCACTGACAATTCGAATAAATTCATTAGTACACTCCATGAATTATTTTTGGGTTGAATTCCCTTGTGGAGTTATTTGGATCTTCTTTTTTCGAATTACATAACTTGCTTGTGAAACATAAAACTACTTTTTGAAAGATATAAAACTTTATTACCAAATTTGGCAAAAAGTTCATAAAATATATTTCACAACTTGAAAACCATAAGGGAGACTATCGAAATTCTCAGGATTCATTAGGTACAATCAAAGCGACATACGCACAATCAAATTCAAATTTATATTCATGTAAGTAAATGACATCCATGATACTTGTGAAAGAGCTATTTGAGCCAGTTAGCTGATTGAAGATGAGCCATGAGAACTGACAAGAAACTTCGACCACTCTTTTTCATTAGCCAGGGGGTCATAAGTGTTTGTGTTACAATAATATGGTGGAATGTAAACAGATGCAACTAAAATACAATGCTAGACTAACATCTAAAGGGCTTTTTACAGTTTTTTACGTTGTGCCAAATATAAATGTACATCAAATTATAATAGTTTGATAGTCAAAAGAATCCTATTTTATTTGTTCAGGTTTTACGACCAGCTCGATAGATGACAATATCAGGGAATTCCCCTGTTAGTTTTGCAGTTCTACAAACTTGCGTGTAGTGCAGTGCAAGTAGTACAAACACATAACTTTTGCGGCCAGCGTTCAATTTTTAGAAATGTGGTACAACTTAAAATTATTGCTGTAGATTTTGACACCAACGTTTGTCGTGGTAGGTATTATACAACCTATACCTACGATTTAACGTGACGAAATCGAGTTTTAGACTTTCAGGTGTGAGTGAAGCATAGCCTAAGCGCTTCGCGTTTAAGGCATGCAAGATATTTTACGCTTATCTAAACTTATTTTGTATTACTGTCAGACAAGCGTTGGAGAGCGGGGCCCCCAAATTCGCGGGGCCCGTAGCATTTGCTACTCTTGCTACGTGGCTAATCCGGCACTGCGTTATATGAAATTTCAGGTTGAACAGATCTATCAACATATTAAATCTCATGGTATCATATAAAAACAAATAATTCTTGGTAAAAAACGAATCATGAAAAGTATATTTCCATAGCAACAGTTAGGAAAGAAAAAAAACTAAAAATAACATGCAAAGCTAAGCCAAATGCACTTGCACCTCCAAAATAATAACGCCTTCAGTTACAATTAAATAGTCAACAGATATCGTTTTCCATTTCCATATCTTCAATAAATGCATGAACATGTGTAAATTTTTATCATATAAGTGTCGAATTTTGAACAACTAACAATTAATTTTATAAGCTTATCACACATCTTCATCGAAAAGTGAATTGAATACCTAAATGCCTAATATGCTATTTAAAAAAATGTTTCTTGATTCAAAATAACCGATTATTGAAAGAAAATTAAAATAGCTACAACTACAAAGTAAAATACAGATGAGAACTGTGTTGGCTAGCAAAAAAGGGCATTTTTTATATATAATTTACCTGTAGCAGCAGCTGCCACCGTACCCTCTTCATTGACTTCAATGAATGCCTTTTGAATAACTTTGCTAACATACACCTGTTCATCACCTTCAATCAAATTGGAGAAGTTTGCTTTCATTTTGTTGAAAATCTCACCTAGGCCCATCTGAAGATAAATTTAGACATAATTTCGAGTTTTCACAATATAACCTTATATAATAATGCTAACTTTAATATCCTATAATATTTAAATTAAAAAACTCCAACAGCTCACAGCTGTAATCCTGTTGCATTTAGAACTGGGAAAGAAAAATTCAGACAATTCAAATCGATATTCAACAAGCTTCATTCACAGAAATAAACTTTAATTCTCAATTAACTAAATAAATAGAATATACTACATAAAGTGAACAATGAAAATTCTACAATAATTCAAAAAATTATCAATTTTCAAGAAAGCTGGTGTTAGGTAATTCTATATTCACAAACCAACAACTATAGAACAAGTCACCCCGATTCAAAATCTACTTACAGCTGTTTCGATCTTATTAGATCTGATCAGTGAATTGTAGAATATATTTTTGACTGTCAAAACGAAATGGTAGGATTCTAAAATAACTTATACTAAAAACTTCAATGTGAGAGATGTTGAAGTTCTAATTACAGGATAACATTCAACTTACTTCAACAAGAGGTTCATTCAAAGGAATCGTTGTTTCTATCTTGAACTTAGGCAAAGCCAATTTAACATCTGTATTCCGTGTACCTTCTATGATTTTTGTTAGATCAACTTTTTCCAATTTAGTCTCCAATTCCCTAATGCCTTCTTTTGCATCTGGTAAAATAACAACCATACTAACTTCAGGATTGGTGTATGGCAACTCAACTACTGTAGCTTTAAGATGTCTGTCATGTTTATAATTGAATTCCTCTTGAATATGCATCATCTGTACATCAATAGTATCTTGTTCATTCAAGTAGAATGGTTCTGTTCTAGTGTCGCCTTTGTCAAACTTTTTCCGCCAATTTCCCTTAAAGTATATGGCATTAACAAGAACTAATCGCGTTAAGTCACTGAGATCGTCGGGAGAAATAATATCCTTAATTTTGTTCTGTGTTTTGTTTTCAACCCAATTATTTATAAGACCTGCAGTTTCTGAATTATAAGCAAAATTCACAGCTTCTACTTCAGAATGAAATTTGTTACCTACAGCATTCTTGAAATTTTCTCTCAATTTATTTCCCTGATTAACATACACTTTGTTGGCAATCAAAAGTGTTACATTGGGAACACTATTCAATTTGTTCATTATTTTTTCATATCCATCAGCTGTAGCAGTAATATCTGGTAATCCCAGAGATGAAACATACGCTTTTTCTGTTGAACCAGCTGAGCCCAGGTACGAAATTGCAAGGACAGCATGAGCACTAATCGGTGAAAAAAATACATCATCCTCTTTTTTCGCTAATATATTGTACAGCTTGTTCGTAAATTGACCATTAGATTGTATTACTTGAAGTTCTGAGTTTTCTGCCATGGGGGACACAATAAGAGCCGAAGCAATGACACAAATCACTGGAAACAAAAAAAAAGAAAAAGAAATGTATGAATGATTCATACCAACAGTAGAAATTGTCTCAATTTTGTTTGAATTAAAATCGGATTTTGAAGAATATCCTTATATTTTCTGGATTGGCCAATAAACTAGCAATTTGCATTGAAATAAATTGAAATAAACTCGAATTTTTCGAATCGGCTTTTTCGGCTAAATTTTGCGCTTTTGTATAGATGACTGTGAAGATATCAAATATCGTTCTTGTTTCACAAATTAGAAAAATGTACGCGCGTACAAAGTACACATGTCAGAAGTGAAACTTCTTTGGCTAACTAATTTTTAAATCTCGTTAATATTTACACTTATCTAAAGCTTTAGACTTCCGAGACTTAGAGGGAGAGAAAAAGCAAGATATGTTAAGAATTTAATGAATTTAATTGTAATTAAAATAATGAAAGTATCGAAAATTAATACAAATTGATTGTTGCATACGTACGCGATCGTCGTAAGTGAGATGAAAATTTCGTCATCTGATTGTTGAGTACGAGAAGACCGCGAGACACATGACGAAGGTCACTTTCTTAAGCGCACAGTAACACGATCTCCCTTTCTCTCTCGCCGTCTCCCTCCTCTCGCTCCATGGCTTTGTGTTTCATGCTACGTTCGCCTTTTCTCACTCTCCCTCAATCGCTCTCTCCCTCTTCTTGGACAAAAACATCCTATATACGTAAAAAGTTTACTCTCATGCGCGCAAAGAAATTTCACTTCAGAAAATTGATAAAGCGCATGATCCTTCCTGCTCCAACTTCTTCACGATATAAATTTCTCATTTTCCTCAATCGACATCACCAAGCTAGTTAGTCGAGTATGTTAGGTACGCTGGCTAGTATTTGGGAGGTCTCGGGTTCAAACCCCGGGGCCGACTGGTCTGCTATGAGTTTTTCTCAGAGGTTTCCTCATGGTAATGTAAGTCACTGCTTGCAAACTTATAAGGCAAATGCTGGGCCAGTATTAATCCTCTGTAACCTACCCACACTTCCTATGTTCCATAAATATCCCGTCTCACCTATCCTTAATGCACTTGTACATACAAGTGTATCCTCTGATCTGGCTGAAGGAGTTAATCCCAAACTCAAACTGCCCGCCTCCCTGACACATACTTCAGGGAGGAATGAAACACGTGTGTTTCCTTTTTCCAATCGACATCGGAAAAGTGTAGGATTATTTATAATGATTGGGTATGGATTGAATATTATTCTTAAAGTCATTAAAATGCTTACTTCAAATAATAAATATTATAATATTAATCATTCAATGTTGTTCAAACCAAGTGTATGAATTATAAAATGTTTTTGCTATAAGAGTAGACGAAAAGTGTTGTGTGTTGTGTAATGAGTGACCTTTAAGGTATCATCGAAGAAACCATTAATTAACCTACTCCCATTTATCTATTATTGAGTTCTATACTTCAGTCTGAAAATTTGGTTTTCAGTTGTCTAATTTATCGTTTCATTAGGCAATTTAGAGCTATGGAATATTAGGCCAAGCTACAGAGATTTAGAGTGAGCATTTTGTGCAAAAAGTGTTAGAAGAAAACCAGCTCCGCCATTGTTCGTCAAATAGTTTCACATGATATAGTGATATGTTTTTCACTCGACTTTATTATTTATGTCTTTGTTATTAACAATTTTATGCAAAAAATTGCGTTTTTTTAAGTTTTTTACTTATAAAATTGAAACCATCAGAGTAATCGTGATGGTATCAATAGACTTATTGTAGAAAATGAAAAGACGAAAACAATGAGAGGTCGGACGACTCGATCAGACCCTCAGTCTAAGAGAAAATTGGAAAAAACCGGCCAAAATGCAGTTTTTTCAAAAATTTATTACTCGGTTATTTTTTGAGTTGTAGCGTAGATCCTCCGGCCAGTATTAGCTATTGATTTGAACTTAATTTGTGCGAAGATCAGGAACTGTCCGATGCATAGTTTTTGATCTGTGGCCATTTGATTATGTTACTATGCAATTTTCCAGCAGACCTGGATGCGACAGGTATGGTCCGATTTCAATTTACTAAAAAGATTTTGAAAGTAGAGTTCTCATAGTTCAAAACGTTCATCTTGGTTTTCCATAAAAACGCTAAGAAATATGTTTAAAATAAAGCTGAACATGACAAAAAACGGCCGAGCGCGTTAGAGTAGTTGAAGAGTGGGGGTTTACAATTATTATCTGACAACGTTTAAAAATTACTGTCACGTTCAAAATGCCGACGCTTTCGAATGTCATACTTCTCCTTGCCTGCTGCTCTACCCCCACTCTTCAACTATTCTCTCGCGCTTGAATATGAAAAATTGAATATGTACAACATTATATACACTGTCGCGTTTATCTCGTGTATACTATTTTTCAGTAATTAATCTCAAGAAATAAAATTTCATCTAAGAAATTTTTTTTAGATGCTGCAAAATACGTGAATGTAGAATTAGATGCCGATAATAGTTATTTATGTACCAAGTGCGTTATATATATCATAACGCCCGGAGGGCCTGAGGGCCTTTGGCTCGAGGGATGAATGTTGCCCTCCGGGTGTTCGGATCTAGTAACGCACGTGGTGCATACAAGATTTTAGTTTTCACGAAAAAATTATTTTATTGTATTGAAAAATCGATTTTAAAATCGGTTCATTGCTCCTATACTTTCCATTTTCCTTCTCATAGTAGGCATGTCATTTGTTGATATTTTGACGTTTGTGAATATTTTTGTCATCATGTTTAGTGAATGTCATTTCTGCTTTCTTTGTGTAGTCTTATAGAAATAATGGAAATGAAAATAAGTTTACCCAAGAATATCATAGAAAATGCAGCCAAAGCTGAGAATAATTCATTGCCGGAGAAATCTAGAGTCATATACGACAAGGATTATGAAGTATTTAATAAAAGGAAGTTCCTTCAGTTGTCCTCGTAATATGATCCATAATGCCCGCTCATAACGCCCTAGGGCATAATGAGTTTATTTATAGCAACCGTATCTAACGTTAAATAAACAAATAATGTACAAGTGGAAAATAAATTATATAATGATATCTGCCTTCTTAGAAATATCATTCTCTCCGCCAAATTGCTCATTTTGCCAACTGATAAAAAATGGATAAAAATATGTTCTTCTGATGTTTTCACTAAACTACCAGAACTTGATTTTGAAGTTTTATGGATACTGGATACTTATAAGTAATGCATTAAGAAAATGGCGTTGTAATTTGTTGCCCAGAAGTACTCGGAATCGTAACCGTAGGGGTAGAAGTACACAAAACTTGAGTACGAGTCAGATGAATAACTGTTGTTATTTCTTATTGCGCAATTGTGGGGAAAACCATTGACTAAAACAAAGTGATGTTAAAATGTTCGCTGTATATGTCAATGCTCTTTTTTTTTTAACTCGAGGGACCTACAGTTTAACGCCGGTTCCGAACGGCCAATGGGCTTGTAAACAATGTACATTACCCAACACTCAATCTCATAACTAGAACCACTAAATTCAGGACATACACAACGCCCAAGAGCAAGGTGAGACTCGAACCCACATCCTCGGTCAACAAACGGTACAAGGCGGTAGTCGCTCACCGCTGGTCTACCGAGGCCCCCTATGTCAATGCTCTCTTCGTTTATAGTGATAACGTTTTATTTTATATTGTTAAAATCTGGGAATATTCCGATTGGGATTTCCAACAAGGAAAGAAGAAACCTATTATGGGATTATGTACTCAACAACACCTTATATTCTCGGTGTTGTTGATGTACTTCGTTGAATTTTTGTTTATTTGAACAATTATTATTAATAATATAGTTTTAAAGAAAGTCACATGCGTTCTTTCTGTTGAAACTTCATCGCACACAAAAGATTAAGTTAAATTTTTTGACAACTTTTTCATTTTTTCAAATATCGTCAAATGATAATAATAATACACTTTATCTTCATAAGATTCTTCTATTTTTACACACGTTTAAACAGCTTATATATTATATCATATATATACAGAGGCGCCGACTTATGAAAAATATTGGGGGGGGCCATAATGGAGGTCTTGCCGCAGGAAATTTTCTGAATTTTAGATGAAAAATAGTGAGTTTTAAAATTTTTTAAAGCATTTTAGAGTCATATGGTCAACATTAGAACACCGAAACCTCAACTCTCGATAACTCGGCACTCCGGGAAACTAGAGAAGCCTGACACATTTTTTGGCATTGAAAAACGAAACAAAACATAAACACGCACGGTATTTTCTTAAAATACAGAAATAATTATGCTTATAGACTATTACAGAGCAGTGAATACATAGCTCCGAAAACACTGAAATTATATTTGAATAAAGCCTCAACTATCAAGTTTAAAGTATAAAACATAAAATATTGCTGTCACACAGTAATAGCACTTTGATTTAATAAGTGAAATAGCTAATTTCAGTTAACTTGGAATAAGGCTGAGGGTTCATTTAATGAAAACAATATCTCAAAGTTATTGCTTTGAAAATATTTAACTATTATAATATAATAAATATAAACATATTTAAGTATTTGAAAATAACTAATACAGTAATATAGTAATACAGTACTAAACTAGTACTCATATTTTCAAAATGAAAATTTGACATTATTTATGTATTTAATTCTCCCTTTCATAAAGATTTTTTATATTGCTCTAAATACCAATACTAGGGATAGAGTGTGTTTAGAAAGGTGCAAATGTCGAACGTCTGACTACATAATACTGAATATTAAGTCGTTGATGACTGGTCGGATATCCGATTTATCCAAAACATCTCGGTGGGCATGAAGAACAGCCAAGTTGTTCAATCGCTTCTGTTCCATTGTTGATGGGAGATATGACTTCAGACGTCTAAGGATCCTAAATCATCGTTCTGCTGTTGCTGTCGTGATTGGAACTACGTGGAGAAGCTTAACGCACTTCACTAATTCACATAAAATTTCTCCAACTGCAGACTCTTGTGGAATGTTACATCGCGCATGTTTTTGTTTTTTATTAGCGA
This sequence comes from Cynegetis impunctata, assembly GCA_030704885.1. Taxonomy (NCBI): domain Eukaryota; kingdom Metazoa; phylum Arthropoda; class Insecta; order Coleoptera; family Coccinellidae; genus Cynegetis; species Cynegetis impunctata. Next base: position 320,989 of record JARQZK010000081.1, read on the forward strand.
TATCGGCTAATATAGTCAAGTGTAAGCGCAGTCTCCCAATGTCTAGGTCGTTTTTGAAAACTCAGTTGATTTTTCAAACTTTGTTTCACCTCTTTTTACTAATAGCAAGTACTCTTGGTCAATTGCAATGCCCTGTGTGAGTCCAGTTGATGCAAACCGCTCAGTAATGTAAGATTGCACCTTTTCAAAAACTTCAATGTAAAGAGGTTTATAGTATTCCTTCGGGGGTTTGAAAGTGTGCGGAGAGCAGGCTTCGATGTTTTCATTCTTCTTTGGTATTATACTCGATTCCGAGGAAGCAAAGGATCACCATCTTATGAAGGTTTTTCTTTCAAACACAATTCCGAAAGTGTGCAAAACTATCACGCCTTCCATTGCGCATACAAATCAATCCCTCATATATTTTTTTTCAGATCAGAAATATTTAGATGCGGGCTTTGAATTTTTTCATTTACATCCTCTACAGGGTTCATTGCATGGCAATAAAGACGTAAAAAGAAATCAGTCTTGAATTGTTACATTGACTCAAGGGTGCCTGCACATTTGTAACTCTCCATTGTTTTGTCCTCTGGAGAAAAGGAAAATGAAAAATACCAACATCATTTTGCAATTTTACAAAGCATAATAGAACTAATAATTTTCTAAAATTATTGGGGGGCCCCCCAAAAATTTTATTGAGGGGGCTCGGCCTATGGTATTATCGTACTTCGGAACCTGACCAACAGATGGCGTTTCAAGATGGCGGACCACGGTATTATCGTAATTTGGAACCTGACCAACAGATGGCATTCCAAGATGGCGTTTCAAGATGACGGACCACGGTATTAGCGTAATTTGGAACCTGACCAGCAGATGGCGTTCCAAGATGGCGTTTCAAGATGGCGGACCACGGTATTATCGTAATTTGAAACCTGACCAACAGATGGCGTTCCAAGATGGCGGACCAGGGTATTATCGTAATTTGGAACCTGACCAACAGATGGCGTTCCAAGATGGCGGTCCATGGTATTATCGTCATTAAGAACCTGGCCACCAGAGGGTGTTCTTACAGATCACGTTCTTACAGATCACGTTCTTACAGATCACTGTATTATCGTCATTAGGAACCTGGCGTTCCAAGATGACAGATCACTATATTCTCATCATTCAGAATCTCGCCATCAGAGTTCGTTGCAATCACATTCAAAATTTGAATGTTTGATGTATGACAGTTCTATGCTCTTAGCTATGATTCAAGATGACATTTGACAGTAACGAATGACAGATGGGATGACGTATGACAGTTCGATGCTCTAAGATATCTATTATTCAAGATGACATTTGACAGTTTCGAATGACAGATGGGATGACGTATGACAGTTTTATGCTCTAAAATATCTATGATTCAAGATGACATTTCACAGTTACAATGACTGATGGGATGACGTATGACAGTTCTATGCTCTAAGATATCTATGATTCAAAATGACATATGACAGATGTATGACGTACAGATCTATGTTTCAAATCCAAGATGGTGGATGCGTGAGGCTATGGGAATAAGCATGGGGGCCTAGAGGACTGAAATTGTAAATGGGGGCCTCCAGGTATCTTCGGGCAGACTCAGACGACTGAGTTCGATATATAGGATCATATGGAGTCTTCATGAGGGCCCTCTTATACAAATTTTAATGCTTTTTAACCTTACTTTTCGTTAGCTGACTTACAGATCACGGTTCAGGAATCCCTTGGAACCTTCTCAACAGAGGGCAATCATATTCAATATTTGACGTATGACAGATCTATGGTTTAAATCAAAGATGGAGGATCTATGGTCCTTTCTATTTCAAATCCAATATGATGGATTACAGATGGCGTTCACGTACCAAGTTGATTTTTAAAAAATTCAAAATTGAAGAAGTCGAGCTCGGGGTTTGAACCTCTTTATTAGGAGTCCAACAATATCAAGCTTAAAAAAAATTCATACTGAAGAAATCCACATGTACAATTGAACCCAGTATATCTATATTAGGAGTTCAACCAACACCTCCTAAAGAACAATTGTTCTTTAGGAGGTGTTGGTTCAACACTATGTTCACTGCTCTACCAAGTTTTAAAAAAAATTCGAACTAAAAAATCCAACGCGAGGAGCGAACCTCTATATCAGAAGTCCAACACTATCAAGCTTAAAAACAAAATTTCAAATTAAAAAATCCAACGCGAGGATCGAACCTCTATATCAGAAGTCCAACACTATCAAGCTTATAAAGAATTCATACTGAAGAAATCCACATGTAGAATTGAACCCAATATATCTATATTAGGAGTTCAACACTATGATCACTGCTCTTAAAAAAAAATTTTCAAATTAAAAATCCAGCGCGAATATCGAACCTCTATATCAGAAGTCCAACACTATCAAGCTTAAAAAAAATCATACTGAATGTAGAATTGAGCCCAGTATATCCATATTAGGAGTTCAACACTATGTTCACTGCTCTACCAAGCTTAAAAAAAAAGTTTCAAATTAAAAAATAGAGTGCAGGGATCGAACTTAATACAAGCTATAAAAAAAATTCAAATTTAAGACATCCAGCTCGAGGATTGAACCTGTCATGTCCAAGTCCATGACTCCAAGCTTAAAAAAAAATGTTAAATTAAAAGAGTCTCGCATAATTGGTATTATTTTTGCTTCGTTAGTTTTTGGATATCCTGAATAGTAAGCATGTTAAAATACATACGGAGGCCCAGAGACCTGAAATTATTTGATATAATGGAATGAGGGCTCCTTCGGAGACTCGTGGCCACCGTCCATTGATTACACTAATAACGGAGTTCGTTAAGGGAAAAAATTTATTTAACAGATAAGACATATTCATCTGACCTTTGACCTCTCCGTAGGTAATCACCGTAGCGATATTTCAATAGATATAAAAATAATTATTATTACCTCCTCATTAAAATGTTATTTTCCAAGCTTTTCATCAATAACTGGATATAAGTAATTCATAAATATTCGAAGTGGTACATTATGTGAATTGACCTAATTTCATTTTCATGTTGAACAGACTGCTTACTTTGCAAAAACATCTAGCTGCACGTTCATTGCACTGATTTCCGATCTAGTGCAATGAACTGGAATATCTTTATTTCATTGTCAGTTTAACGTTAGCAGATGACTGATTGAGTTACATTTAATTAATATAATCAGAGACTCCTTGATTATAATTGTTGAAAATAATTTACGATTAGTTTGTGTGAAGTGTGTGAAATAAGTGTGCAAACCAAATAAACTTCAAGAATAAGTTCTCCTTACTACAAACGGAGTTCCATTGTTTATCAAGTGAGTACATATTATTTTTTAATAGATTCAGAATTGGAAATTTTATATACTAGATAATTTTTCGGTTGATTTAATCTATTATTTTCTTCGGAGAAATTCTGACATGCGCGATATTTTTCAAATATTCGTGTTTTGAGTGTAGTATTCTTTTTCATCCACATTATTCTTTGAAGAAAGACTAAAAATATTTCTTTTACGCAGATATCACTAATCATTCGACGAACTACCGAATTCCAACTACCGAATTCCATATAATTCGTCCAGCCCTTACAATTTATAGTCCCATCAAGACACGGTTTGTAGAATAATACGGTTACCTCACTTTGCCGGCAACATCGCGGGTAATACGTCACAGGCTACGTCACCAGTATGCTAGAGGCTGACCGTTACGCGTTATATTACGAGTTTCCGTAGTTTTCTTTTATTGTACCGACTGTTGATTATTGTGATTTAAATTAAAGTTTTCGGAGTTTTCGTGTTGTTTTTATTTATAATTTTTATTAGTGTATCTATAGACTATTTTGAATTTAATTCAACTAAGTACCTACTATATTTCTTTCATCGCGGAGAGTCAGGTAATAATGAAAAAAAAATTTACTCTATAATTTGAAATGCTTTTTTAATATTCTATTGTAGAAATGACTGGAACAATTTGTAGTGTGGCTACTTGTAAAATTAACAGTGAAAGGGCGAAAAAGGAAGGGGAATTAATAAGATTTTTTACTTTCCCCCCAAAAAAAAGTTTTTAAAACAATGAGTTCGTCTTTGTCGAAGAAATGGCCCCCTTGATCCAAAAAATAAACGTGTCTGCAGTAAACATTTTGCGCTGGATCAATATGAAGACATGATTGAAGCTCAGATAACAAATAAATTGCCAAAAAGACTCAAAGAAACAGGTAAGTTGTCAATGAAATCTTGCCCGAAAAAAATGAGTGTTTTATTGTATATATTTTAGCTATTCCATCACTTAATCTTCCATTGGCTCCTGAACAGAATATTAGTGAAAGAAGTAAGAGAATGAAGTTGAAAGAGGAAAAACGAACCTTCATTCTTATGCAATGCCATCATGGGTACAAAGCCTTTCGTTTGGTGGCTTAACTGAGCCCTCATCTTCTTGGCAAAGTGATGTTGAACGTTTGGATGAGTGGTTCGTTAAAGTAAATAAAGATCAATTCAAAATTAAAACAAAAATTGTAAAACGTACAACTAATTTTATATGTAAAAAAGAACCACTTATTGCCAAAAAATTAATTTATTCATTTGTTCGACAGAGAGTATTTATCAGGATAAAATACCTTAATTCAAAGAAATCTGAAGAACTTTCATTGAATAAAAGAAAACGTGACACCGATGAAGCTAGAAGATTTTATAAAAAAATGAGAAAAACTGTAACATAATCTATTATTCTATCATCATTGTTCTATATAAATAATATACATATACAATTCAATTATAACTTAGGTGTGTTAATTAATTTTAAACCATTTTTTCTTTGTTAATTGTGTTTGTATTTTGATATAAATATATTTTGTCGTAATACTTCGTCTTATTCAAGACCCAAAATAACTATAATATAGGTACAAATAAACATTCATCGTGTAATTCATATAATACCGCCTTCGTTTAAGTTTTAATATTTCAATGGAAAATATACTTTTAGTTATCATTCATTGTCCTTTGTCTCGATTTTAATAAACTTGCCCTGTAATTATTAAAAACATTATTTTCATTACACTTGATATGCTGGGAATTTGCCAACAGCATACTTGTGACGTCACGACTGGCCGTGTCATGATTGGTTAAAAGCTACGAGGCAACCGTATTATTCTACAAACCGTGCCATCAAGAGAGTACATATTATCTTTTAATAAATTTAGGATATTGGATATTATATTTACTATAGTGAGAGCGAGACAGACCTCTATCGGGAACAGTGTTGCCAGACATAATAAATAATCTTCAATCTAATGAGCTGGCTCAATTTTCAACGAAAGGAGATGAAGAGTTTATTTATCACGTCAGGAAACCTAAGGATAATTTTTGGTTCAATCAATTCAAATCGTATACCCAAGTGTTATGGACAGAATATTTATGCATACTTTTAATTGAACTATATTAAAGTTTTTAACCTTATATAAATCAATAGTAAATAGGTAATTAGCATATACATAAGACTAAAACGAAATAATTTCATTTTTTCAACATAGATATATACAAATCCATATACCTACATAAGGTTAAAAATTTCTATTATATAAAACTCTCTCTCTGTATATAGATGTGAATTAATTTGCGCATCCCAATTAGTTCCATGCATTTTCTTTGACTCTTCACGCTTCACGATCAGACATGTAAAAATGCTGACGTTTGAAAGAACAGAGCATTGAACGTGAAAGATCGCAATAACCCGTGATTTCCAGTCTTCAAGTTCAACATAGTAATTTCTCGTATGGGGAATATTTTGAATATTAAATCATCTAGGGATTTCATAATTTTCTCTTCGTTTGAAATTGATTCTAGATCGTTTGTGTAATTCATGTTGTTTTATATGAGTGTTAAAATTCATAATTATTCACTATTCACCCAAGTGTGATGGACAGAATATTTATACATACTTTTAATTGAACTATATTCAAGTTTTTAACCTTAGCAATACTTCTTCAGTGCAAGTTATAATGTGAGAACAGAGTACAACTCAAGTTCAACGACCTTATTGAAAATATTGGGAAGGCAGTGATTTCCGCACTATAATAACTCAAGTAATTCATAAATACTGGAGCTAATAGTGCAGAGGTTCAGTCTTACACTAGTTTCAAACTTGTAACACGTATAGATAATTAAGTGTTAGATACTTCATTCGAATATTAATATTGTATACCGAAGGTGAGGAATTCATTTTTTCTTGTAGTTGAGTGTAATTTTGTACGTCACAAAGTCGTAAAACAAAATAACATTTTTCCAGTATCATATTCTAAATAATTTTTGTATTAATTTTATTACATAAGATAATTTAGGTACAAGATAAACTACCATGATATATACGTAAGAAAATCTATTTCAAGTTCATATGTATAAAATTAAATTATATTAATATAAGCATTAAACCTACTCACTGGAATAATAATTAAGCTTTCTATACTAGTATTATAATATATTATTTCTGTGTACATATTCAACAAAAGTTAACTGATGTTTTGAGTGTAATATTCTTTCATTCATCCATATTATTCTTTGAAGAAATCAGACTGAAATATTTCTTCTTCGCAGATTTCACTAATCATTCGACAAATCACCAAAATCCACCTAATTCAGTCAGCTCAGCAATTTATAGTAAGTATGTTTTTTAATGTTTTGCTTAATATTCCTGCTCATATACAGGGTGTTCTCTTCTTAATTGTAAGACTGAACAATACAAAGTTTTCAAACCATTCCACTAAAACCGTACTAATATCAACCACCTCATTCCTTGTAGCAAAATATTTATCTTCAAGTATTTCATTCTCTTATTGTGAATTCCCCCGAAAAAAATGGTATTCACCTTCAGCATTGGCTGAGACCGCAAAATTTTATTTATTCTCAATTTGAAGAGGAAAAATGCATCTTCAAAAAAACTCTTTATATTAATATGTTTAAGATTCATTATTACCCCTGTCCTTATCCTACTCTCAAATACCGAATTCACGTCCTCCCATCTTACCCTGCTACTTCGTTTATCTTTCAAACCGCCTCCTCTTTAAATATTGAATTTTGTATCTGGAACTTATACCTCTTTAAATGGCTAATGTTCGTTTGGGCCTTGTTCAGTTGTCCGTGATCTAAGATGCCACCCTTAACCAGTTTGTTCATCTGCCTCACTTGTCTCGAAATATGTGAGATCCAACGTTGTTTCGTTTCAACGTCTGAAGTCTTCAGGAGATCGGGTACGACACCACGGAACAGGCCCATAACTTCATCACAAGCTTTCTCCATTTTGAAAACTGTAAACAAAATTTCATCCTAAATATGTGGAACAAAGTACACTTTGTATTGTTGTCTTACACTTAAGAAGAGAACACCCTGTATATGAGCAGGAATATTAAGCAAAACATTAAAAAACATACTTACTATAAATTGCTGAGCTGACTGAATTAGGTGGATTTTGGTGATTTGTCGAATGATCAGTGAAATCTGCGAGGAAGAAATATTTCAGTCTGATTTCTTCAAAGAATAATATGGATGAATGAAAGAATACTACACTCAAAACACGAATATTTGAAAATTATTGCGCAATTCAGAATTTCTCCGAAGAAAATAATAGATTAAATCAACCAAAAAATTATCTAGTATATACAATTTCCAATTCTGAATCTATTAAAAAATAATATGTACTCACTTGATAAACACTGGAACTCCGTTTGTAGTAAGGAGAACTTATTCTTGAAGTTTATTTGGTTTGCACACTTATTTCACACACTTCACACAAACTAATCGTAAATTATTTTCAACAATTATAACTCAAGGAGTCTCTGATTATATTAATTAAATGTAACTCAATCAGTCATCTACGAACGTTAAAATGACAATGAAATAAAGATATTCCAGTTCATTGCACTAGATCGGAAATCAGTGCAATGAACGTGCAGCTAGATGTTTTTGCAAAGTAAGCAGTCTGTTCAACATGAAAATGAAATTAGGTCAATTCACATAATGTACCGCTTCGAATATTTATGAATTACTTATATCCAGTTATTGATGAAAAGCTTGGAAAATAACATTTTAATGAGGAAGTAATAATAATTATTTTTATATCTATTGGAATATCGCTACGGTGATTACCTACGGAGAGCTCAAAGGTCAAATGAATATATCTTATCTGTTAAATAAAATTTTTCCCTTAACGAACTCCGTTATTAGTGTAATCAATGGACGGTGGCCACGAGTCTCCGAAGGAGCCCTCATTCCATTATATCAAATAATTTCAGGTCTCTGGGCCTCCGTATGTATTTTAACATGCTTACTATTCAGGATATCCAAAAACTAACGAAGCAAAAATAATATCAGTTATGCGAGACTCTTTTAATTTAACATTTTTTTTAAAGCTTGGTAGAGTCATGGACTTTAAATATAGATATGACAGGTTCAATCCCCGAGCTGGATGTTTTAAATCTGAATTTTTTTTATAGCTTGTATTAAGTTCGATCCCTGCACTCGATTTTTTAATTTGAAACTTTTTTTTTAAGCTTGGTAGAGCAGTCAACATAGTGTTGAACTCCTAATATGGATATACTGGGCTCAATTCTACATTCAGTATGATTTTTTTTAAGCTTGATAGTGTTGGACTTCTGATATAGAGGTTCGATATTCACGCTGGTTTTTTAATTTGAAAATTTTTTTTTAATCTTGATAGTGTTGGACTTCTGATATAGAGATTCGTTCCTCGCGTTGGATTTTTTAGTTCGATTTTTTTTTAAACTTGGTAGAGCAGTAAATGTTATATATATATATATGTATGTACACTAAAATGGTTATATATTATTCTATGGTTTCATAGAATAACATTGTATCTCTATGATTAATACTGTCATATAATAGAATGTAATACATAATGGCGTACCTTTAGAAGATGTTAAGTTGTTACAGATTATTGAATAAAAGTATTGAAGTAGGTGCTGATTTTATTACTAAAGTTTTCAAACATTAGGTTATGGGCCTAGGTCTGGTTCCCAGGAAACTGTGCAGTACGTAATACAGTTAATTCAAAAGAAATAATACAAATAAAAGGTGAATCCAAAAAGCCGGGAAAAAGGCACGTGGAAAGTCTAAAGACTATACGAAGTTTTAACAGTTTACTGGTGTTTGAACGATTCAAGAACAATCAAAATGGATAAAAAATTGAATATAGAACCACTTAATGGTAGGAATTATCATAATTGGAAATTTAGGGTTGAAATGTTGTTGGCAGAACATGATGTCTCTGCAATGATTATTTCCGAAGCTAATTCAGAACAATCAGCAGAATTAAAAAAGGATAATAAAGCAAAATCTATCTTAAGATAAACATGAAAACAGAACGAAACAAACTCATCAAACAAGAACGCTATCCAACAACGGAAACTCTGGCGCAAGAACAAATCAAATACCAAAATGAATTAGAAACAAGACTAGCACCAATAGAGAAAATTGAACAAATGCAAATAAACGAACTAGCTATAAAAATAAAAGAAACCATAAACACATCCGTTAAAAAAGTCTGCTCACAATCAAAAATAAGTAAAACCGTTAAGCTCCAACCTAGTACCGTCAAACTTCTCAGAGAGAGACGAGAAAGGACAGATCGAACAACAGATAGTTTCAAATCTCTAAACAAGGAAGTGAAAAGGGAAATTAGAAAAGACAGTAGAAACTATATCAACAAACTAATAAAAGACACGATAAGAGAAAACTGCAACATGAAAGTACTAAAAACAAAAAACTCAAGAGGCAGAACAAAAATTACAAAAATAAAAAACGAGAAAAACGTGATCGTCCAAGACACAAAGGAGATAGGCAAAGCCATAGAAGAATTCTACACCAAGCTATACTCGCCCAGCATACAAAAACAACGAACTGAAAGAACTATACTTAACATCGGCTCAGAGGAAATACCAGAAATAACTAACTCCGAAATAAGAATGGCATTCAGCCAGCTAAAAAACAATAAATGTGCAGGAGAGGACAAAATTACTGTAGAGATGCTGAAAATTGGCGGCAGAAAAATAGAACAAATACTGAAGATTCTATTTAATAAAATAATAGAAGAAGGAAAGATTCCACAAGATTGGTATAATTCCGAAGTAATCCTAATATTCAAAAAAGGCGACAATACAAATATTGAAAACTACCGACCAATATCTATACTATCACACCTCTACAAGCTGTTAACCAAAATCATAACCAACCGCATAACAACTAAACTCGATTTCTACCAGCCTGTCGAACAAGCTGGATTCAGAAAGCACTTTAGCACTACAGATCACCTACACACCATAAGAACACTAATAGAGAAGTGCACCGAATATAACGTACCGCTCCATATGGCTTTTGTAGATTTCCAAAAAGCATTTGACTCCGTCGAAATATGGGCAGTTTTAGAATCCTTAGAAAACGCCAGAATTGATTCAAGATATACGAACATCATAAAGAACATATACGAAAATGCAAGCATACAAATAAAATTGGACGAAAAAACAAAAACAAACCCCATAAAACTGCAACGAGGAGTGAGGCAAGGAGACACCATCTCGCCCAAACTATTTACCCTTGTTCTGGAAGACATTTTCAAGAAATTAAAATGGGACACCAAAGGTATAAACATCGACGGAGTATACTTGAATCATCTCAGATTTGCAGATGACATAGTCTTAATAGCAAACAATCTGCAAGAATTAAACGAAATGTTCCAACAACTAAGAGACATGTCTGCTACTGTAGGCCTAAAAATGAACTATAAAAAAAACAAAAAAAGGAGCCACGAACAAACAAACATAACAGTACAGAACTATATTATAGAAAACGTCGAACACTATGTGTACTTGGGCCATGATATCAGATTAGGGAAATCAAACCAGGATGCTGAAATAAAAAGAAGAACACAACTAGCATGGGCCGCTTTCGGTAAACTTACATATATCCTGAAGAATAATTCTATTCCCATAAACCTAAAAAGAAAAGTATACGACACTTGCATATTACCAGTGTGCACCTACGGAGTAGAGACCATGTCCCTTACCAAAAAGTCGGCTAAAAAACTGGAGACAACCCAAAGGGCGATGGAACGAAGCATGCTTGGAATAACACTAAGAGACAAAATCAGAAACACTGAGATAAGACGGAAAACAAAAGTCAGGGACATCGTGGAGGAGGTAGCAAGGATGAAATGGCGATGGGCTGGCCATATAGCCAGAAGCGAGGACAACCGATGGACACGTGGAATACTGGAATGGAGGCCAAGAGAGACAACAAGGAGCAAGGGAAGACCTCAAAAAAGATGGGTGGACGACATAAGAGTGGTGGCTGGCAAACAGTGGATGAGATTCGCGAAAGATAGAGAAAGATGGAAACAATTAGAAGAGACCTACATCCAAGAATGGATGGAAAATGGTTGACAAAGAAGAAGAGAAGATCTTGGTACAATGTATAGAGGACACAGAGATAGAAAGTTTAAGAGATTGCAAATCAGCCTTTCAAATGTGGAATGTACTAAAGGGAAAATATGAGAAAAAAGGACTTCCTGGACAATTATATCTGAAAAAGAAACTTCTTAGCATGAAATTAAAGGAGAACGAAAGCCCTATAAAATTTCTTGAAGAATTTGAAAATACAGTGAGACAACTCAAAGCTGCCGATGTTAAGCTAGAAGATCAAGATATAATATGCAACCTATTGTTGAGTTTACCTGCTTCTTATGACACGTTTGTTACAGTTATAGAAAATTTGTCCGATGTAACCTATGAATCCGTTAAATCCAAATTATTAGCAGAAGATGAGAAGCGAAAAATGAGTAATGGAGAAGATAAATCGATGAAAACACATACAGCATTTACATCACAGCGAGGTTGCTTCAAATGTGGTCGAATGGGTCATTACAAAAGGGATTGCCCTCAAAACAGTGGTGGAGAACAAGGATCTGCAAGTCGAAACTTCAATCGAACAGGTGGTGGATTCAACAAAGGCAATTACAGAGGTAGTCAATCAGGGTTCAGAGGAAACAGGGGCACAAATAGAAGTTTTAGAGGTGGGAGTAGATTTAGTAATAGTTATCATAGTAATCAGGCAGAAATGCAAGAAAAATTTCAGAATAATGAAGGTCATAGTAGTAATAATAATGATAGTCCGTCAAATGTCTGTTTTATGAGTGATAGTAATTCTGATTTTAGTAATGGTAGAGTAGATTCTAATATTCTTAAATTCTGCATTGATTCAGGCTGTACAGATCATATGGTAAATGATAAAAGCTATTTTTCTAGTTTATTGAAGTTAAAGAATCCTATAAAAATTGCAGTTGCGAAAGAATCAAATTTTTTATTAGCAATAGGAGTAGGAAATATAGAAGTTCTTAGCAAAGTAGGAAGCAAAGAGATAAAATGCACCATTAAGAATGTTTTTTATACTCCAAATTTAAGGAAAAACCTACTTTCTGTCAAAAAACTTGAAATGTCCAATATAAAGGTACTATTTGAAAATGGTCAGGCCAAATTACTTAATGATAGAAACGAAATTTTGGGAATTGGTGAGAGAAAAAGTTTGTATGAAATTAGTTTCAGGTTATATTCATTAGAGTGCCACAATGTAGAATATGATTCTGATTATTTAAAATGGCATAGGAGGTATGCTCATGTAGGTTTTAGTGGTTTGAAACAGATAATAAAAGGTAACATGGTCAAGGGAATTGATAGAAGTATAAAATTGCATGAAGTTGATTTTTGCGAACCATGTGTAAAAGGAAAAATGACTCGGTATCCATTTGGTCTGCGTACTAAAAGTAAGAGGTTATTAGAAATAATACACACAGACTTGTGTGGCCCCATTACACCACAGGCAATCGATGGCAGTAAATATTTCTTGACGTTTATAGATGATTTTTCAAATTTTACTGCAGTTTATATGTTGAAAAATAAGTCTGAAGTTTATGAAAGGTTTTTAGAATATATTAATATGGTAGAGTCAAAATTTACATGTAAGATTTCAAAACTCAGAAGTGATAATGGTGGTGAGTATGTTTCAAATGAAATAAAAAGGTTATGTTTAAAAAAGGGTATAATAATTGATTTCACAACACCTCATACGCCACAACAAAATGGAAAAGCGGAAAGAAAGAATCGTAGTTTAGTTGAAAGAAGTAGAGCGATATTAGACGAATCAGGAATGCCCAAGGAATACTGGCATGAGGCAGTTAGAACAGTAAATTACGTAATGAACAGGGGTATTGCGGCAAATATAAATGTCACACCTGCAGAAATGTGGAATGGTAACAAACCTGATGTAAGTAACCTAAAAGTTTTTGGATGTACTGCATATAGTCATGTCCAGAAACAATTTAGAGATAAATTTGATCCTACTACAGAGGAGTGTGTTATGGTAGGATATGCTCCTACAGGTTATAGGCTCTGGAATGTAAACAAAGAAAAAATCATAATAGCTAGGGATGTTAAGTTTAATGAAAACGAGTATTGGTTTAAAAAGAAAAATATTCAGGTATGTTTGGATTCGGATGTAGATGAACAATTAAAAGTTACAGAACAAAATGAAGGCGAAAATGAATATCATGATTATATAAATGCGGAAACAAGCGATAGTGAGAATTATAATGAAAGATCAAATGATATGAGAGAAAATAAACGAACAACAAAAATTCCTAAAAAATATGAAGATTACGAACTTTATATGGCATTCAATGCAATAGAATTTTTGGATGAGGTACCACAAAGTTTTTCTGAAATTAAAAACCGACCTGATAAAGTTTTTTGGATAGGCGCGATAAATAAAGAATTGAATTCAATATATGAAAATGAAACATGGGAAGAAGTAGAAATTCCTAAAAATAACAAGATTTTGGACACTAGGTGGGTTTTTTCTTATAAGAACTTAGAGAAGGAAAAGAAAGATAAGTATAAGGCAAGATTGGTAGTTAGAGGTTTTTTACAGGAAAATAATTATGAAAATGTTTATGCACCTGTGGCAAAAATGTCAACTATTCGTTTACTTTTGATAATTGGAAATCAGTTGAAATTCTATTTCATACAATTAGATGTTAAAAATGCGTTCTTAAATGGTATCATTAAAGATGATGTGTTTGTTTATCCTCCAGAAGGTGTTCAGTGTAACCCTAATAAGGTATTTAAATTAAAGAAATCACTGTATGGGCTGAAACAATCTAGTAAATGTTGGAATAGCAAAATTGATTCTTATTTATTAAAAATTGGTTTTGAAAGATCCAGTAATGATTATTGTTTATATGTCATGAATAAAACAGATTCTAAAGTTTACTTATTATTGTATGTAGATGATATAATTTTATCAGGACCTGACATGGTTTTAATAAATAAAATAAAGATCCAACTGATGACAGACTTCAAGATGATAAATAAAGGAGAGCTTAGATATTTTTTGGGATTAGAAATTAAATATGATAGAGATAAAGGTATATTAAGAATTAATCAGGAAAATTATATTTCTAAACTTGTTAAAAGATTCAGAATGGAAGATTTTAAATGTTCACTTATTCCAATCGAACCAAAGTTGTATATTGAGGTATGTAAGAATGTAGAAGATGTAACGAGTAAGCCATATCGTGAATTGTTGGGCTGCATTATGTATCTGATGTTGGGTAGCCGTCCAGACATCTGTTTTGCTTTAAATGTTTTTAGTCGGTTGCAAGATAAAGCTTCAGACTATGCTTGGAATCATTTGAAAAGAATAGTTAGATATCTCAAAGGTACACAAAGATTCGGTTTAGAATATATTCGTGAAGAAAATAATTTTCAATTAGAATGTTTTGTAGATTCAGACTGGGGAGGCGACCAGAGTGATCGCAAGTCTGTGTCAGGATTTGTTTTCAAACTTTCCAACAGTACTTTGATGTGGGCTACTCGAAAGCAACATTGTGTTTCCTTATCTAGTTCAGAAGCAGAACTAATTGCACTCTGTAGTGCAGCTTCAGAAGGTTTATGCTTTATAAAACTTTTACAAGATTTCGAAATTGAAGTAAAACCTATGTTGATTTATGAAGATAATCAAGGATGTATCTCCATATTGAATAACCCTGCAAATAATAGAAGGGTAAAGCATATTGATATTAAATATAATTTTGTTTCAGAATGCATGAATAATAATATCATAAAAATTTTATATATCCCAACTGACATGCAATTAGCAGATTTGCTAACTAAAGGTTTGAAGTATGTTTCTTTTGTTAAATTTCGAGATAGTATAGGAGTTAAGAATTTGTAATAGGATAGTTAAAACATTTTAGTGAGGGGGGCTGTTATATATATGTATGTACACTAAAATGGTTATATATTATTCTATGGTTTCATAGAATAACATTGTATCTCTATGATTAATACTGTCATATAATAGAATGTAATACATAATGGCGTACCTTTAGAAGATGTTAAGTTGTTACAGATTATTGAATAAAAGTATTGAAGTAGGTGCTGATTTTATTACTAAAGTTTTCAAACATTAGTAAACATAGTGTTGAACTCCTAATATAGATATACTGGGTTCAATTATTGTACATGTGGATTTCTTCAGTATGAATTTTTTTTAAGCTTGATAGTGTTGGACTCCTAATAAAGAGGTTCAAAGTCAAACCCCGAGCTCGACTTCTTCAATTTTGATTTTTAAAAAAATCAACTTGGTACGTGAACGCCATCTGTAATCCATCATATTGTATTCGAAATAGAAAGGACCATAGATCCTCCATCTTTGATTTAAACCATAGATCTGTCATACGTCAAATATTGAATATGATTGCCCTTTGTTGAGAAGGTTCCAAGGGATTCCTGAACCGTGATCTGTAAGTCAGCTAACGAAAAGTAAGGTTAAAAAGCATTAAAATTTGTATAAGAGGGCCCTCATGAAGGCGAGATTTTAATGCCTAGTGCACTCGTGAGTAGAACAATATTTGAGCTTTGTGATTGGTTCCTTGAAGGTCACGAAAAGTTATTATGTTGTTAAAAAGGTTAGGTATTCTTTTATTTTATGCGTTTGTTAATTAGGCTGTTTTTATTTTGTTTAAATTTAGAATAAAATAAACAAAAACAGAGTATAAATAATTACCAAATAGAGTTCGCCGAGTTAATTTTTTTTACTCAGGATGACAGTTTCATTTGAAACTAAATTATCAAATGAAGAGAAGCAATTGGTAAGTTACTATGTTTTAGTTCATTTCGTGTATATTTATTACAATAATACTTATACTACACCTGTGGAATTATAGTAATTGTCTTTATACTATCTCAATATACATAGTAACTAATTTATAATGATTGCTTTTTTATATTTATGGCACAGTACCTACCTACATTTTAAGTACCTAAACCATTGTAAAAGTAAATTAAAGCTACTATTCTATACAGTCAGTAATTCAAATTTAAGTTAAGATATTTAATTTTCAGGTTATAAATATGCTGCCTAGTGATTTTGAAACCAGAATAACTGATTATAGTTGTAGTACAAAGGGAATTTGTTTGGAAATACGAACAAATATCGATAATAAAAAAGAAGCTCTTTGCTGGAAAAAAGAGTTTGAAGTAAAAACAAAAACTACTTTTAATTCTGACTCCACATATCAGGAAAATACAAAAAAAGCTATATTCAAGGTATAAAACCAACAAGGAAAGCTTGAAGAAAACCAATAATTTCAATATACATTTAGAGTTCAGTTCAAAATGTTTCATTTTTAAATAATACTCGGACTGAATAATAACACATCATTATGTTTTTAGCGTGCATATCATTGTCCCCATTCATTGTCTTTTATGGTTGATAATAATAACAAATTATAATAATACTTAATAAGCAACAATAAAAAAATTACTTGACCTTATATATGTGGCCGATTGTGGCCAACTTTGTACCAGTTTCAATAAATTAACTAATTTTAATCAAATATAAGTGTTTTATTTAATAATAATAATAATAACATTTATTTCAAAGATTATCACAGATAGATCAGGTACAAATGATAAAATTGAAACGTCATGGATGGAACAGTAATTATAATATTCATTTAGATGATAAGGCTCTGCATCCAGGATAAACTTACGAACTCTTGTTACATAGAGACTCACACCATCAATAGCCCAGAAATGTTTTGGGAGAGCATTATATTATTTTCATACAAGTAAACATTGTGCTTTTTTGAGTAAGTGACATGACATGTTCTACAACTTTTGTGTTTTATGGAACTAATAAAATTATCTATCTATTTGTCCTGTCTTATTCAGATTCTTGAAGCGAGAAAACAGTTCTTTATGTTTATAAACGAATAGCAAAGATCTAAAAACAAACAAGCCAGGTACAGTCAAAATATTATGCTTTTTAAATAAAACTCATTTTTTGAGTAATAAAAAGTGAATTAGTATGTGGGCTGTTGCCCCAGAATATTATTCCATGTGACAACGATTCAAAATTATTCAAATATTTAATTAAGTTAAATTGGAGGGTTCCTCATATTTTCTATGAAATTCTTTATGCTGTACACCATAAATCTGCTGTTCATCCCTCTATTAAATTTGTTCTGCATAGCCTTATATTATTGTCTAATATTCTGATACTTTTTTTCCAAAGAATTTGATGGTAGAAATATATAAATGCTATATACCGCTCCTGAATCCAACCATTGAATTGGATTTATAGCATAAATAGTTAAATCACATTGGTAAAATTTTAATTCACAAAAATCCTGCCGGTCCCGCCATCTAATTTAAAGTGACCTTGAAGCAACCAATCAGAAAGACAAGTTTTTTGTTCTATTTCACATGTGCACTAGGCATTAAAATCTCGCCTCATGAAGACTCCACTGTCATATGTCATTTTGAATCATAGATATCTCAGAGCATAGAACTGTCATACGTCATCCCATCAGTCATTGTAACTGTGAAATGTCATCTTGAATCATAGATATTTTAGAGCATAAAACTGTTATACGTCATCCTATCTGTCATTCGAAACTGTCAAATGTCATATTGAATCATAGATATCTAAGAGCATAGAACTGTCATACGTCAAACATTCAAATTTTGAATGTGATTGCGACGCCCTCTGTTGGTGAGATTCTGAATGATGAGAATATAGTGATCTGTCATCTTGGAACGCCATCTGGTGGTCAGGTTCCTAATGACGATAATACAGTGATCTGTAAGAACGTGATCTGTAAGAGCACCCTCTGGTGGCCAGGTTCTTAATGACGATAATACCATGGACCGCCATCTTGGAACGCCATCTGTTGGTCAGGTTCCAAATTACGATAATACCGTGGTCCGCCATCTTGGAACGCCATCTGTTGGTCAGGTTACAAATTACGATAATACCGTGGTCCGCCATCTTGAAACGCCATCTTGGAACGCCATCTGTTGGTCAGGTTCCAAATTACGATAATACCGTGGTCCGCCATCTTGAAACGCCATCTGTTGGTCAGGTTCCAAATTACGATAATACCGTGGTCTGTCATCTTGAAACGCCATCTGTTGGTCAGGTTCCAAAGTACGATAATACCGTGGTCCGCCATCTTGGAAAATGGCCGACGTTCGCAAAATGGCCGACTTCCTGTGCGAGTTTGCGCATGTGCAGATTCCGCCACAAAATGGGCGACTTCCGATCTAGAAGCACCATAGCTTATCTACTCAAAATATTCCTAAATGTTTCTTGAAATTTCCTTTATGTTTCGGCAACAATTCTGCCCATGGCAACAAGGACAAACATTTAGCAACAAAATATTCCTAAATGTTCCTCCGGGGGAACAGTGCCTTTAGAGCAACATTTCCAAATCCCTGCCGTCTGAATGCACATTTCCTGCTGACAACATGCATTTTCTATTACCTCCTGGACTACAATCAAAAGAAAAACCGAATTCAGGATATTTTGCTTGCTCAACTGCAATTAGCTTTATGTTTTCAATTTCAAATCGCACGCTTTGAAAGCTTTTCCTAAGAAAAAATTAATTTTTTGGAAAAATATATGAACTAAGTTGTAGAAAATTCTAAACTTCATAATAAGACACCTATTTCAGCTTCTTAAGATTGTCGCGGCTTCAATTCATTATTTAGTTTTAAGCATTTTCTAGAGGTTTTAAGCAATTTAAGTTATTCTTGATTTTAACTGCGTTTTCCGTCAAAATTATATATATTTTTTGCTTCCTACGAATTGCTGTTGCCGAGTAACGGCTGACTTCTGGAAAGCATATTGGCGCAACCTTCCCACATCCCACATCCTCCAGCCTAAACCTACCACATACTCGCGGTTTCCCAGTGAGTAGGACCTCCTGGATAAGAATGGAAAAAGAAACCGCGTCGCACTATTTTTGCATTCTCAACCACACCCTGGACTATAACATGAAAGGGTAGAAATAGGTACAAATATTTGAGTTTATCTTATGTTTCATAGAAAAATAGGATGACAGGTTTTTAACATTGATGGATGCGCGGTACGATCATTGTATAAAAATATCAACAATGTTTCATATCCAAATATTGATAATGCAAATCAAATAGTAAAATTCTAGAAATACTAGAAATACTAGAAATACAAAAAAATTTTTGCTTGGATCTGATTTACCTATATATTAGAACAAAATTCATTAGAAATAAAATGGAGATTATTAGTTTAAGTTGAGTTAATTCCATATTTCGCTTCTGAACTGAACACTCTAAGGCCAATGAAATATTCTTTTGAATGAGAATTCGAACAGATAAATTACTATTTTAGATAATTCCAAATAAAACATTTCAGTCAGTTCATTAATTTCGACAGTTTTACAGCGACAATAATTATCCTGAAGCTATGACTGATTTAGACTGTCTAAATATGGTAACGGTCAAATAAGTAGGTAGCTGACGGATACGTTTTATTTAATAAGGTTCATATGCAGGGTTACATAATTCTTTCGCATGAAATTTCTTTGGACCTCAGTTGTTTATTGATTTTCATTTGTGGACAGAAGGATCTTTTACAACTTATCGCTAATTCGAAATTAAAACTATTAATGAAAAAATTTTTCTGTTGATACGAATATGGTATGCAATCGTGAGAATCATCCATGACAGCCACATACGTTACGTCCGACAAGTACCTTCTTGTCCAATTATCCACATAAATCGATCCCACAGCCATTTGTACAAAAATTACAACAACTATAATTATAATAATGGTACCAAATCTTATACTTCTTACGATCACACAACCCCAATTCTTTATCCCAATAGGTTAGTACAGAGTACAGAAGTACAGAACAGGACTAAATGTTTCTATGCCTGGATTCTCGATAAGTTCCGGTAGAGAGAATGGTGACTAAAATTAGGCAATGAAGAATATTTGCTTATATTAGTGAGAATGTCTATGAAATCATTTGAAACTATAAGATTGTTAAATTTCAAGAGATTTGATATCCAACACGAATTAAGTGAGCATTCTCTGTATTTACTACCAAAATATACGATATAGGACAAAACTAATCCAGATGGAAAATAGTATATCTCTCAAATTCGAAGGTTTGAAAGTGTTTCTATCACGATCAATTTTATTTGCTAAAGGTATATATTTTTGGAAGTTATCGTTACTTACCACTATCAAAGGAGAATTCACAGAAAATAACTGAATTCTATAGAATAGCCTGCTCGTATTCAAAATTACATATACATTAACCAACGTTCTTGTCGCGAAGTTAATGACACAGTACATCAATGAAAAACACTGAAAACTGTTCAAACCCTACTAATATTTAAATAAGGAGAATTATCTTCACTGGGAAGTGGTCAAACTGATATGCAGCATGAGAACTTTAGCTTCAGCTACAGCATTTAATTTCAACTTTCATCCTTAATATATTCATTAAATTTATAATAATTAACTTGAAACTATATAATATACTATTACTTA
This sequence comes from Cynegetis impunctata, assembly GCA_030704885.1. Taxonomy (NCBI): domain Eukaryota; kingdom Metazoa; phylum Arthropoda; class Insecta; order Coleoptera; family Coccinellidae; genus Cynegetis; species Cynegetis impunctata. The sequence goes on from JARQZK010000081.1 coordinate 341,930, forward strand.
AAGAAGAAATTTGTTGCATTCAATATATTAAGCATTACAAATCATAAAACTTATAGCATCATTGTTACTAGAGAATAAAAAAAGGAATAAAATAATTTGAACATTTACACTCATCATGTAAATTAAATATAATAAATTTGGAGAAAGAAAGCAAACTGATAAATGAAACTCATTAAATAACAAAATCGATAGAAGATGAATCAACGCTGTGGTAGTTCATATTTATTAAATTAAATAAGTTAAATGTTCGACTGGTTCCGCCTTTCAGAGTATTGTCAGGAAGTAACTGAATACATATTACATAAAAACTCAAACTGGAATGATAAAATTTTCAGGGTTTGTTACCTTGCTATCGTTAAATTGTAATTCAATCGCTGGTTATTCAAAATTACTAGAGGATCAACAAAGGTGAGTAGTTCTGTCTAACTGGTCATTTAGTAAATTGTAATTGGGGGAATTATAAAGTTCATTTATTTCCATGGTTTCGAGGAAGTTAAATTTCATACCATTTTCGCAGTTATGTAGAATTTGCGGCCTAAAAGCGGAAGAGATTATGTGTCCTTTCAATCGCTGAAATGTAAATTGTCTGTATTTTAAATGTTCTTCTAATCTTGTTTCGAAACTTCTTTCTGTCTGGCCTATGTAAGAAGAATTACATTCTTCACAGTCCAATTGAATTTCTGACCTCTTCATTGAATCGACCTTCCACAGTTTATTATTGAACATTATTCTATCCAATCTGCTATGTCTCTAAAAGGCAGTATATGGCGGGCATTGAAGTTGACCCCATATAACCTCTTATTGATCAAATGTTTCCCTTTATTATAAATTAAATCTGACCTCTTCATTGAATCGACCTTCCACAGTTTATTATTGAACATCATTCTATCCAATCTGCTATGTCTCTAAAAGGCAGTATATGGCGGGCATTAAAGTTGACCCCATATAACCTCATATTGATCAAATGTTTCCCTTTATTATAAATTAAATTATTTATTACCCTAAGTGGAAAGTGACTGTTATTACCTACCTATATAACAAATAACACTTTTTTCATCAATGTGGTCTTCTTTCGATAAAGGAACGAAAAAAGCTCTATCAATCATAGAGTTGAGGGCTGCGAGTCGATGACTTATAGGACTGAATGAATTATAATTTATAATTGCGCCCGAGAAAGTTTCTAGGTTTTCTGAATATTTTTTATTTTTCACTTGTATATTATTTGTTGATTTTGCCTTAGATACGGTTGCTATAAATACACTCATTATGCTCTAGGGCGTTATGAGCGGGCATAATGGATCATAACGCCCGCTAATTGTATGAGGAGAAATGAAGCAATTGATTAAATACTTCATAATCCTTGTCGTATAAGACTCTGGATTTCTCCGGCAATGAATTATTCGCAGCTTTGGCTGCATTTTCTATGATATTCTTGGGTAAATTCGTTTTCATTTCCATTATTTCTATAAGATTACACATTCCTTTGGGCCAAAGGCCCTCGGGATGTGTAACCTTCCGGGCGTTAGGATCTATATAATGCACTTGGAACATAAACAACTAATACGTAAATCTATCTGTTGTTTTGATATCGATAGGTCCAGAAAATTCAATGATTTATTTTTTTCTATTTCTACTATATCTTATCCTGAAATCTGAAGTAATTCTGACTCTGACTTGAAATCTGTTATAATTCCCGGGAGTACCTACTTTCCGTTTTACTAAGATGTTTTCAATTAGTAGGTATATTGGAAAACTTATTAGATACGTCAAAGGACAATAATTTAAAACTTTTGTCGAATTGAATTTTGCCTAACTTATGTATAAGGTCCAATGATTTTTTCACACTATATTTAGGTAAGAAATTAGTATGTACTAAAGCTGTGTTGAGGAATTTTGAAGGTTTATAGGATGGTGATTTATATGTCTGTAGTCCGTCAATTTTATAACTACCGACAGAAAATTTGATCACACTAGATGATCTAATTCTTTTCAGACCCACCTCAGTGCAACATTCATATGATAATTTGGAAAACACGGATTAACTATTCATTAGGCGAACATCTTACTATGAATACGATAAAAGTCAGTTCGAAACTGTAGTCACATGAATTATAGGATTTATTTAATAGTTGATCACATATTGATATATATATATAATTATTAAAATTTGTCGAATTTTGGACACTGGTTCTAGCTCACCAAAAATAAACTGTAAAAATCATATCTATTTCATAATAATGTAAACTGATAATTGAATCTTGAGTGATCTGCGACTGGTTCTACCAACAGAAGCTTGTCAATCATCTCCACTGACAGGCTTTTCAACTTTTCCATAAAATAGCAAGTTTCGTACACCATTGTTATTATGGACCAATGAAATAACGAATGGGTGGTCAGCAATAAAATACACAACGGTGGGACGAGTAGAGTGCGCCCAGCACCTCTGTATGTACATTCCTGCAAATTGATTTATATTATTATTCTTAAAATCACTAGGTTATGAGTCGACATGGGTCAATTATGAAAATTCCAAAACAAATTTTGAGTAGATAATGTCAACTGCTATGGTTTATTTATTTTGTGCAAAGTTATATGGTGACGTATCTCCAGATAATCCAAATCCGAAGAAAACATTTGCACATAAATACAGAGTTGAAAAAAAATATTGAATTAATGCATGAGTCACTAAAATAAAGTTTGAATTTATCTTATGATAAATATGTGTCGAAGATGACATTACTTTCGTCAACTTGATATTTTCGACAATTATTTTTTTTTGAGAAAGTTATTCAGTCGAATTCTAAATAATACTAATATCAATAAATAGAATTAGAGCCAATAAGCAGTAAAATATTTCAAAATAAGATTAATTCCAAAAATGTAGATATGCGAATTTAATTCCAAAGGTGGTCTTCAGAATAATGTTAATAAATGTATTATAAAAAACTGTAAATTCATAAGTATTTGTGATTATGGTTGCCAAATCAGTTTCCAAAGAAAAAATAATTGCCAAGAAACACCTGAAATTTCTGAAATATCTAAAATGGAGAATCAATTTGATATATACATATATATATATATATATATATATATATATATATATATATATATATATATATATATATATATATATATATATATATATATATATATATGTAAGAATTATTCGTGTTAAACGGAAAACACGCCCGTGATTATAAAATTAAGTGAACTAGGACATTTATTTGAAACTAATCAAACAAACCTCCTAGCGTAGCTGGTTATAAGAATTCACGAAGCATCGAAATGTCAACGACTACCCTAGACGGTAATTGTTCGAAATGTTAATTTGATCACGGGCGTGTTTTCCGTTTAACACGAATAATTCTTACTTATATTCATTTGCCATTGCGATAAAATTCGGGGCGATTGCTGCCTGCGGTGTGTAATGTTGAATCACATCGAATTGATGTGTCAGCTTTACTCTTGCTTAGCGAATATGGTAGCCACCTTCGGGTGTTCCGGGCGTAATTGTTCTCGTGGCCGAAATGTTTTCTTCTGTTCTGAAAGACGTGGTTCAATTGTTTCCGACTGGTGGCGCTGTGTCATATTTATATGTCATGGAGTTGCTAGAAGAAATAAGTATGACCGTTTGAAATGTTGGTTTGGTTATCACTCCCGGTGGATGGATGATACTGATGAGCCCCGATAAGGGCGAAACAGTCTGTCTATCAATTTCCATCGATTGTGATAATCAAATTAACATTTCGAACAATTACCGTCTAGGGTAGTCGTTGACATTTCGATGCTTCGTGAATTCTTATAACCAGCTCCGCTAGGAGGTTTGTTTGATTAGTTTCAAATAAATGTCCTAGTTCACTTAATTTTATATATATATATATATATATATATATATATATATATATATATATATATATATATATATATATATATATATATAATATATATAATCTGGGTTTTTGGATTGGCAGTGTAGGTATAAATAAATATACAAAAACTTGATAATGATAAATGTAATCATATACGTTTCGGAGATGTGTCTCCTTCTTCAGTATGTTTAGAGCCTAATAATCTGTAAATAAAATTTTGACAATGAGTAACAAACATACGTACACGAACATTTAAGTACGGTATTTTAACACATATAACAGGTCAACTAATTAAAAAGATAACCCAGATAATATAAATAAGTAGGTACTAAGGATAAACCCAATTACATATATATATATATATATATATATATATATATATATATATATATATATAATATATATATATATATATATATATATATATATATATATATATTCTGTAGGTTAAGAGTCACATCAAATATTATTATGTTAAAAATAAGGGTTCATTGACTCAGGGATGGGGTAGTAAAACTCTTTTATTTACGCCAAGCTTTCGCATTCATTTAATGCTTCATCAGGGCTTCAATATTGAGGTTATCCCAACATTGGAGAGTACTTATAAACAGTGTAAAAGACATTAAAATAACTCAGACAATAAAATTCTAAAAATATATACTTGATCAAGACAGAAGTTTTTTTGATTTAATCTTAACAACTCTTTTTCAATTCAATCTCCCGCTAAATGTCATTGGACAATGACATTGGTCCAATGACATTTAGCGGGAGATTGAATATATATATATATATATATATATATATATATATATATATATATATAATATATATATATATAATATATAGATATATATGTATATATGTATATATACATATATATATATATATATATATATATATATATATATATATATATATATATATATATAATATATAAATATATATGTGGGTGATTTTCTGTAAGCTCGAAAATCACTGTCCAGGTTTAATTTTTGAACAAATTTCAAAATGTTATTAATAAAAACTACATAAAACGCAAGTAATATTATACATCGTTTTAGCACAATAGATTTGGAAATGGACACAATAATAGTTTTTTTACTACATCTTCGAAAACCCCCCAAAACACAGTCCACTGGGTTGTCCAATTTCGATAATTGGTAGTTTGAGTGCAATTATTAAGAAAAGCGCAACTTAAATTTAATTCTTACTTTTATTGTCTAAAAGTAGAATGATCGAAATACACTATTGTAGTAAAGCAAGGCGCCCTGACTTGATTTTCTATTTTAATTATCTGTTCAAACCTTGTCCAGAGATTTTACGCAGATTACCGTGACAAAAGTTTCAAGCTCAATAAAAATAACACTGTGGTATCTGGCAATGTTGGATTTGGTGAAACAGAACTCAACCGATTTGAAGTTCGTGTTTTTGGCGCTAGTGGCGTTCAGATGCCATTTTGTCTAGTATGTCTTCGTCAGTTTTTAAGTGAGAACACGACTGGTCCGCTACAAATTACAGTCCCCTGGTAAGTGCTTTTCATTATATTTTATATCATGGATTGAATATAATATTTGTGTTGTTATTTTGATTTGTTTATCAACTCGTGAGTAGTGATGAAATTAAGTACATTTCAATAGTTTTGCGAATATTACGTAATATACCCAAAATACACAGTCCCCTGCAAAGTAATCAGACAGGGGACTGTCCTCCATTGCAGGGGACTGTAGAAATAATCGTTGATTGCTCTTTCTACTTACAGTTATGCTTTTAACACCAAATTAATATGTTTATATTTGTTGAAACCTAATTATGTACCGATTTGAATATGAAATTTCTATAGAATGAGTAGGGTTTAATTTGAACTGCAAATGAATCTGTATTTCTCCACTCTTAACGAAGAAATTTTTGAAGCTGGTTTTACAATCAAGATGCCTCCAAAAAAAACAAATTTTCTAGAGAGGAATTATTAGAAAAGAAGAGAGAAGCAGAAAGATTGAGATAACAACTTAGAAAAAATAATCCACAAAAGAGAGAAGAGATGAAAGAAAAGGAAAGGCTTACGTATCAACAGAAAAAAGAAAAAGGTATGCGAAAATTGGTCAAATATATGACGCCACGTGAACACAGAGCTGCTTTAAAGAAGTGAAAAGAACACTATGCTACTTACCGGGCCAAAAAATCAAAATGATATCAGTAATATATTTATGCGAGAAAACACACCGACATCAGATCCTGGATATCTTACTCCACCTCCCAGACACCTCACTTCTCTCTCAAGCACAGCAGTTAGCTCCGTCTCTTCAAAGAGAAGAAAAAGAGAAGCTGAGAACAGAAGACTTCGCGCCAATAAAAAAAAACGGAAACAATAATAAAATTACAAAAAAAACTAGGGAAGTATAGGAAGAGATTAGTGAGATTAGAAAGCAAATACGAAAAAAAGGTTGAAGACACACCTAATACAAAAATGCAGAATATGTTAGAAGTGCCAGATGGTAGAAAACAGGTTCAAGGGCAATTTTTGGCGATGTCTTAAACAATCAGCTTATGGAAAATTATTCGAAGATCATTCTAATCAGGGATAAACAAGTATTTTCAAGGGTTGTATCTGGATCTCTAGTCCAAAAGTATAAATGTTGTATACCGAAAGATTGTGCCTCTATGTTTTTCGGTTTAAATAAATCAAATCTCTACAATTCATTGGATGTACCTTTAGCGCGACGGAGGAGAATGCCTGAAGGAAGTAAACAGTCAGTTCAGATTTTTTTCGAAGATGATAGTAGTAGTCGTATGGGAGCCGGTAAAAAAAATATGTCACTAAAAATGGCTTGAAAAAACAAAAAAGATAACTTCTTGACACGATGCTGACTTTATATAAGAAATTTGTAGCTGAGTAAAATAAGTTATTCAACATTTTGCCGTTTGCGTCCGTTTTGGGTAGTTCAGCCAAATGCACAAACTAGTGATACATGGTCATGCATAATCCACAGTAACTTGGACATGAAGCTTATTCCTTTTATTGTTTTATTTCCAATGAAATTATGCACGTTTGAAGAAAAAATAGTATATGATATTCGGAGAATAAAATACTTTATGTGCTTCGCATGGATTGTCTGACTCACTACGTTCGTCAGACAAACTTTCCACGCTCAGCACATAAAGTATCACTTATTCTCCTAATATCATAATATACTATAGTTTTGTTCTTTGTTGTGTTTTCAACCCAATTATTTATGAGCCTTGCAGTTTCTGAATTAGAAGCAAAATTCACAACTTCTACTTCCGAATGAAATTTGTTAACTACAGCATTCTTGAAATTTTCTTTCAATTTATTTCCCTGATTAACATACACTTTGTTGGCAATCGAAAGTGTTACATTAGGAACATTATTCTATTTGTTCGTTATTTTTTCATATCCATCAGCTGTAGTAGTGAGATCTGGTAATCCCAGAGATGAAAAAAAAAGCCTTTTCTGTTGAACCAGCTGAATACAGGTATGACATTGAAAGTACAGCATGGGCACTAATCGGCGAAAAAAATACATTCCCCTCTTTCTTGGCTAATATATTGTACAACTTGTTGGTAAATTGACCATTAGATTGTAATATTTGAAACTTCGAATTTTCTGCTGTGGTAGCCATAATTAGGGTAAAAGTAATGACAAAAATCACTGTAAACAAAAAAAAACATATGAAAACATGTATGAATAATAATTCATATCAACAGTAGAAATTACCTAAATTTTGTTAAAATCAAAATCGGATTTTTAGGATTAGGTACCGTTATATTTTCTGGATACCTAATTGTGGAGTTACGTATATCCAGAGTAATCGATTTTTATCGATTTAGACTTAAAATTCCATCATTATTGCTATATTCAACACAACATTAATTGGAATTACTTTTCTCGTAATTTACTATTTCTAATTTTCAAATGATTAATAGTCTTTGAAATATATTTGAATTTTCAATACCAAAATGGCGAATCCGCAAGAAGAGTCATTCTAAAAAAATCATTATTGGAGATTTTTAGGCTGGATAAAATACCTTGTCATAAAAACTCAATTTTTTTTCAGTTCATTAAATCAAATATCATCATGAACGTTCACAAACATACTGTCGCATACCTATTTCAGGGATGAATCATCTTTAAAATTTGCGAAATTTATATCTGCATAGGTATGAAAAGGATTTATATGATAAAGTTATCACTTAATATTTTTAATAAGCTTCAATTATGTCTCTAGTTTCCATTGGAAGATTTTTTATAAAAAAATTTTTCGAGTTCGAAAATTATTGAAATATATGTACACAAATCTATTTTGTGCTTTGATTGAGGATTTCAGATGTTTGTTAAAATTTATAAGTTTTCTTATATGTTTTAAAACTTCAAATGTATTAACTTATTACCTTCGTTTGTTTGTCAATCATCAGGAACGCCAATTTTCAATTGTCCTACTTTGCAAAAATGACAAGGGTCTCACAAAGAGTCATACAGGGTGTGCAAAAAATAAAATCTAAAATGAGATTGAGAAAACATTTTTTTCGAATGGAAACCCCCTATTTTTATTATTTTGTAGTATTTAGCATCAAAAATTAAAGTAACATTGTATAAGGTTATCTATAACTAAAATTTTAGGTTTAGAAATATTGCCAGTTTAATATTTTTATATGACGATTATGCCACGACCAAGTTACTCTAGTTAGTTGGTTCTGACGTTGGCATCATGAAACAATCAAACTCTAAATAAACTTTTGAGCTATCACTGTCACACATCATTCGAAAATTGATAATCATACCGGGGCGCTTAAATTATACGTACGAAGAGTATTTAAACTTATTCATTATTTATGGATTTTAATAAAATCGAGTTTTTTGAGATTCAACAAGCCTGTTATTGCTAATAATTATCAAAAGATTAGAAATAGTTCACAGGCAACAACAATTTGAATGAATATATATATATATATATATATATATATATATATATATATATATATATATAATATATATATATATATATATATATATATATATATATATATATATATATATATATATATATATATATAATTGTATATATACATTATATAGGTATATATATATATATATAATATATATATATATATATATATATATATATATATATATATATTTATATATAAATATATATATTTATTGATATATATATATATATAAATATATAAATATATATATATATATATATATATATATATATATATATATATATATATATATATAATCTTTTGATAGTTATTAGCAATAACAGGCTTGTTGAATCTCAAAAAACTCGATTTTAATAAAATCGAGTTGTTTGAGATTCAACAAGCCAACAGTTTAGTACCCTCCAGACTGCCTTTGACTTGTTTGGGGAGTTTGCTATGAAGTTGCTGTAATGAGATTTAAGAGCCTGGGTAATTGAATAGTCATAATGCTTCTTATAGGTTCGATAAAAAGTTCTGAACTCTGGTCGAGCTTCAGAAACAACAAGAAGATTATCTAGTATTTTCTTCCTTCTCTTGATAGCAGGATTTAGCTTATATATCTGACTACGCGATCTATACACTTCCCTCAAAGGACAATAGATGTTGAAGATTGATTGGAAAACAGCAACAAAAGAGGACCACTTAGTATTTACATCCCTTGAAAGATTATACATATCATCCCATGAAACAGCAGATAATGCTACAAGAAAATCACTTACTGCCTCATCACTCATCTGTCTTACCGAAACTTTCTCAATCCGACATCTATCCACTGAAATAATAAATTTCAAGGCAACATGATCTGATATATGATATTGCAATGTTTCACAGATATCGCTAATATCTGTCAACATATTATCTAAACATGAACCAGAAATAGGACGAGTAACACATTTAAATCTTACACTAATATTGAACATTTCGATTAAAGAAAGAAACTCACTACAGTCACTGGAATCAGACAAAATATTAATATTAAAGTCTCCAGCAATTACAAACTTACATTTTTCAGAACGACATTTAAAAAGTATACTGAAAAGTCTCTCAAAGAAGACATCCACATCAGCTAACGGTTTTGAATTTGGTCTATATATGCAAACAATCACTATGCTAAGGTTCTTAAGGTTAATTTGAATAGCCGAGCACTCAATCACGTTAATCACACTTAGTTTGACAAAATATGTTCTCTCAAATGCATTTAAAGACTTACGACAATATATGGCGCTCCCTCCGTGCCTACCATGTTGACGACAGAGTTGAGAAACCAATTTATAGCCTTCAACCTGATACAAATTGATTTCTTCAGTAGACTTCCAATGCTCAACAATTAGCAAAATATCTACATCGTTTTCAGTAACTAACAAGTTTAATTTATCCAATGTAGTGCTAAGGCACTGCACATTTTGCAGTACTAACGACAAAGCATTTGCTAGGTTTAGTTCTTTGGTTCTTGAGGAGCACCTTCTTGCATTGATGGTGCCCTCTTCTTGAATAAAAAATACCGGGACACGAGAGCTCCCTGTGGCCAGATTTCTTTGCGCCAGGCATTCTTGAAATTTTCTTGGTTTATAGAGACCTTCATGGAGGAATAAATACTGGGATGTTTGGATTGTAGGGGCTCAACTTCAACTTCAGGAAATGACCTTGATAACAAATCTTTCAGATCCTCTGACCTGGTGGTTGGATGAAGCCTTGATACGTGTAAATATGAGAGATTAGGAACCGTTTTCACTCCTAAACAGGATGCAGCATTGCCCATGACAATATTTTTATTTCGATGTTTATTCCGTTTCGTGACTTGTTGCCATTTGGATTCCAATGGAGCACTACCTTGACCATCCGTAGTAGTAGCAATGTCTTGTAATTGTTTCATTAATGATGCTTGTTGAGCGAACTCTATAGCCGAATTCACCATTTTTTAATTTATAATTGGAGCTATTTTATTGCCATTTTTTGGGATACTATTTTTGTTCTGTCCATCAACACCAACATTCTGTCTCCGCGTATTGAAAGATAGTTCTGTCGCATTGTGATTCCCTGTTAGATTGGGTAGTTTCTGATGTGCTACGCCTACAGTAGGCATAAGAGTAGGTAAATTTGCACAAACCGGCAACTCAGCATGCTCTTCAATCGAATTCAAATTGTTTACATTTCCATGCCTTGCACTTTTTTTAGAAGGCTGGATGATAGCAGCATTAACATCTGCTGGAGACTTATGATTAATCGAGGAGAGTTGACCCTCGTAATTTTTAATTAATGATTTCTGCAAACTTACAGTGTAATCAAGATCGTCTGTTGATTTTTTCATTAGAGAATTCTCCCGACTAAGATATTTAACATCATTCTTCAGAGTAGTAATATCCGCTTTCAAAGTGGAGAGTTCCGTTGCATCATTCAATAATGTAGTTAATTTATCACTACAAGTGTCACAAAACCATTTAAGATTTGAGTTTTCCAAAAGTATTTTCAACCACGAGTCCTTAACCGACACACAGATCGAATGATAAATTTTATCACACGAATAGATTTAGAATTAACAATGAAATTATCGGAGCAATGCCGACAATTCTCCTGACTAAGATATTTAACATCATTCTTCAGAGTAGTAATATCCGCTTTCAAAGTGGAGAGTTCCATTGCATCATTCAATAATGTAGTTAATTTATCACTACAAGTGTCACAAAACCATTTAAGATTTGAGTTTTCCAAAAGTATTTTCAACCACGAGTCCTTAACCGACACACAGACCGAGTGATAAATTTTATCACACGAATAGATTTAGAATTAACAATGAAATTATCGGAGCAATGCCGACACACGTCCGAACTGTTCGACATACTGTTCGAATATATATGTATATATACAATTTATATATATATATATATATATATATATATATGTATATATACAATTTATATATATATATATATATATATATATATATATATATATATGATATATATATTTATATATATATATATATATATATATATATATATATATATATATATATATATATATATATATATATATATATATATATATATATATATACTCTTTTTTTAAAAAAAAGTGTTTTTTGTGTGTACAAACCTGTTTTTTATTTTAAATATCTATAAAAAATATATATATATATATATATATATATATATATATATATATATATATATATATATATATATATATATATATATATATATATATATATATATATTACATAAAGTGAACAAGGAAAATTCTTCAATAATTTTAAAAAATTATCAAACAACTTTCCAAGGAAGCTGGTTATACGTATTCAGCAACGCAAAATCTGCATTCACAATCGAACGGTGAATTATAGAAATTGTCAAGTCACCCCGACTCAAAATCTGCATACAGCTGTTTCGATCTTATTAGATCTCATCAGTGCAGCTTATTTGACTCGGAGTGAATTAACAAATTTCTAATTGTTCCCCAATACAAATCGTGGTCAGTAACAATGGATGAATAACAATCCAGAGCGCCATCCCACCAAAGATATTGGGAAACAACAATTCACCACTTAGACTGAAAATGCAGTATGAGGTACGTGTTTGAGCGACGAATTTCTGCATTTTCAGTCTAAGCGGTGAATTGTTGTTTCCCAATATCTTTGGTGGGATGGCGCTCTGGATTGTTATTCATCCATTGTTACTGACCACGATTTGTATTGGGGAACAATTAGAAATTTGTTAATTCACTCCGAGTCAAATAAGCTGCACTGATGAGATCTAATAAGATCGAAACAGCTGTATGCAGATTTTGAGTCGGGGTGACTTGACAATTTCTATAATTCACCGTTCGATTGTGAATGCAGATTTTGCGTTGCTGAATACGTATAACCAGCTTCCTTGGAAAGTTGTTTGATAATTTTTTAAAATTATTGAAGAATTTTCCTTGTTCACTTTATGTAATGTATGAAATTGACCATGGTCGACTAGTATGTTTTTCATGACTTGATTGTTATATATATATATATATATATATATATATATATATATATATATATATATATATATATATATATATATATATATATATATATATATATATATATATATATATATATATATATATATATATATATATATATAACCTGAAGAGGAAACAGATCGCTCCTCTCACATACAAAGGTATGAAAAATATTGGGCGATCCCACTGTTCATAAGTGAACGAATAAATCGAAGTGTTTTAAAAAAGCTGACGAGAGTATGAACGCCGATGAAATATGTATAATAAAGTTATGAATCTAGCATATTGAAAGTAAAAAGCAATTCAGATACTAGAAAAATATTAATACTGAAACTTCCGGTGTCTAGAAAATAGTATTATTTTCCAGCAAATATTGAAAAGAAGGGAATCTCTAGGTTATGATGAATATAGTGATCTGCGACGGGTTCACCAACAGGAGCTTTCCAATCATCTCCACTGACAGGTTTCTTAACTTTTCCATAAAATAACAAGTTCCGTACACCATTGTTATTATGGAGCAATGAGATGATGAATGGATGGTCAGCCAAAAAATACGCACGGTACCTTGCGCGACATCTGTGTATGATCATTCCTGCAAATTGACTTAGGTTTATTCTTAAAATTACTAGGTTATAAAGGAGACGACATGGATCAATTATGGAAAACCCAAAACAATTTTTTTGTGTTAATAATGTTAACTGATATGTTATTTTTAGTCTTTGCAAAGTTGTTTGGTGACTAATTTCCAGATAATTCAAGTCGGCAAAAATAGCTAGCATGAATAGCATAAAACTTCTCTCACTGATTAAGTTGTCCATCAAATAAGACAAATCCATGTAGATTATATAATTGAAAAAGAGACGACTATGGCGTGCAGAGTTTGATAGAACTTCTGATTTTCAAATAACATGATTCATTCGAACTTGATAAACATCTTTAATAGGATTTGTGGAATACCCCAGTGAATGAAGACGGTTATTTTACATAAGTTGGAGTAGGCAACTTCAATCAATATATTTTCCTATCGAGTAACTGACTACAGTTTAAATAAGAAATGACGAATTAAATGTTCTGGAAAGGGTACCATAATATAGGACAGTAAGACGGTGCTACATAGTGACTTAAACGTTAATAGCATAGATAGCTGCTTCAGAAGAAATTAATATTTCGCGATGCCTTTGTCGACTCGAAAATAAAAGCGGATCGATTATTTTGGAGTGAATTGAGATATGCGACATGGGTACAAACAAGAACCGATGGCTTAAAAAATAACCCAATCCCATAATACTGTATAGTACAAGCTATCTAAGAAGGACTTAATGAAGCTATCATACAAAAAAATGCAAAGTATTCCACTTCGAGAAGTATGTATTGATCCTCTCCTCGTTCTTTCTGCATACATTTTCTGGAATCTGACTTGACTATAAACCCAGAAAACAAACGAAATTGCTGATTGGTTGCTCATGTGTAACGATAAAACAACTTCCAACTACTGTTTCATTAAATGTATTCCTCAAATAAAAATCTGAATAAATTTATCTAGTACTCTATAGTGAAGATACATTTACTATTATCATTGAAACAATTACTTTTTTCAGAGCTGGATAGTACACCTGTGACTAGTTTAATTATTTAAACGACCTTGGTACTATTTGTTCCATGAAAAAGCATATTCACAACAGACAAAAAATATTCCTACCGACTATACCAAAAACAGAAACGTTTAATTAATTGAAATATACCTAAGAGAAATGTACAATTGAACTATATATGAATACCCAAACAATTTTAGCTGCATCACAGCAAACTACCAACATAAAACCTTATCACACTGTAGAGAACTACTATTTTGAGCACAGGCATCAGCTTCGATAAAAACTTTTGACACTCTCGGTACTATTGTTGATAATATAAAAATTGTATGAAAATATGCTTTGATATGTTTTTATTTCTATGTTTTACATTGTTTAGTTCTTAGCTTTTTTTGCTTGATGTGTTTTTATTTCTATATTTCGCTTTGTCGATAAATTGTATAATTTTAAAGACAATTAAGCATTTTTTGATTGATCGATTGAAACTCTCAAAATTGACTAACTATGTATTTCATCATATTTTTGTTCTAAATTATGTACACGTTTCTCCACAAAAGGTGTTGTGTAGGATCTAGTCACAACTGCATTAAACCATTCATCTTTGATAGAGTAAGAGCTATAGCAACATCTCCTTTGTAATTTTTTTCTTGTGCGGTTGTAAAGCAGTAATATTAGTCGATAATCAATGGTGAGGTGATTAGGATTTCCAACCATATTTCATAATACTTATACCCTACTCTATTTTCTTCAACTTTTGAAAAAAAAAATGTAAAAATACTTATCTTGTATACTATTTCAAATTATTAAGTAGGTCTTCAATTTAACAAACGACTACACTATACTACAAAGAAATATTGAGACTTAATTTAATGCTTGAGTCAAATTTTTTCCGAATTTTTATGCATATCTTCTTTTCCTCAACATTTTACGAACTGTCTGCAATACTCACAAATTACACTAATTCCATCCTTGAAAATACATTCTTATTCCTGAACGGTTCTGATGTTTTTGATATCTCTGACATTCAATAATGTATGTTGGAAAATAGCTGGGAAAATTAATTTCTACGATCAACTATGTTATGTGTCCTATAAACACTTGCGAGAATTTCTGGTTTATGACAAATATTATTTTGTTTAGAAATTTTCTTCAAATATGATCCACATGACCATCTGATAACGTTCTGTATTCTGTATTTTTGGGAGTGCAGTCGAGACCACAGCACTTAGGCCCCATTGGGCCTTCTGTGCATCCTCCCCGAGAACATCACCAGCCTAGGCTCCCAACCATCTCAGTCGTTTGAAAACCAAACTAGGGGGATTTCCCTCAAGGTGGCTAAGATTGGCCACCTTTCACCCAGAATGGATTCTCGGAGTGACAAGACAGCATTCACAGAGAACATGTTGTACCGTCTCGTCTTCCTGTTCACAGCCTCTGCAGAGAGGTGTGTCGCTTAATCCAACAAAATAATTTCATTCAAATATTCCTGAGAAATGCGAACTAGTTCTCATTTAATTTATATTCAAAGTTTTTTCATTTTTGTTTTAATTTTTGTTAAATCTAATGAATTTCTCTGAACTACAATTAATATGATTTAATTTTGGTTTTCACTAATTACGACGACTGAATCAGGTTTTTGCTCTTGGATTAGTATTCCTGCTGGTGCCTTGAAACTATCTCCACTACGAGGTTCAACGGCTTAGCCAGAAAATAATATTTTCGGTGTTTTTCCTCCTTGGACTAGAGCTATTATGAAGGGATGATCAACCAAGAAATATTATTTTCAAAATATTAGTCTGTTTTGACAATAATATCTGAAAATTTAAGCTTGATGTATACTACTTATAGAAATAGTATCTGACTGTGGAATGTTAATTAACCATGGATGAGAACCCCAAGCAGGATACATCGAGAAGCAAACTGTATTATCCAACGTATAATATATGATATGGGGAAAATAGAATTGATAAAAAACACAATTCAGACGAGCTCTAGCGATTCCTAAAGAAAAATTCATTCAACAGTTCTGGATACAACTAGAATCTCAAATAACAGATGTTGTTATGATTATTACCACTATTACTAACATTGCCAAGGTGATGCTAATACGAGAACTAGTTATTTCTATCAAATGATCTTCAAGCTCAAATACAAATAGTACATGATAAATATGAACAATATCTATATGAACCAAAATTAATAGATGAGGAACCTAAGCTGCAGACACAGAAAAGCATTCTATGTTAAAATATTAGTATAAGGGATAATGAACCGTATGAGCAAAATAAGCGAAATGAAACACCAAAAAGAGAACTATCCAGATATAACTAAAATATAACTAAATACATGAATATGTAACTGTATTTAGGATTCACAAATTATTTTATTAAGATATAAGGCTGTATATTATTAAACTGAGTTTAATGGTAAACTGAGTTTAATTTGACATTTACGCTTGCACTGAAATCTGAACGGCGTTTAAGCCGTCTTAAACTCCACATAAGTTAAACGCCCAATTTTCTGCGTTTAATTGGAAGTTTGAGTGAGTTTTGTGGTTATTTGTGAAAAAACGGATTATTTTTTTCCTTAAAAATTTAATTTTTGCCGACGGAAACTCGAATTTGTGTTTAAAATGTTTTATGAAGAATTTAATATCTATAACGACGACTTGGACGTTCTAGAATTCCTGGAATATGGGAACCTTCCTCGGAAGCGTCATATACAAAAACACCACTATGATGATATGGATGATTTTTCTTTTTTTAAAACCTTCAGGTTATACAAATCTACAGCCCTATTAATCTAAGGGCAAATTGAAGGTGAACTGGAACATTAATTTAAATTTGTAAGTTTTGTGTTGGCGAGAAAACTCCGTAATCATTCTCCCAGTGCGCCTACCTTCCACAGTAGATATATATTTATTTCGAAAATGTTTTCTTGCAATCATCAAGCTATGCAAAAGTGTTGATATCCGATCATATTGTATTATTGTTTACTTGTTTAAATCATAAATGCAAACTTATTCTCTGGATTAATTTAATACACAAAAAAAATTTATTTATATACGGTATCACGGGTACAGAGCCCATGGAACCTATCTTACTTTTGTAGGAATGGCAACTTGTCTCTCATGGATCAGCTACTGATAGCGTTAAACTTTTATGCCCATGCAGAATATTTACACAGTATTGCTTCAACCAGCAAAGCCACATCGTCATTTGTAAAGTTTGGTCGCCTTTTTCTTTTATCATCTTCCATTTTATACATATTCAACACAAAAAAGAACTTTTTAACTTTTAAAACTAGGTTAGTACATTATTAAAACAAATTCTGTTTCTCCTATTTAGTTCATATACTTCAGGCTTGATCGCCATTTCCTCCAAAATACTACAAATACGCAGTTTAGCAGTGGATCGGTTATAATTCCTTGGTGCAACGGCCAGAAAAAAAACGTAGTTTAAAAATTAAACCACGTTTAGCTAAAAGACGTTTTATAATAACACTGTGCAAGAGATAAAGATTTTTTCAGATAGTTGCGGTCTTGATGAACACTTCGAACAATTTATAAAATTTCAAACACAGGTTCGTCGAACTAAAAAATGAAAAAAATTCCTATCGTGAACTAGGTTATTCATGATTGGGCTAATTACGACTGGGAAATACTATTCATTACAATGTGAACGATTCGATTTATATCGGCATTAAAGTTTAACTAATAATTTTTCAACCATAAGATTGGCACGCTCGTCTCATCAAAAATCATTTGTGAAAGTGAAGTCTACTGTATATATTTGTTACGTGTATGAAAAACACGTCCGTCATTCAGTTTACATTTTCTTCCGATTCTGTAACGACACAATTATAAGGTTCCTCTAATTGGATGGGAAATCCCACTTGTGCCTTTAACGCAAATGCACTACGAGTTTCCCTTACTTTTCCGCAGAACAAAAAAATACTGCCATTAATTCCTTTCTGAAGTAGATTATAACGAACGGATGATCAGCTAAGAAATATCGTATTCGAAAGAAATTTTTTTTTCTCGTAAATCCTGAAAATTCATTTATGAAAGTACCTCAAAATGTTAGAATGTAAAGTAAGCTGATCTTTATAACACAAAAAACAATAAACAGTATTCGCATTTAGAGTATCTAATGAATAAGATGAAGCCTAATATAGGGAAAGGATTTGTGAGAGTTGCGAGATCTTAGGTGGAAGGCACCCATAGGGAATAACTTAACTATCAGGGACTTAGTAGCTCAAAAAGACAGCATTCATGATTTGTATAAAAAATTTATTTTGTAAGAGAAATGTGAATAACTTGGAAACTATCAATTTTAGGTATACGACAATGCCATAGCAATCGAAATGAAATTTTGTCTACAATTAATATCTGAAATGAAAAAAGGGAAATTCCAAAACTTGAAAAGATCAAGTTTTGTTTAAATACCTGAAAAAATGTTTATAATTTGTGAAGATCCTGTGAATTATTGTAGGAATTGATTTTAACATTCGAATAAACAGCATTTTTTATAGGTTCCCCCGAAATTACATTGTTTTATGTCTGATATTCACTGCGATACAGAGCGTCAAAGTGACACCCTTAAATGTCTAAACATTTCATTTTTTCATAAACTGACATCGATTTTCGAAAAAGAATCTAAATACGAAATAAAAAATAAGGGTTGCCATTTAAAATAAGGAAGTTGGTAGCTACTACCGGTATAACCGCAAGTGGTAGAAAACTGCCACTATTTTGAAAAAAAGTAGTTCATGGTTGAAAACTTTTTATAAGCGTATTACCATTAGAAGAAAGATTCTGTATATATATATATATATATATATATACATATACATACATATATATGTAAACGAATATATGTATATATATATATATATATATATATATATATATATATATATATATATATATATATATATATATATATCTATATATATATATATATATATATTATATATATATATATATATATATATATATATATATATATATATATATATATATATATATATATATATATATATATATATATATATATATATATATATATATATATATATATATGAAATTTCAGGTTGAACAGCTCTATTAACTTATTAAATCTTATGGTATCATATAAGAAATAAAGAGTTCTTGGTAAAAAACAGACCATAAAAGTATTTTGCTATAGGAATAGTTGAGAAAAAGAAGCTAAAAATGCAAAGCTGAGTCAAATACACATTAACTTGTAAAACAATAATACCTTCAATCACTATTGAATAGTCAACACAAATCTCTTTCCATTTCCATATTTTCAATGAATGCATGAACATGTGCAAATTATTATGATATATTTGTCGAATATTGAACAATTTGTAACGTGTAAAATCTCCACGTAACTCCACGTGACTTTAGACACTGCATTTTACGCTGAAATAGGCACCGCGATTTCACGCTTCACTTTCCTTTGCTCTATGATTAATGAGTTGCGTAGAGAGTATCTAGTTAATGTCGAAGGAAGAATCGTTCTTTCTTTTGATAGCTGGTAGCCGAACGATCGACATCGTTAGCTAATAGAGTTGTGTTCAATATAAATTGAAAGTTTGTTAATTTGTATTAAAATTTATTAAAATATCTGTGGCATCTAAATTAATAGATGCCACTAGGCCTGGAGTTGAAATCCACTAGGCCTGGAGTTGAAAACTACTTGATTGGGAGCTGGAATCTATCCCGTTTGGAGTTTAGAACACCACAGTATCTGGAATTTAAGAAAAACCCACCTCATCAAGGGCTAATATCCACAGTGGAAGCCACAACTGAAGCAGGGCAGAAGTCGAGAGCACAATCACCCTAGGCGAATTCGATAACAAATTATACAAAACATAAAAGATAAGTCACATCAAACTAGGTAAAAGAGGATAGTAAATACCTTACATTTTACTCTGTGTTATTATTACTGTGAACGAATCAGAACCAATAAATGTTAACCAACCTCCCTGCTAGTCAGGGCACATAAATATTTTTTTCTTTAAAAGGGGGTTGGTTACATAAATGGCGCTCCAACGTATGGGGCTCTTACATAATTGGCGACCAACGTAAAGGGCCTAATTTTCTTTGAGTTTCTGTTCTGGTTGGTTCTCAGTGATAATTTATGCATGAGTTTATGATTAGTGAATTGCCTTCGTTAACTCAATTTATTGATTAACATTCTCTTTTTCTAAATTTTGATTTATCCCTATTTATATTTGCTTTCACTTAAATTTACTTAGACTTTTTCTTTGATATTTTAAATACCTAATCTTTATCGTATAACTTTTATTTGCTTTTTACTTTTATTTTGACTCTACTGCTCTGATTATTTCAATATGTCGTTGGACTCTAGCTTCGTTATAGCTCATGAAATATCAATTCAGTTAGGAAGTAAGGTTGGTGAACTTGTGGATAGAGATTACAAAACGTTAAGGGTAGTTCTTTCATAAGAAAGGGCTAACAGAAGTTCCATTGTTTTAGTTATTATCTTATAAATTCATTCCTTCATTTGATTATTCCTTATGTTTTACCTAATATCACTTTTTTAGTTTTCTTTTTCGTTTTTGGTGTACAAACTATTAGGTTTATTTTTGTTGGCAATTTCACAGATATATAATTACCTTCTCTCGTTAATTATCTTTATCTTTTTCTTGCTCGACTTAGCTTATCTTTGTATCTTTATCTTGTAGTCGAGGCAAGAATATTTTGCTTAACGAGAGACTTGTATATATCTGGTTGCCTATCACCTTTCTGAAGTATATAGTGCTATGCATTTCTTAGTATAAATCAGAGTGTAGCTCTCAATGTACTTCAGAAATTTTTGAGATTAGTGGATCTTTTATAGATTTAGCTATTAATCTTTAAATCTTAGGATTCTGTTTTTCCAGTACGTTAAGGAGATGAATGGTGGTGAATGAGGAGGTGTGTGGGTGAATGTCGATGAATGGTGGTGAATGAGGAATAAATGAGGTGGCTGCTTGGAATAACATTATTCTTTTTTAGTTCTTTTTGTTTCTTTTTCCGATGCAATGATGTACACCAAAAATATTTTTTCTTTCTCAATTATCGTTTCCTTTGTTTTTTGTTTAGTGTACAATTTATCCTAAATTTTAATATCAACTATCTTATATACATATATCTTATCTTTATCTTGTACTATTTAGTACCTATTTACCTTATCTCTATCTTGTACTATTTCGTACCTATCTACGAAATAGGTTTTTGAGTTTACTAATAACTTTTAGTATATATATGGCTCTCTATTAATCAACTGAAGTTTATTTACGCTATGCAATATCTAATTATAAATCAGTGCGTAGCTGCTAATATACTTTGGAGTTTATAGAGTTGTGAATTTTAAAGATTCAGTTTTTTTTTGGTACTGTACACTAAAATTTATTTTCCTTTTTATCTTTGTAAGTTAACCACTTGCTGGCGCCCTATTATCTTTCCTAGCTTTGTAAGTTAACCACTTGCTGGCGCCCTATTATCTTTCCTATTACCTATTATTTTTTCCATTACCTATTATTTTTTCTATTACCTATTATCTATATCGTTTTCTTTAATTTTTTGTTTTTTTGATTCATTTGTAGAAGGAATGAGCATAGGATAATACCTGAACAAAGCATTTAACTATTCCATGATCAGAAGTTTAACATTTACTCTAAATGAAATTGAACAGTAATTTTGTTGCATCATTTGGATACTATCCTTTTTACGTGTCTTTGAGGTTTTTTTTAAACAAAAATTTGTCTAGTGACTTGTAGTAACTCATGAATGAACTGATTAACTGACTGTGATATTAACTTATTTGACTATTTATGATTAACTTTATATGAATATTCTTTTTTATTAATTTAGTTGTTGCGTGTATCTTGTGTGAAAATACACTGATATATTTATCTTACCTTTAAATTTTAACTGTACGTCAATACTTGAGAATTGTTTTTATCTATTATATAATAGTTTTATATATTGAATTTATCCTATAAATTTATTTTTCAAATTAGATCTTAAAATTTGTTAAAGAATTAAATTAAAATTTTCTTCTTGAGTTGGTCTATATAATATTTTATTCATGAGATGCCAAGTTGGTAACTTATTAATATCTGTTTCTTTTTTATTGTCATTTACATTTTCAATATAGAATTTTGTAATCTTGATAACCCTGAAAGTAGGGGTTGATAATTTTTCGTGTTTTTTTTGCTATCGTTTTAAATATTTTTAATATTCATAGTCAAGCTATGTATTTTTCTTTTTTGATTTTGACTTGTCTTATTATAGACACTTTTTTCTTTAAATTATCTTTCAGTTTTCTCTATTAATTATCTTTCAGTTTTGTATTTCGTTGAGGTTTATCTTTGCTGGTGTGTCGACATACATATCTCATCTTATCTTTATCTAGTGTGTAGGCACTCAGTGTATCTTGAGTTTATGAGAACTCGTACCTTCTCAACGAATACAGTTATGCTGATATTTTTTTTTGATTTACCGATTTATCTTTTCCTATCTTATTTATCTTTAAATTTTATCGATGACTGACAAGTCAAGTGTTTTAGTGTTTCTTATTTATCTTATATGTTAAGCATATATTTTTGCTGTTTTAAATTATTTTACCTTATACCTTTTATTAATAACTTATTTTGTGAATTTGTTGTATGACTTATCTTGACGTTTTGATTTTTTTTTCCATGATTTTCTTCACGATAATGCATTATGAAAACTTCTCATAACTTCATCGAATTAATTTTCTCTCATTTTTATTGACTATAAGCCAAATTTTTTTATTTTCAAAATTTCTTTTGTAACTTTAATATAAAAAAAAAATTAATTTTTTTTGGAAAATTATTTTTTTTTACCTTGGCGAAGGGGGTGTGTAAC
This sequence comes from Cynegetis impunctata, assembly GCA_030704885.1. Classification (NCBI taxonomy): domain Eukaryota; kingdom Metazoa; phylum Arthropoda; class Insecta; order Coleoptera; family Coccinellidae; genus Cynegetis; species Cynegetis impunctata. The sequence continues at coordinate 365,293 of JARQZK010000081.1, forward strand.
GTGTAAAATCTCCACGTAACTCCACGTGACTTTAGACACTGCATTTTACGCTGAAATAGGCACCGCGATTTCACGCTTCACTTTCCTTTGCTCTATGATTAATGAGTTGCGTAGAGAGTATCTAGTTAATGTCGAAGGAAGAATCGTTCTTTCTTTTGATAGCTGGTAGCCGAACGATCGACATCGTTAGCTAATAGAGTTGTGTTCAATATAAATTGAAAGTTTGTTAATTTGTATTAAAATATCTGTGGCATCTAAATTAATAGATGCCACTAGGCCTGGAGTTGAAATCCACTAGGCCTGGAGTTGAAAACTACTTGATTGGGAGCTGGAATCTACCCCGTTTGGAGTTTAGAACACCACAGTATCTGGAATTTAAGAAAAACCCACCTCATCAAGGGCTAATATCCACAGGTGAAGCCACAACTGAAGCAGGGCAGAAGTCGAGAGCACAATCACCCTAGGCGAATTCGATAACAAATTATACAAAACATAAAAGATAAGTCACATCAAACTATGTAAAAGAGGATAGTAAATACCTTACATTTTACTCTGTGTTATTATTACTGTGAACGAATCAGAACCAATAAATGTTAACCAACCTCCCTGCTAGCCAGGGCATAAATAACTTTTTCTTTAAAAGGGGGTTGGTTACAACCAACCCCCTTTTGAAAAAAGAGATATTTATGCCCTGGCTAGCAGGGAGGTTGGTTAACATTTATTGGTTCTGATTCGTTCACAGTAATAATAACACAGAGTAAAATGTAAGGTATTTACTATCCTCTTTTACATAGTTTGATGTGACTTATCTTTTATGTTTTGTATAATTTGTTATCGAATTCGCCTAGGGTGATTGTGCTCTCGACTTCTGCCCTGCTTCAGTTGTGGCTTACATTGTGGATATTAGCCCTTGATGAGGTGGGTTTTTCTTAAATTCCAGATACTGTGGTGTTCTAAACTCCAAACGGGGTAGATTCCAGCTCCCAATCAAGTAGTTTTCAACTCCAGGCCTAGTGGCTAAAATAATTCGGGGCAAATCAACACACAACCTCAAACTAAATACGCTCCAAGATATCTGTAGGGTATCGATGGCCAATTCAAATTAACATTTAGATTTGTCTCAAGCAAAAATGCTAAGAAAGACAGCATATGTTCCAACATTAAACTGGACACAAGTTATGACCATGTGAAATTTACAATCGTTAACCTACAAAAATCTTGTGTTAAATTGAGAGAATAAAACAAGCAAATGAATTAGAAATATTTTAAATTAGGAAATGTGAGATGATTATTTCAATATTTAAAGATAGATAATTTAATATAGGTAAATGAAAAAAACGAAATGGCGTAAAAATGGAATAAGCAACCAATTCAGATTTTCAAGATAATGCATTCATACGAAATAGATATAATTATATTTCTTCTCACAACTTACCATCTATTAATTTAGATGCCACAGATATTTTAATAAATTTTAATACAAATTAACAAACTTTCAATTTATATTGAACACAACTCTATTAGCTAACGATGTCGATCGTTCGGCTACCAGCTATCAAAAGAAGGAACGATTGTTCCTTCGACATTAACTAGATACTCTCTACGCAACTCATTAATCATAGAGCAAAGGAAAGTGAAGCGTGAAATCGCGGTGCCTATTTCAGCGAAAAATGCAGTGTCTAAAGTCACGTGGAGTTACGTGGAGATTTAACACGTTACACACCCCCTTCGCCAAGGTAAAAAAAAAATAATTTTCCAAAAAAATTAATTTTTTTTTTCAACTTTAAAGTAACAAAATAAATTTTGAAAATAAAAAGATTTAGTTTATAGTTAATAAAAATGAGAGAAAATTAATTCAATTAAGTTATGAGAAGTTTTTATAATGCATTATCGTGAAGAAAATCATGTTTGAAAACCTGTAAAAGAAAGAAAAATCAAAACGTCAAGATAAGTCATACAACAAATTCACAAAATAAGTTATTAAGAAAAGGTATAAGGTAAAATAATTTAAAACAGCAAAAATATATGCTTAACATATAAGATAAATAAGAAACACTAAAACACTTGACTTGTCAGTCATCGATAAAATTTAAAGATAAATAAGATAGGAAAAGATAAATCGGTAAATCAAAAAAAAATATCAGCATAACTGTATTCGTTGAGAAGGTACGAGTTCTCATAAACTCAAGATACACTGAGTGCCTACACACTAGATAAAGATAAGATGAGATATGTATGTCGACACACCAGCAAAGATAAACCTCAACGAAATACAAAACTGAAAGATAATTAATAGAGAAAACTGAAAGATAATTGAAAGAAAAAAGTGTCTATAATAAGACAAGTCAAAATCAAAAAAGAAAAATACATAGCTTGACTATGAATATTAAAAATATTTAAAACGATAGCAAAAAAAAACACGAAAAATTATCAACCCCTACTTTCAGGGTTATCAAGATTACAAAATTCTACATTGAAAATGTAAATGACAATAAAAAAGAAACAGATATTAATAAGTTACCAACTTGGCATCTCATGAATAAAATATTATATAGACCAACTCAAGAAGAAAATTTTAATTTAATTCTTTAACAAATTTTAAGATCTAATTTGAAAAATAAATTTATAGGAAAAATTCAATATATAAAACTATTATATAATAGATAAAAACAATTCTCAAGTATTGACGTACAGTTAAAATTTAAAGGTAAGATAAATATGTCAGTGTATTTTCACACAAGATACACGCAACAACTAAATTAATAAAAAAGAATATTCATATAAAGTTAATCATAAATAGTCAAATAAGTTAATATCACAGTCAGTTAATCAGTTCATTCATGAGTTACTACAAGTCACTAGACAAATTTTTGTTTAAAAAAAGCTCAAAGACACGTAAAAAGGATAGTATCCAAATGATACAACAAAATTACTGTTCAATTTCATTTAGAGTAAATGTTAAACTTCTGATCATGGAATAGTTAAATGCTTTGTTCAGGTATTATCCTATGCTCATTCCTTCTACAAATGAATCAAAAAAAACAAAAAATTAAAGAAAACGATATAGATAATAGGTAATAGAAAAAATAATAGGTAATTGAAAAAATAATAGGTAATAGGAAAGATAATAGGGCGCCAGCAAGTGGTTAACTTACAAAGATAAAAAGGAAAATAAATTTTAGTGTACAATACCAAAAAAAACTGAATCTTTAAAATTCACAACTCTATAAACACCAAAGTATATTAGCAGCTACGCACTGATTTATAATTAGATATTGCATAGCGTAAATAAACTTCAGTTGATTAATAGAGAGCCATATATATACTAAAAGTTATTAGTAAACTCAAAAACCTATTTCGTAGATAGGTACGAAATAGTACAAGATAGAGATAAGGTAAATAGGTACTAAATAGTACAAGATAGAGATAAGATAAGATATATGTATATAAGATAGTTGATATTAAAATTTAGGATAAATTGTACACTAAACAAAAACTGAAGGAAACGATAATAGAGAAAAAAATTATTTTTGGTGTACATCATTGTATCGGAAAAAGAAACAAAAAGAACTAAAAAAAAGAATAATGTTATTCCGAGCAGCCACCTCATTTATTCCTCATTCACCACCATTCATCAACATTCACCCACACACCTCCTCATTCACCACCATTCATCTCCTTAACGTACTGGAAAAACAGAATCCTATGATTTAAAAATTACTAGCTAAATCTATAAAAGATCCACTAATCTCAAAAATTTCTGAAGTACATTGAGAGCTACACTCTGATTTATACTAAGAAATGCATAGCACTATATACTTCAGAAAGGTGATAGGCAACCAGATATATACAAGTCTCTCGTTAAGCAAAATATTCTTGCCTCGACTACAAGATAAAGATACAAAGATAAGCTAAGTCGAGCAAGAAAAAGATAAAGATAATTAACGAGAGAAGGTAATTATATATCTGTAAAATTGCCAACAAAAATAAACCTAATAGTTTGTACACCAAAAACGAAAAAGAAAACTAAAAAAGTGATATTAGGTAAAACATAAGGAATAATCAAATGAAGGAATGAATTTATAAGATAATAACTAAAACAATGGAACTTCTGTTAGCCCTTTCTTATGAAAGAACTACCCTTAACGTTTTGTAATCTCTATCCACAAGTTCACCAACCTTACTTCCTAACTGAATTGATATTTCATGAGCTATAACGAAGCTAGAGTCCAATGACATATTGAAATAATCAGAGCAGTAGAGTCAAAATAAAAGTAAAAAGCAAATAAAAGTTATACGATAAAGATTAGGTATTTAAAATATCAAAGAAAAAGTCTAAGTAAATTTAAGTGAAAGCAAATATAAATAGGGATAAATCAAAATTTAGAAAAAGAGAATGTTAATCAATAAATTGAGTTAACGAAGGCAATTCACTAATCATAAACTCATGCATAAGTTATTATCACTGAGAACCAACCAGAACAGAAACTCAAAGAAAATCGTGCCCCACGTTGGGCGCCATTTATGTAACCAACCCCCTTTTGAAAAAAGAGATATTTATGCCCTGGCTAGCAGGGAGGTTGGTTAACATTTATTGGTTCTGATTCGTTCACAGTAATAATAACACAGAGTAAAATGTAAGGTATTTACTATCCTCTTTTACATAGTTTGATGTGACTTATCTTTTATGTTTTGTATAATTTGTTATCGAATTCGCCTAGGGTGATTGTGCTCTCGACTTCTGCCCTGCTTCAGTTGTGGCTTCCACTGTGGATATTAGCCCTTGATGAGGTGGGTTTTTCTTAAATTCCAGATACTGTGGTGTTCTAAACTCCAAACGGGGTAGATTCCAGCTCCCAATCAAGTAGTTTTCAACTCCAGGCCTAGTGGATTTCAACTCCAGGCCTAGTGGATTTCAACTCCAGGCCTAGTGGCTAAAATAATTCGGGGCAAATCAACACACAATCTCAAACTAAATACGCTCCAAGATATCTGTAGGGTATCGATGGCCAATTCAAATTAACATTTAGATTTGTCTCGAGCAAAAATGCTAAGAAAGACAGCATATGTTCCAACATTAAACTGGACACAAGTTATGACCATGTGAAATTTACAATCGTTAACCTACAAAAATCTTGTGTTAAATTGAGAGAATAAAACAAGCAAATGAATTAGAAATATTTTAAATTAGGAAATGTGAGATGATTATTTCAATATTTAAAGATAGATAATTTAATATAGGTAAATGAAAAAAACGAAATGGCGGAAAAATGGAATAAGCAATCAATTCAGATTTTCAAGATAATGCATTCATACGAAATAGATATAATTATATTTCTTCTCACAACTTACCATCTATTAATTTAGATGCCACAGATATTTTAATAAATTTTAATACAAATTAACAAACTTTCAATTTATATTGAACACAACTCTATTAGCTAACGATGTCGGTCGTTCGGCTACCAGCTATCAAAAGAAGGAACGATTGTTCCTTCGACATTAACTAGATACTCTCTACGCAACTCATTAATCATAGAGCAAAGGAAAGTGAAGCGTGAAATCGCGGTGCCTATTTCAGCGTAAAATGCAGTGTCTAAAGTCACGTGGAGTTACGTGGAGATTTAACACGTTACAATGAATTTACTCAGGTTATCAAACATCTTTATCGATCTTTGAAATAAATACTCAATTGCATAATAGGTATGCTATTTCAGAAAAAGCTAAATGTTTCAAAATAAAAAACAATTTTTTGAAAGAAAAATTAAAATAGCTACAACTACAAAATGAGATACAAATAAGAAACTGCAACTGTGTTGGCTATCAAATTTTAGATGTAATTTACCTGTAGCAGCAGCTGCCTCAGCACCCTCTTCGTTGACTTCAATGAATGCTTTTTGAATTACGTTGCTAACATACAACTGTTCATCACCTTCAATCAAATTGGAGAAGTTTGCTTTTCTTTTCTTGAAAATCTCACCAAGGCCTATCTAAAGATTAATTTAAACATAACTTCATGTTTACACAGTATACTCTCAAATAATAATTCTTCTAAGTTTGATTTGTACTGCCTAAATATTTATATCAAAAAACACATACTACTGAAGTGCAGTTACATCTGGAATTAGGCAAAATAATATAGTGAATATCAAATCGATATTCAACAATTTTCTTTTTTATAAATGAACTTTGTTTTTCAAGTAACTGAATTGATGGAATATATATTTGACTATCAAAACAAAATAGTATAAAATTTTACTTACTTCAGCAAGAGGTTCATTCAAACGAATCGTTGTTTCTATCTTGAACTTAGGTAAAGCCAATTCAACATCTGTATTCCATGTACCTTCTGTGATTTTTGTTAGATCAACTTTTTCCAATTTAGTCTCCAACTCCTTAATGCCATCTTTTTCATCTGGTAAAATAACAACCATACTAACTTCAGGATTAGTGTACGGCATCTCGACTACTTTAGCTTTAAGATTTTCATCATGTTTATAATTGAATTTCTTATGAATATGCATCATCTGTACATCAATAAAATCCCTTTCATTCAAGTAGAAAGGTTCTGTTCTTGTGGCGCCTTTGTCAAACTTATTCCGCCAATTTCCCTTAAAGTAAATGGCATTAACAAGAACTAAACGAGTTAAGTCACTGAGATCATTCGGAGAAATAATATCCTTAATTTTTTTCTTTGTTTTATTTTCAATCCAATTATTTATGAGACCTGCAGTTTCTGAATTAGAAGAAAAATTCACAGCTTCTACTTCAGAATGAAATTTGTATACTACAGCATTCTTGAAATTTTCTTTCAATTTATTTCCCTGATTAACATACACTTTGTTGGCAATCAAAAGTGTTACATTGAAGAGATTATTCAATTTGTTCGTTATTTTTTCATATCCATCAGCTGTAGCGTTAAGATCTGGTAATCCCAAAGATGTAACATAAGCCTTTTCTGTTGAACCAGCTGAGCCCAGATACGACATTGCAAGCACAGCATGAGCACTAATCGGTGAAAAAAATACATTACCTTCTTTTTTGGATAATATATTGTACAACTTGTTGGTAAATTGACCATTAGATTGTAATATTTGAAGTTCTGAATTTTCTGGCATGGTAGTCACAATTAGGGCAGAAGCAATAACAAAAAACACTGGAAACAAAAAAACATATGAAATCATGTAATTCCTATCAACAGTGGAGTAGAAATTGTCTCAATTTTGTTGATAGCAAAATCTGATTTTGAAGATTAGAACAATAATTCGGTTTGTCGAATGCATCGATACATCGAGATAAGTCTCCATTTCGAAATTGATTTTTAGTGTGGTTAATTCTAAATAATAACGTTGAATTTTGGTTTCATCGACGCATTAAGTGGTGCCGAACAATATGTGAAAGCTTTTTTCTCTTTTTGGACTGTATCAATAACAAAATTGGGTGTATTAGTGGTAAATCACTGTTGGATATTTCATACAGCATAATAAAAAAGTGGTTTGTTTATGTGTACAGCTGTGTTTGGTTATGGGATACTGTTGTCTAAGGCAATCATAGACATCAGGGTAAGCTGCTTGTCTACTTTTAATTTGCAATAAAATATGGCGACTAATATTAAATGTTTTGAATGCAAAAACGAAATTAAAAGAAATGCGAAAAGAATTTCATGTTTGATCTGTGAAGGATTCTATCGTACCTCATGCACAAATATCAATGACGAACAAATTAAAATGATGAATGATACTGAGAACATTAGATATCATTGCAATGATTGTAATAATAATCCAACAATATTAGAACTGAAAAAGATGCTTCAAATTTGTTTTGATAAAATCGAGCAACAGAGTATCATTATCGATAAGAGCCTTAAATCCATTGAAGAAAGAATGTCCACTACTATCCCTAGGGATTCTACCAGGGCAAACAGGAAGAGTTATTCGGACGTATTGTTGGTGAAACCAGTTAGGGATCAAAAATGTGTTGTTACTAGAACTGAGATAACGGAAAAAATAGATCCAAGTGAATTGAAAATTGGGATTGATAGTGTTAAAAATCTTAAAAAAGGTGGAATAGCTATTAACTGTGATGGAAACAAATCAAAAGAATTAATAATGGCAAAAGTAACTGAAACATTAGGTAATAAGTACAAAGTTGAGCAAGCTGTCCCTAAGAATCCGAAAATAAGAATAATTGGTGCTGAAATTAAGTATCTGGAGACTGATGATGCTAATCTTTTGAATGCGGTCATAAGCCAGAATGATCTGAAGCGTTTTGATTCAAATATCATGGAGAAAATAAAAGTTATCAACAAGTACGCGCAAAAGGAAAAACGAAATAAATGTAATATAATAATCGAATTAGATTGTTCAGTGTATGATGAAATTAAATCATTGGAAAAAAGTAATATAGGCTGGAGGAATTGCTTAATTGATGACTACTTTGGTGTAAGGCGCTGCTTTAATTGCGCTGGTTTTAATCATTTTGCCAGGGACTGCACGAGTGAAAGAGCATGCTTCAAATGCTCTGGAAGCCATGAATCAAGGGATTGTAGGTCTGATATAAATAAATGTGCAAACTGTTGTAAAAAGGTCGAAAAATTGAAACTTGAAATTGATGTTAATCATACTGCAACTGACCCGGAGTGTCCTTGTTATAGAAGGATAGTTGAGAGTATTTGTAACAAAACAGCTTATAAGAAAATATAGCAATTAAATCATTGTCTACCAGCTTCGAGAATTATCTTTGGATTATGACAATTGAATTAAAAATAGATAACAACAGGTATATGTTGGGGGTGCTGTATCATTCACCGGGTAAACGAGATCATATATTTTTAAATAAACTTGAAGAACTTCTTGATCAGATGGTCGAATTCGATGGTGAGGTGATATGTGTTGGTGATTTCAACTTGGATTTTAAAAGGGATTCACATTACGCAAATAAATGTAAATCTCTTATTCAGGTTCATGGATTGTATCAGGTCGTTACAGAACATACTAGAATTACTAAAAATAGCTCAACATTGATTGATTATGTTATCACGAACAATAAATTTCTAAAACATATGGTGCATACATCACCTAAAATTTCGGATCATTCGATAATATCGATTGAGTTACCTGTGACAAATAAAAGGAATAAAGATGTTGTCTATCTTCGTTCTTATAGCAATTATAATTCAGGTGTATTGTGTGATGGACTTATGGATGTTGAGTGGAATAGTGATTCAATTGATATAGATGAGCTGACAAAAAATTTTACTCAATCAATAATTGATATTCTTGACAGGATGTGTCCCATAAAAAAAAAGAAATAAATGTTAAAAATAGAAACGCTATAAACTGGATTACAGATGAAATAATAAACCTTATGAAAGAAAGAGATATAAAATATGCGAAAGCAATATTCACCAAAACTGAAGATGATTGGGAATCTTATAGAATTTTTTTTTTTTAACTCGAGGGACCTACAGTTTAACGTCGGTTCCGAACGGCCAATGGGCTTGTGAACGATGCACATTACCCAACAATTAATCTTATAATTAGAACCACTAAATTCAGGACATACACAACACCCAAGAGCAAGGTGGGACTCGAACAATCTTATAGAATGATTAGAAATAATGTTTGCTACAAAATGAGACAAGAAGAAAAGAAATATTATCACAGATTAATTGAGGGTGATTCACACAATATCTGGAAGACGCTAAAACGAATATTGCCAGCTGGATCAAAGAACAACACGAATGAAGTAACGTTTAATAATTGTGTTATCAATGATACTGAAGAGATTGCTCAACGTTTCAATGATTATTTTTTGAAAAGTATAAATGATATTATTGCACAAATACCTAAATTCAATTCACAGGAATATTATTTAGATAATATTAGTACGTATGGGAAGTTTACGAAATTTAAAAATGTATCTATGCAGGAGCTCAAGCAATTTCTCTCAAGAATACTTCCTCACCGAATGATGGTATAACTACCAGGGTATTGAAAGATGTTTTTACAGTGGCGGGAAATAGGCTTTTGGACGTTGTGAACGGCTCGATGCAATACGAAGTGTTTCCGGAGATATGGAAGGTGTCTACTGTCATCCCAATTGAGAAGGTGCCTAATACAGTGTTATGTGAAGAATTCAGAGGTATAAATACAGTGCCTGTTTGCGAGAAAGTACTTGAAATTGCAGTCCGGATACAGCTTCTTGATTTTTGTGACAGGTATAGTGTTTTGGTGCCAAGTCAGTCTGGCTTTAGAAGCCTGCACTCGTGTGAAAGCGCAGTTTTGAGTGTTTGTGATTTTTGGCGCAGAGAAATTGACAAAGGTAATGTGATACTGGTGATTTTTCTTGACTTTAAGCGAGCTTTCGAGACAATAAATAGATGTTTTTTATTAAATAAGCTTAAGAAAGTGGGTATTGGTGGTACTGTATATCAATGGTTTTGTTCTTATTTGTATAACAGGGTACAGAAGGTTAAGTTCAGACACGCAGTGTCTCTTTGTGGATCCAATACTCATGGGGTACCCCAAGGAACGGTTTTGGGGCCGCTTCTTTTCCTGTTGTATATTAATGATTTGTGTCAGTATGTAGTAAATTGTACAATTTCTTTGTTTGCTGATGATACCATATTGTTCATTAGTGGTAGGGATATAAATAGTATGTGCGAATTAGCCAATAAGGATTTGAAAAAAATGTATGAATGGCTTGGTGACAATGACCTTTCTGTTAATATTAAGAAGTCGAAATATATGATAATAGGATCACCTAATAAAATTCGAAAGGTTCAAACTATGAATCAAAAAATTGAGCTTAAAGATGATTACTTGGAAAGGGTGTATCACCTAGGTATCGTTTTGGATCAAAATTTGAAGTTAAATCGTCATGCTGAGTACATAGCAAATAAGATGTCGATGAAAATTTATTATATTTACAGATTTCGGAATGGACTTGATTTTTGCACTAGATTGTTATTGCTCAGGGTCTTGGTGTTGCCGCATTTGGATTTCTGTGCGTCCCTGCTTTTTTCTTTGACTGAGGGTTCATTTGACATGTTAAATAAAATCTTAAATAGAGGAATGAGAACTGTAATTCAGTGTTCAAGGGAAACACCCATCCGAAGCATGCTTAAATTTTTGGGTCTTATGGATGTCAAACAGCGTGTTGCTTTCAAGACTGTTGATTTTATTTATAAGATTAAGCATAAGATGGTATCGCCATACTTGAGTGAAAGTTCCAGGTATGTCTTTGATGTTCATGATTATGGGACTCGAGGTCGGTGTAATATATATGTTGATACGTTTAATACCTCACAGATGAATAAATCCACTCTAAGCAGGGGAATCAGGCTCTATAATGGTCTGCCTGAGTCCATAAAATATTGTAATAGATATAAAATTTTCAGAAATAAATTGTATAAATATATTTTAGAATTATGAAAATGGATTGTGGAAATCTTTTTTGTAAGTTGTTGTAATAGCTTTTAGCTAAATAAATGATATTATTATTAGGTAGCGATATATTATCTGGTTAATCAGTTACGTCCAGATTAACCGATTTTGATGAAATTTCCGATTCTTATCTATTTTGGGCTACAAAAGCCGAATATGAACTCAGATGATGCCGCCATCTCACAATTTTTGCCATATATATTCAATTTATATATATATATATATATATATATATATATATATACATATATATATATATATATATATATATTTATATATATATATATATATATATATATATATATATATATATATATATATATATATATATATATATATATATATATATAAATATATAAATTTATATATATATCTAAGTGTATATATATATATATAAATATATATATATATATATATATATATATATATATATATTCATATATATATATATATATATATATATATATATATATATATATATATATATATATCAGGGGCGGCTAGTCAAAGGAGGCTGAGGAGGCTAAGCCTCCTCAATAATATTCCGTGTATCACTAAAATATTATATTGAATAGTCAGCATTCAGCATATTCATATTAATCAAAATCATATTATTTTATGCACCTACCTTCCTTTCAACCTACATTTTATAATATAATTTATTAATTACGATAGAAGGTATTTACATTTACTGCATTTACTGCATTTCATTCATTTCAAGATTTGTGGCAACGCTGCGGAGGCATAGAAAGGTATATTCTCAACGTTCATTATGCCTGACACAGAAAAGCAAACAACGGTGCAAATACTCCGAATGAATACTTCATTGCAATAGAAAAGCAAAACACATGTAAATGGCAACACCGATCGAGACCCAGTCTATATAATTTCGCGTGACATCGAGTGAATTCGTTGGAAATCGTAATGTGATCGTATTGTCTAATGGCCGGCGTGTTTACTTATAGCTCGCGTATTGTTTTAAAATGAGTTTGGTTGGTTACTGAAGTTAATTTCAAAAATTTCAATGGTGACTTAGTGGAATCCCATAACTTCAGTGCACTAAGTTATGAGGATAAAGGTTTGATAGAAACATTGTGACCTACCCCTGAATTAAACAATTTGGTGCAGCGTAACAGAAAACAAAACCGCGGTTTTAATACACGGAATTATGAGAGACATCGTTGCCTAACCGGATCACAGGTAAAAAATAAATTATTTTGTTGGCAGTGTTTACTTTTTACTAGTGAAAATGTCTCTGTTTGGGGCCGCTTAGGATTTGAGGATTTAATTCTATACCTAGTTGAAAGTGAGGAATTTTTCACCGATGAAGTAACTTTAAATACAGCACGCGGACTAATATCTTACTTACAAGATAAGGAATTTATATAGTTTTTAAACATCTTTAAATTAATTTTTGAACAAACAGAAATAGTTTTTCAAATCTTACATCATAAGTTTTCAGATGTAATTTATTCACGAAATCGGCTCAAGTTTCTTTTGGAAAAAATTTCAGAATTTCGTGCAGAAGTTTATTTTAAAAAACTATTTTCTGTATTTCAAACTACTGATGATACGGCTCAATTTAGCCCAAAACGAAATAAATTCAGTTACGCAGATATGGAGCTTCACTATAAGCAAATATTTTATGACATTTTGGATACTATTAGGGGTCAAATAGAAATAAGGTTCTCTGATTTGAGAGAACTGCATTTCTTCGACTTAATCAATAAAAATTTGTTGACCGGATTTTCGGCTAATTTTCCAGATAACCTTTTGGAAAATTTATGTCAAAAATACACTTTTTTTGATAAGGTGGCCATAAAAAGTTAACGGTGTGTTGTTTAAGAGAATTAAAACTTATTCACGAAATCCAATGAGCCAGGATCTTTTGAAAAATGTTAGTTTGTAGTCTATTGAAAAGGAATTGGTAAAACTTTTGGCGAAAGACAAAAAATTTTATGAGGATATTATAGATCATTTTGCTAACGTTAAAGATCTCAGAATCCCGCTAATCTTCAAAAATATATAATAACTTTTTATTTGCTCTCACCAGCTGTTAACAAATTAGTTAAGTAGGTAGGTACCTATTTTGTGAAAGAAAAAAAATTTTGATGAATAGATGAATTGATTAATTGGCTGAGAAGAGTTTTTGTGAATATTGTAAATAGGAGTTGTAGGTCTCAAGGTAGACACTCGAAAGTGAAAACAAATTAATAGCTTAGGGTGCCTGTTTTACTTTGATTTTCTTCAAATTATATTGACCTTGAAATCCTAAAAATTTTCGCCTATGGTGTATTTTTTAACACCTCTTGTAGCCTCCTCAAACCAAAACCTCACGAGCCGCCACTGATATATATATATATATATATATATATATATATATATATATATATATATATATATATATATATATATATATAATAAATAAAATTTATATCATCATTGAAAGTGCAATTGAGATAAACTTTTTTTTCAGTTTCAATCTTGAGAAATGTATTGATGTGTGCTTATTGAATGTTATTTCATTTTTATTTGGACAATGAATTTTGGAATATCCTGATATAAGTTACTTTTCTATACAAAATTTCTGAAAGGTTTCTTTCCTTTAATACGCTGAACAACTCCTGTATGTCAATGATGAAAATATACTATTATGAAAGCCAATTCAAACAGACCAATAATAAATGAAACTCATCGAAGGAATATATTACCTTAACATTAATAATGCGTCCATTTAATCGCCACAACTATTTTGCTACTCAAAACTCTATTATATGTCATCTAAGCAATTCAAATACAATAAACTAAGAATTTATTCATTTAATTCATTTATTTTTCCCAAGTGCATTTGAATGTTAAAAATCTTATTCAAATAGTCTGCTTGATATGGAAACTTAAAATTCCATTATTATTGCCACATCTAACACAACATTAGTTGGAATTGCTTTTCCCGTAATGCATCATTTCTAATTTTCAAATGATAATATAATATATATACATATATATATATATATATATATATATATATATATATATATATATATATATATATATATATATATATATATATATATATATATATAGGGTAGAGGCCCTAGCCCGGTTCGGACAAGGGGCACCTCCGGACATTTGATATTTACCGGCTTCCAGAAGGTGTAGTGAGCTAATATTTTAGGATTGGTTAGTAGTGGTGGAGCAATGGCTGCTAGCGAAACCTTGCGCCGATGGTCGGAAGCTTTTCCTGGGTAAAAGTGTGAACAGTTTCAGTGCTATTCGGAGTAGGTAAGTATTGCATTACTTCATGACAATGAAACACACTTTTCCATATGTAATATTTCACTTTTCAATTTTTTCATGCTGAACAATCGAATTTTGTGCACAACATAGCCTTTATTTCACTTCCCGCCAACATAGAAAAATACCAATTGAGTTAGGCTGAAAATGTTTTCAACAGATGGGGCAGGTTCGGTATTGAACAAACTGTATTTTTTCTCTTTCTAAGTGAGTATTTTTTTGTTGAAAATGGTCAGGAAATACATCAGGAAGACGAACAAACCAGAAATTGCAGAGGAAACGATCAAAGTTACCATGCCAAATGTACCTAATTTCGAAAAACATGTGAATGCAGCAGGCCGCGATTACATTTGGCATAAATAAGTCAACACTCCATGGTGAAGTAATCCTAACCACGAAGCGAGGAGCCTTGTCTGACTCCGGAAACAAAGCAATCAAAGAAGAATCTTTCAGCTGTGAGGGAGGAAATTGAACTGGAAGAATATATTAAGAAATCTTCCCAAATTCTGTACAGTTTAACGTACGCACCTATGAGAAAATTAGCCTATGAATATGCATTCAAACCGCAAAAGACTTTCTCTCCCAAATGGCATGAACAAAAGATGGCTGATATCGAATGAATGAAGTCATTTATGAAGAGTCACCCACAACTTTCACTTCAAAAGCCTGAAAATACAAGTATTGCCAGAGCGTCTGCCATCAACAAGCATAATGTTGACAAATTTTGTAATTACTACGCCGAGGTGCAAAATAAATATAAATTTAAACTAAGCCGTATATGGAACACCAGCGAAACTATTGCTTCCACCGTGATGCAGGCACTCAGAGTCATTGTGGAGAATGGAAAAAGGGTTGTTGGTCAATGCGTTTCTACTGAAAGAGGCACACTTATGACATGGTTCTTGGGTCAATAGGTTATGGCTCAACAACAACCTAGACGAGCTAGATCAGAACTTAGACGAGATAGATCAGCACATCAAGCTTCCATATCTACAATGACTAGCGCCAGCAAGACTTCATATACTAGCTACGATATTGATCTTAATCAAGCTTCTCGATCTATAATGACAGACAACTTATTCTAATTTTTAGAATAGACTGTTGTTTGCTATGATTTTAATTTTTACTTTTCTGTGTCCGAATATACCCCCGTGCATGTCCGGTTGGGGCACTTTCGGACAAATGTAACTTTTGTTTATAATTTTTTTTACAAAAAAACTGTCAATTGTTTTTCAAGCTCGGCTCTCAAAAGAGATGCATAACATATCAGAGCACCTGGCAATATATGTTTCTTATTCCACATTCTTGAAATGCGTTCTTGAACTTTCCTTGACCAAAACCGTCCGAAGATGCCCCCCTCTACCCTATATATCAAATAGGATCCATTTTTGGGTATAGCAGCAAGCAAAAAAGTGTACCTTTTTAACACTATATTTCCGATATTTAGACAATAATTACTGTCATCTTCAAGGAAGGTACATCAGAAGAATTTGAAAATTTTGTATGATCTGTTCATTGATAACTCTTATCCTCCCGTTCAATTAAAAAAAAACATTTTTGGTACGTCGTTCATGTCAATACACGATACAATAAATAATATAGCTGTTTCACAAAATATAACTACTGTCAATGATGCAGTTGACGCAACCCCAAATCAATTTTTCTTCACTTCGCTGCCTTATGTTGCTGATGTTTCTCCCAGGCTTGCACGAATTTTCAGGTTTTTTGGTCACATAAAGATTGCCAATAGAACAATCTTAACAATAAGTATCATTTTTACTAAAGTTAAGGATAAAACACCCTTAACTTCACAATCACAATTAGTATCTAGCATTCCTTGCTCCAATTGTGATAAATTACATATAGGTCAAACTTCGAGAGCTCTTAAGGACAGAATTACCTTGCATAAGAATGAATGTACGTGTCATACCGAAAGACGTGCGTTGAGTGAACATGTGAATATTACAGGTCACATTATGAACGTTGGTAACACCAAAATATTAACGAAGAAAAAAAATCCTGCCAAGAGATTGTTTATGGAGATGACTTACATTTCTCAATCAGAAAATTGCTTAGATAAAAGAACAGATTTGAATCATCTCAGTGAAATTTATTCTTTTTTATTGGATTTTGACAAAACATCCTTTTAAGTAGTGTTGTGAAGAGAGGTGCTGTTTCGTTTTTGAGTCATTGTGATTTTGGCTATTTCATCTTTTAGTAGAGGCCAAATTGTGGACTGTAACTATTATAGTTCATATTAGAGTTTTCTTGAACGCAGTCTATGTCTAATTTTTAATTAAGATGTCTGGTCGAGTCCTTTCAGATATAATGTAAAATACGTAGTAGATTTTTTCGTTTTTAACTTTTGATTTTATAGTTTATATTTCTTCAACAATGTATATATATATATATATATATATATATATATATATATATATATATATATATATTTATATATTTTTATATATATATATATATATATATATATATATATATATATATATATATATATATATATATATATATATATATATATATATATATATATATATATATATATATATTATATAACATTTATATCATCATTGAAAGTGAAATTGAGATACATTTTTTTTTCAGTTTCAATCTTGAGAATTGTATTGATGTGTGCTTATTGTATGTTATTTCATTTTCATAACTTTAAATTTTATAAGTTTTTATTTCTTCAGCAATGTTTCCCTTAAATGTAACAGTAGTTTGTTTTATAATTTTTGACTCTTTGTAGTATAAGGTTAGTATGATCGTCAATTCATCGCGTATATGTTCTCGATCAATAATGTTGTATCTCGATCATTACATCTTTTGCAATCATTTTGCATATAGCATTTTGTGATATTTTGTTCGCTTATTTTTGTAGCTTCCCTGAAGATGACAGTAATCATTGTCGAAATATCGGAAATATAGTGTTAAAAAAGTACATTTTTTGCATGCTACTATACCCAAAAATTGATCCTTATATATATAATATATATATATATATATATATATATATATATATATATATATATATATATATGTCGTGACGAAGTCTGGTTGGATGAAAAAAACATTTGTAAGTTTTATTAATAGTCTCTGAAATATATTTGAATTTTCAATACCAAAATGGCAAATGGTCATTAGAAAGTCATTCTAAAAAATTCATTATTACAGAAACTATAAGTGTTGGAGATTTTTAAACTGAATAAAAAACGTTCTCATAAAAACTCAATATTAATATATATATATATATATATATATGTCGTGACGAAGTCTGGTTGGATGAAAAAAACATTTGTAAGTTTTATTAATAGTCTCTGAAATATATTTGAATTTTCAATACCAAAATGGCAAATGGTCATTAGAAAGTCATTCTAAAAAATTCATTATTACAGAAACTATAAGTGTTGGAGATTTTTAAACTGAATAAAAAACGTTCTCATAAAAACTCAATATTTCATCATTTCATTAAATCAAATATCATTATAAACTTTCACAAACAGACTGTTTGTCGCATACCTATTTCAGGGATAAATCAGTATTAAAATTAGCGAATTTATATCTGAATATGAACAGGATTTATATGATTAAGCTATCACCCAATATTTTGAATAAGTTTCAATTACGCCTCAAGTTTTCATTGAGAGATTTTTTATTATAAAATTTTTCGAGTTCGAAATTTATTGAGATATAGGTACTTCAGGAATTAAATAACTCAAGATTTTCTTTTACTCCATGGTATTGATTCATCACGAACTTTCAATTGACCTACTTTGCAAAAAGAACAAGGTTCTCACAAAGATGTGCCTCGGATTGGTTGCCACTACTATATATATATATATATATATATATATATATATATATATATATATATATATATATATATATATATATATATATATATATAACTGAGATTAAAGTATAAACTTTAAAATAAAAATCACTTGGCTTATGTTTCACTATATAAAAATATTTAAATACTGTATTTAGCAGTAACGAATAGTCGACATGTTTCGAGTTATGAACTCATTATCAAGACTGAGTACAGGAGAGTATTACAAATTTAATAATTTATTATACAAACAAGAAGACGGATTGCCCATGGGATCACCGTTATCGCCTTTGTTGAGTGAAATTTTCATGAATAACTTAGAAGAAAAAATTTTCAAAGCTGATAATAATTTAATTACTAACGTTTCATTATGTAGGCGTTATGTGGATGATATTTCTTGTAATTGGACCGGTACAGATAGGCAGTTAGATAATTTCCTTAAATATATAAATACTTTCTACAACTCGATTCAATTTACAAAATAAGTAGAAAACGAAAACGGTACCTTGAATTTCTTAGACGTTAAGATTACTAGGAATTTGAATTCTCTTACTTTCACCATTCATAGAAAACCAACCTTTGCAGATACTTTAATTCACAGCGACAGTAACCAACATATTAAAATAAAACTAAGTGCTTTTCATTCGTTCATACATAGGTTGTTCTATTCCATTATCGGAAAAAAATTATCAAACTGAAGTTAATACAATTAAATTATTAGCCACCAATAACGGTTACAAGGAAAGTCTCATCGATAAGCTCATTGGGAAAAAACGAATAAAGTATCTGTTGCATTCAATATACCCCACGCAAACTATTAATGAAGAAAAAAAATACTTTCCAATAAATTATGTGCCGAATTTAAGTAGGTCAATTTGTAACAAACTATCGAAAAATAACGTTAAAACAATTTGTACAAATAAAAGAAACTTGAAGTCATTCTTGGTCAATAATAAAGAAAAATCTAATATCGGAGAAAACAGTGGTGTTTACAAAATATTTTGCGTTGAATGTCCTGCTTTCTATATTGGACAAACAGGAAGGAATATAAACTTGTTAGTAGAAACCCTTCTGCCAAAGCCATTATATTTGATTGATGGTGACAGGTCTATTGTCAAACATGACAGGTCAAGGTCATAAATCATGACAGGTCTATTGTTAGACATACCAGGTGTGGGGTAATAAATCATGACAGGTCTATTGTTAGACACGCCAGTGAATATTTCTTTATAAAATCTAGGGACCGTGTGATTTCATAGAAATCCGTCGCAGGCATTAGATAAGTTATTCATCGGGGGCTCGATGACCGTGGGAATATTTCTTTGATAGTCAAGGCCAAAAAAAACCCACACACAAACGGGGATGCGTATTTCAGAACGGGTAGGGATAGCTATTATATAAACACAGTGTGAATAGTTTTGGTTATCATTCTGTGTAGTTCAGACAAATTCTTGAAAAACTGCTGAAAAATGTTCGGATTCAGTTACTCCACAGTGGAGTGCTGTATTTAAACCGCTTATTTATGCATCTAAGCTGGGATGCGAATCACGCATCCATATACAATACGGATTATGTGGATCCAGTGAATGCAAAGAAGAAGGCTGACGAATATCGGTCAAGTGCCGAAATCTGCACATAGTTCATAGAGGGCCAACTAACAATGGCGGAGGTCATAATACAATTGGAGAAAAACAATCATGGTGCCTACATGATGCACATTAGGGAATATCTAACTCAGGATGAGTTAGATATTCTCGCTGAAGAAGAAAAAAACGAGGCCTCGGATTTCTTCAAGAATCTGAGTAATCGTCAGTGGAAGGTAATTGATGCAGTATGCGAGGCTTCAGTTACGGATCCGTCTTTTTTGAAAACCGGCGTGGAGTGTGTACCAGTGTATACAGATGATGAAGACGAGTATAATGCCCAAAAGTATGAGCTTGTGCAGGTGCGTAAATAAAAAAATCATGCACAATGGTCGTCCTCCATACTCAAAAAACGCCCTCACACACACATACGAAGCGGTGGAGGTGGTATAATACAATCACCATAATTATAACTTGGTGATGGCCAACAGAATTCCAGACGGACAAATCAAGGAAAACAGTGCAAGAAACGAAACTTCAAAAGAAATACCCCCAGAGTTCCGGCTACCACTACACGCTTCATTCGTCATCAATAGATGGTAATTACAGCTCAACAATATAACCGAGTATTACCCAATTGATTATTTTGCAGATTTCATCCTTACTGAAAATGCGTAAGGAGCAATTGCGTGTAATGGATATACAAACTTGTACTGAATTCATAAAATTGAGTTACAACGACTCACCCCATATGTATGAATTGCTTGTAAAATATTATTTCAAAATTGAGAATATTGTGTTAGATAGTATCATTTGATAGAGATATTATGTATACTATTAGTAATGTAATAGTATATAAATGTGATGTTGGTAGAGCTATGTACAAAACTTTATGATATTATATAACAATAAACCTTATTTCAGAAAATTTATTTATCTAATCAAAAACCTTCTTGAAACACTGAATTATTAAAAAATGTAATTTGAACATTCGTTTACATGCATTATAACAGGTCCCTCTTACTAGGGGAAAAAATTTTTCACGTATAAATTTTTAAAAACCTAAATTACATGTGTGATAAATCAGTTGTAAATATCGTATATTATTACGATGAATGACGGCCAGCTTTTTTAATGAGAAAAACTTTTTATATAAAATATAGACAAAATCTCCTAGTGTTTAAAAATTATGATGCTAATACGATACTTAAGAATGTTTCACTCTAGAAATAGAAAGAAATAATAATGACACTGTCTTGAAATTGCATATTGGTTTGAAATATAGAATAAGAGATTGCTTTTAAAATATAAATAATAGTATTTGACTTTAGAACTATGCAAATGAAAAAAACGCTATATAAAATGTAACTAAAGAATAATCATATACAATATAAACAAACAATTTTTTTAATCTTGTGTACTAGAACTGCCTTTTTTTTAGGAAACTTTGTGTGATTATAAATAAATGAAACGTAGACGATAAACGTATACGAATAATAAATATTTTTAAATCATGAGATAACTAGAAGTACTTACTCATTTAGAATCATATAAACCTCTATCGGATTAAGAAAAATAAAATATAGAAGATGATCATGTACTTTGAATAAATTTTTTTTTGTT
>JARQZK010000082.1:0-142500 GCA_030704885.1 Cynegetis impunctata
ACAAGTGATGAATAGCACGTAATAAATAACAAAGAACGGCCACAGCCGAAAAATTTTAGTGAAACATAGTAGACTGTTTCTATTCAAATTTTTTCAAATCAATAAATGTCAAAGAAATTTCAATTTTTTCAAAAGTTTTGATAAAGCCACGAATGTCGTGGGAAACGTCAACTTTTTAACTTTAACTTTTTTAAGATTCAACAAGCCTGTTTTTGCTAATACTTATCAAGAGATTATATATATATATATATATATATATATATATATATATATATATATATATATATATATATATATCTAATATATAAAATTTTAGTGTCACGGTGTTAGAAAATGAACTCCTCCGAAATGGCTAGACCGATTCTCATGAAATTTTGTGTGCATATCGGGTAGGTCTGAGAATCGGCCAACATCTATTTTTCATCCCCCTAAATGTTGAGGGTGTCCACCCCTTAATTTTTATTTTTTATTTTTCAGAAAGAATTTTCTGTTCTATTTTTTTTATGATACTATATTCAAAAATACATACAACCCTAAACGATTAACCCCTATCTTTTATTTGTTAAACTCCTCCGAAATGGTTCGACCGATTCTCATGAAATTTTGTGGGCATATCGGTTAGGTTAGGTCTAAAAATCGGAAAAAATCTTTTTTTCATCCCCCTAAATTTTGAGAGTGATCCACCCCTCAATTTAAATTTTTTATTTTTCAGACAAAATTTTTTGTTCTATTTTATTCATGATATTCAAAAATACATACAATCCTAAATTTTCACCCTTGTACGATCAACCCCTATTTTCATTTGTTGATTATAAACTTTAATTTTTTTGGCAAGATTTTTATTTTTATTTTGTCATGAGTTGAATGAAAATTCCATCGCAATTTTCATTTTTTTAAATTTTATCCACAGATCCACGATAAGGTTGCAAGATGGCAATCGAAAATAACATTAGTCAGTCGTAATATATTTTTTATACCCCTAAGTGATTAGGATGGTCCACCCCAAACATTTTTATAAATTTTTTGGACAAAATTTTTAATGATGTTGCATTAAAAAATACATTCAACTCTAGATTTTCACCCTTCTATCAACCACCCATATTTTGTAATAGCCATTTTAATAATTTAAACAACGTTTGCCGGGTCAGATAGATAGATATGTAGATAGATAGATAGATAGAAGGATAGACAGATAAAAATAATTTATATGGCAGAAACAACGTTTGGCTGGGGTCAGCTAGTATATATATATATATATATATTATATATATAGTATATATATATATATATATATATATAATATATATATATATTCAAAATTTACTTCAATTCTTGTTATTTGAAGATAAATGTTTTTGTTCGTGATCGAAATAATGTGTTTTGAAAAAGGCTTGGAAACTAGCCGAAATGTTAACAAGAATGAAAGTGAATTTTGAATAAATTTCAAGTTGAACATCAATATTATAACCCTAAATCACCCACTAATACTTCATGTAAGCATATTTCAATAAAAAGGGTTTAAGAAACTTATTAACTTATATATAAATATAATATGATATTATATATATATATATATATATATATATATATATATATATATATATATATAGATATATATATATATATATATATTCGATTGGTTTTTTGGTACCTGCTTTTCTATATTTAATTGGGTTATGGTTGGCAGTGCGAGGTAAATGGACTAACAACATGAATTAATTATAAAACAAAATGGTCAGAGGAAATCAAAAAATGACTGTATATTGATGGAATTACACACAATTTAAACAAAATTTGCACCATATATTAGATAAAAGGAGAATGTATAAAACAAGTTAATACTGAAGAAGGAGGGGACCTGCGAAACGTTTATTAATATATTTCCAATAAAGCTGAATTGATGATATTTAATTCACCTCGCACTGCCAACCATAACCCAATTATATATATATATATATATATATATATATATATATATATATATATATATATATATATATTTGTGTATGTGATGGAATCGATCTGAAAATTTGTTTGGTAACATAATCAAGTAGTCTCTATTTATCTAAAATATTTTCAACCACGCAGTATTGCCGCTTATACTGAAAATTCCTAGCAATTTTCTTATTTTGAATGGATCACCCTTCATAAAATATTTCTGGGAAATCCTTGCTTAATTTGAATCACAGGACAATCCTATGACTATTACAAACAAGCTGTTCTTGAGTTTTTAATCATTTTTCATATGTTTGAGGAAAAACACAACCATCATTTTACCTCAATATTTTGGTGATATTCTGGTAAAAGTTTTGAGGAAGTACAATTGAATCGTTTATTTCTCAAAGGGTCTAAGTGATATTTGCTTATTTGAAGAAAAATTGAAAAACGTGTTTTTTTTGTAAATCCCGGACATTTTTTACCTTTTTTTATTTATTAATAGTATGGCCCACTTAAAGCTGTAAACTAGTAGAACCGAGGATTGCTTTTCATTTTTTTTATAATGCTGAATTAAAAAAAAGCAACTTAGGTCCTTTGAGAAATGTACATATTTCCTGGAGAAATATACTCTTTATGGTATTTTTTATTCTGTTTATTATATAGAATTTATGTTTTAAATAAATATACGAACATATATGATAAAACTTAAAGTAATATAGAAAACAAAAAGTGAAAAATAAAATACTATGCTAATTAAAATGAAAATATTCAAGAATATGATGATATTCTTTCTCTATTTGGATGTTTTCGCCTTGGTGTTCTTTGTTTTCCAGGAATTTATAGCGTGAATGTAAAAATGTTGTTTATCTTCAGGAACCAACTGATTTAGACATTGTAGGTGTCGAATTTTCGCAATAGGAAGAAAATGGCCGACATAGCACATAGGCCCTTTCAGAAATAATCGATTCAATTGCAAAAGTGAAATCATTCCGATATTATACGTCGAAATTAGTACAATTTTTCAAAAATTTTGGATTGATTGGGCCGATACTTGGTGTAAATTAATAAACATATTAAAACAATGGTTAAAAATAACAATTTACACATTTATTATAAAAAAAATAACGCATGACGCACGTTTCGGTGGAACTTCACCTTCTTCAGATGCTAATGGCAAACTAGTTCAATTTGCCATTAGCATCTGAAGAAGGTGAAGTTCCACCGAAACGTACGTCATGCGTTATTTTTTATAATAAATGTGTAAATTGTTATTTTTAACCATTGTTTTAATACAATTTTTTTTAAAATGTAACCCCCTGTATAGGACTTGTGAAATTAGTGGGTGAAAAAACTACCCCTGCACCTGACTGCCGACTTTAGATACGTTGCAATAGTCTATTATTCTTGGGTTATGTTACTGTTCGTTTATTTGATAATAATTATAAGATTTTATGGTTACAAATTCCTATTACGCATAATCTATCTTTCGTCAGAACTCATCAAAGGTCCAACAAATAATATTTCAAAAAAATTAGGTACGAGACATTTTTAAAGCTATACTTTCGGTATTATTTTTAATGCAATATAAAATGTTGAAAACGAAAAAAAGTAAGTAAGTAAAGTAAGGAAGTAAATTGGAAATAACCAACTATCGTCCAATCTGACTCATCTCTAATCTTGCCAAGATATTTGAGAAGTTGATTCACAACAGATTATATAAATTCTTGATAAAAACAAAATGATTAGTGAAAAACAATATGGTTTTCTAAAAAATAAAGGTACACTAAATGCACTAGAGAAAGTTTTACAGTCTATATATACTAATTTAGATAATAATAAGAAAATAATAGCTACTTTTATTGATTTGAGCAAAGCATTTGACACAGTACCTAGATCATAAAATCCTATTTAAAAAAATGGAATTGATGGGAATAAGAGGTGTACCTTTACAATTGTTTAAGGACTACCTAACAAATAGGAAATAAAGAGTATTATTAAATGGTACAAAAAGTATAAGTAAAGTAGTTAAGATAGGTGTTCCTCAGGGCTCAGTGCTGGGACCGCTGCTCTTTTTAATTTATATCAATAACATTTTCAAATATTGTGAACATATTTATGCATATGCTGATGATACTGTATTACTGAGCTTTGAGGACGAATGGGATGAATCAGTAAGATTAATGAATATATACCTGAGTCAACTGAATCTTTGGTTCTGTCAAAATAAATTAACTTTAAATATAACTAAAACCGAATATCTAACTTTTGGATGCTATACAGACAGTGTACCTGAGTTATTAGAATTAAAAATTAATGAAAACCAAATAAACAGGAATACTAATGTTAAGTATTTGGGGATAATTGTAGATTTTAATCTAAAATGGGATTTGCATATCCAAAAAATAATAAGCAAAATAAGATACTTTCTATATATTGTTAAAAAATTGCAACATTTACCTCTAAAAATACTTGTCTTAATATATTATGCATATGTTTATAGTATAATAAATTATGGATTAATCATATGGGGAGGAGCTTATAAAACTAAGTTAAGACCGTTAGAAAAAATCCAGAAAAAATTCAAAGAAATGCTGAAACTAGATACACTGTTAACAATAGAACAAATGTACATTAGTAGGTGTATATTATTTCATTATGAAAACTTGAAGATGCAATTTTTGAATTCTGTGAGCAAGACTAGATATAAAAAACTGCCTATCCTGTCATATGATTTAACTCTTGCTAAACAAAGTTCTTGTATACTGCTATCAAATTTTATAATATGTTATCTAATGATCTTAAAATAGGAAATCCTAAAAAGAGAAACTTTGTAAATAAATTGAATAAATTTATAGTAGAGAAGGAACTTGTGAGGAACTGAATGAGACAAAAGAAATAAAAGCAAATGACAAGTGTAGTTTAATCAAAAATCATAAAAAAAGAATTGGAACAGTTTAGATTGATTAAGTAACTTAGTTTTAGTTTTAGTAGAGTTTTTGTTAAGTTAGATATAAGTTACCTGCTCCTGTGCACAGAGGATACAAGCCTCTCTACAGGTTTTATGTATATTTTGCTCTGATGAGTATGTACAAGCAGTTTTCAATAAATAAATAAAAAATAAAAATAAAATTCAATAATTTAAGAAAGTTGTGAATAACAATTCATATCTACATGTAATAAAATATCAATTAGTAAAGCTAAAAAATTTATGGACGTACCATTTAGTTCCAAAGAAAGCAATCACTATAAAATACCGCAGAATATGAAGCTATAAATAATTTCTTCCGTCAATTAAACGATTACCTATCCATGCGTTTGTTCCTTTTAGCGCGGAAGATGATATACAATCTCTTTTACGATTAAATCGTTCAACACGGAATGATTAAATCATTATTTCACAATATTCATGTTCTCATAGTAGAAATCTGTTTTTTATGAAATGAGAGAGAACAGATTAAACTATATATTGGCGCCATTATAATAAGACAGCTGTGTTTCAGGAGAAAATGCATATGGGTTATAGTGGATCAGAACGTAACTCATTGGAAAGTTTACAATTTCATCATCTAAATGAATAAATATATTCTCAGTGATATGAGAGCATTTGAATTAGATCATCGGCAGTAAATGCAACACTTCTTCCGGCGCCGTTACCCGGTTTAGGGCGTAGGTGACCTCTCTACAACTATTCGTGTTGTGCGTAATACAGTGATACACGAATATGCAACGCTACATAATAATTTATCGGAAGGACTGATTAATTGCTAGGAATATATATATATATATACATATATATATATATATATATATATATATATATAAATATATATATATATATAATATTAAATTTATATATTATATATTATATATATATATATATTATATATATATATATATATATATATAATATATATTTATATATATATATATATAATATATATATATATATATATATATATATATATATATATATATATATATATATATAGTATATATATATATATATTCGTATCTTGAAAACGGCTGAAAGTTTACCCATATAATTATATTTTCCGTAAAAACGCGATTTAAAAAAATATTCATTACAGCCTCCTGTCAGCTATCATTCTGACAATATCATTTAACGCTATCTCGTAAATTTCTGTATTACAAACTCTGTTGTCGAGATAGATAGATAGATATGTCTTTATTAGTTCTATTATTTACATAAAATGCGTAGAACATGTCAACATAGCGTAAGATCTTAGTAAAGTAAAAATACAATATAAAATACATTATACAACAAACAACGAGATAAGATAAGATAAAAAGACATGAAGATACTAAAATAAAAGTAAATGTTAATAAAATATAAGACGAGATGCTAAACACCAAATCGTAGTTTTATTTTGGAAATCAAGAGATAAACTAGCTTTAACTCATCACCCATCTTTCAAATATTCCTCCATTGTGTAGTAGGCCTTTGATATGAGGTGTGTCTTTAACAAAGTTTTGAATTTATTGTGACTGTTGTTTTTAATATTTACCGGAAGCTTGTTGTACAGGTTTACTATTTGGTGGTGGACATTTTTTTGTAAGTAAGTATAGTTGTATTTAGGGGGAAGGAGGTCAAGTTTTCTTCTTGTATTGTAATTATGTTCACGGGCGGTCTGCGATAATAGGTCTTTATTGAGCTTAAAGAATACCGCGGATTCCAATATATATGTGCTGACCACAGTAAGGATTCCCGCCTCACGAAACACTGGACGGCAGCTGTCCATCCGTCCCATGCCAAAAATCTTACGCACGCAGGCCTTCTGCACCGTCATGATCCTTGCCGCCCCAGAACACGATCCCATACCTTATTCGTGATTGAATATATGCATGATAGGCTGCAAGGGCAACCCTCACCCCTGCATTTTTCGATAGTACTCCTAGCGCGAAGGATGACTGTGTTATTTTACTTGCTACATTGTCAATTTGTGGTTTCCAATACAATCTAGAGTCTAAGGTTAATCCCAGGAATAGGGCAGAGTTTACTGCCCTGAAGGTTACATTGTCAAATATGAAACTTTCTGCTTCCTCAGCTGTGTGATATGAAAATTTTAGAAGCTGGGTTTTATTGATGTTTAATATTAGGTTATTCGAATCGAACCAAGTTTTTAAAAGTTTTAGGGCTTCTTCAATCTTAGTCTCTCCGCTCGATACACCTACAATGTCGAAAATAAGAGTTGTATCGTCAGCATACTGGACAGTGTGGTGGCCCGTGGACCCAGGATTGATCCCTGGGGTACACCCCGCTTGACAAACTGAATGTCAGAGGACCGCATACCACCGCCAACCGCAGCACTTACGACACGTTGTGGCCGATTTTCTAGATACGATTGAATTAATTTCAAAGATGTTGCCCGGAAGCCATACCTATGCATCTTCTCGAACAGGACATCATATCTTAACTGTCAAATGCCTTTGTATAATGTATAATTTGAGATAGCGCTATATGACATTATCAAATGTTAGTTTGAATGGTTTGGACAATATTTCTTCCGTATTTGTGGAATTCTGGACTTCCATTGTCTATAAAATATCTGAAACAAAAATAAAAGGAAAAAATTTGATTAGTAAATGGCAAGTTCAACAAAAAGAAAAATAGCTGAAAAAATTAAATGTAATGAATTAGTAGGATTGAATGGAAGTATCTGAAAAAGAATTAAATGAGATTAGTAAATAATAAGTTAGAAAATAGTGAAAAAATAAAATTATACAATTAATATGCACGACGTTTCGGTTAGTTGGGTATCTCTAACCGTTCTCAAGTGTAAACTGGTTTAAATGATTTCAATAGAAAATGGAATGAACATCGCTCACTCAGAATATTCATGATTCAATATTATAAATCGGTTTTTATGATGTGAGAGACAACAGATTAAAGTATCGATATATTGGCACCATTATAATCACTATTGTCCTGTGAATAATATTCAACTACAATAGTACCAGCAACCGTCTGATGATATATCTCTACGATGCTCGTTCTACAATATCATTTATGATGAAATGTATTCACACAAGAAATCAAATTTTAAACACATACCTACTATGGTCATTACTTATTGTTTTCTTGCATAGTTAATAATACTTGTTATCATGTTTAGTGAATGAAACAATTAAAATGTCTGTTGGATTTACTTTTCCACTGAAGAAACTGTATTTCAACATTGAATGCTATTTGACAATTGAAATTTTATTAGTTTTCAAGAATATAGGATAAATTAGTTTTAATGACAAGAATTTTGTATTTCTATAAAAAATATTGGATAATGAAGATATTTGTATAATATTCACTTATAATATCACAAGAGCATCGAAAATAATCGATTATACTTCCGAGTCACGAGACGTATTTTCCGAAACATCATGAAAGCGCAGCTCGAGTGATGATTTAAGATAATACGTCGAGTGACGAGGTCAGTATAACGATTATTTTCGATTGCTCGAGTGGTATTCGTTACGATTATATAACGAATAAAAAATATTAATTTTTTCTGACAAACATCAAAACATCGTCAATATGAAAACATTTACATTTTGACACGAGGCGAAACACCAAGACGATTATATCACGTCGTCAAGGGTATATTCACCTATCAATACGCAGTAGTTATGCAAAATTCACGGATACTATTGGCTTATTCATACATGAGTTATATAATCACTAGTAATACTATAAGTACTTCAAAATAATCAGGTTATACATCGATATCTTGTTGCATAATTACAAAGAGTGTCAGTTTGACAGAATAATCCTCCCGCTTCGCGGTCGGATTATTTAGACTGTCAAACTGACACGATTCGTAATTATGCAGTTTGAGATATATAACCGTATTTATTTTGAAGTACGAATTGTATTTGATAAGATTATTTATTGAGTAAATTAAGTAAAAATCTCCGAATCAACTTTTTCTGAACAGTTATTGATAAACGTCAAAATTTGACGGTCCTGTTAGTTTTCGATTGGTAGAGCTACTCCATGTATAATCAGGTATTATCGAAATTATACAAGGTAACTTTACTAAATTGATCGTTCTGATTGGTTGAAAATTATACGAAAAAAATAATCAGTAGTAATACTATAAGTACTTCAAAATAATCTGGTTATACATCGATAACTTGTTGCATAATTACAGTCAGTGTCAGTTTGACAGTTTAAATGATCCGACCGCGAAGCGGGATTATTCTGTCAAACTGGCACGATTTGTAATTATTCTGTCAAACTGACATCTTTGAGATGTATAACCGTATTTATTTTGAAGTACGCATTGTATTTAATACGATTATTTGTTGAGTATATTAAATAAAAATCTCCGAATCGACTCATTTCTGAACAGTTATTGATAAACGTCAAAATTTGACAGTCCTGTTAGATTTCGATTGGTAGAGCTACTCTATGTGTAATCAGGTATTATCGAAATTATACGAGGTAACTTAACTATGATCGTTCTGATTGGTTGAAAATCATACGAAAAAAAAAATCTTTAATGTACATCGACTTTATTAGATTTCATCGGTACCTATAATTTTTTTGAGGAAGAGTGATTCGCCTGTTTTTATTGAGTTGCGTGCAAATAATCACGAGCAGCAAAACTGATGTCTGTACAGCGCCATGGGCAATAAGTCATTGCATGGATCGAAGATAAAAAACATTCAAAACAAGCCAAAAGCAAGATATGTTCTAACATATATTGGGACTCTCATAATCACTTTTTTTTTTAACTCGAGGGACCTACAGTTTAACGCCGGTTCCGAACGGCCAATGGGCTTGTAAACTGTGTACATTACCCAACATTTTTCATTATAAATAACCACTAAATTCCGGACATATACAACACCCAAGAGCAAGGTGGGACTCGAACCCACAATCCTCGGTTTACAAACGGTATAAGGCCGTTCACCTTACCGCTGGTCTACCGAGGCCTCTTTATAATCACTTGTTTCTGAAGATTATTACATTATTTTCGGTCGTCCAATTATTTTTCTTGTTCAACTGAGTGATATATTAATTCCATAGATAACAAGTTTTATACACATAATTTCGTTTAATTTTGCAATTAATCGCAATTAGTATTCTTGGATTGTTATCTTCTAGATATAGTCGGAGGTTCAAAATTCTTCATCAGTGTTCTCTCGAATAAACTCAGGTCATTGTATCAGTTTTGAGAGGACGTATGAAAAATGGTCCTAAATTCATTACATCAACGACGTGGGATTTTTCAGGCCTCAATATTACTGTTGAGATCATAGTATTTTACTCTGAAATAATAGATGACTGCACTGTCGAAACTCAACAGTGTGGTGCGGGAATAGATTTTAAATCCGTTTTATACCTCCTGAACCCAATTTTTGAGGCTGTTTTTGATATTTCAAATCTGGTATCTGGAGTTGCTATTGAGACAGAACAAAATTATTAAATTCATTGGGCGTTAGGCAGTGGAAGGGAGGTATATTAACGGAAATTTATCAAACCACTATTAAATGATGTGAAAATTAGTTATAAACAACATATAAAAAGTTCAGCCTTCTGAAGCTTTTTGGAGTATGTAAGGAGCTAAGAAAAATCCCCTCTAGATCTTATATAAGATAGATATATTTTCACAATACAGAAATATGCTCTAGAGTTTCAGTATTTTGAAAATCAAACTAAACTTTTCTCATCAAATGAAGATAGTTTCACATCACAAAAATATGCTCACGACTTTCTGTTCTTCGAAAATCATACCAAACTACAATCATAAAATGAATATACTTTCCAAAATACAAAAATTAAACTGCCAGTTTTAGCAAGAAGGACTTTGTACTCGAAAATATTACAAAAAGGCCAGACCTTTAAGGATCTGTCACATATGGAGGCTTAACCCTTCCCTAGGGCAGGAAACCCTCTAAAGATTCTATTTACTTTGGAGAATATGTAACATTTTGTATACAACTATGCTATTAGGAACAAAAGAGATTTATGTTACCCGAACTAATTTGGCTAAAACCATGACTTCTTCATTCCACTAAGGACTAAGGTTAATTAAAAAATTTAGAAACCACAAAAAAATGATCAACATAATTAATTCATATCAATCCTACTTGCGTACATTAGAGCTAATATTGATTGAACGAAATAATGCTTCAATATGAGAAGTACTTTTTGTTATTGTTGCTTTATTAATGGGCTGATGGAAGAGGGTGTGTATGGGAGTCAATTGTGTATCCATGTTTTATCAATATGTTGAGAAAATGTATATAAATTTCATATACCAATTTTATTTATGTAACGTATTTGTATAGTAAGATTTTCTATTTAGTGATGAAGATTTATCTAATGAAGATTTATTACTCTTTCTTTGGCTCTCGTACTTTTCATCGGGTAATTATCGAAATGAAAATAAATATGCTTTTGGCGGACATTCTTCAACAAATATTTGATTATTCGTATACTGAACTTCCTCCAACCAAGTTGCATATATTTGAAATAAGGGAACAAAATATATTAAATAATCAGCTGAATTGGCATTCCAGCTACAGAGAGAAGTACTTTGTTTTTGAAAAAGTCACAGAAATCACTAATCTGTCCCGTGTAGTTCCTAGGAGCTGCCACCAAGACCTCTCTAATAATGTGCCACACTTGCTGGTCGAACGACTATCTGAGGCAGGGAGACCGGGAGAGTTCTCCGATAGTTAGGTTTTTTGTGTCGCGAGATTTTTTTACTGTCTTGGACGAAATGCACCAAGATAATGACAGTTTTATCATGGAGTTTTTGGTTTTGTTAGCATGATTTCTAGGTGGAAGAAAATTGGTGCTCTCTGCTGGCAGGTCACTTCAGACGGTCCTAGGTTCCAAAAATTCTACTTTTATGATCACGTTTCAAAAATATGGAGTGCATTTTATCAAAGAACACAACTCAGAGATATGTGACTTTACCGTATAGCTCCTTTCACACGGGTAGCTTCGCGTATCTACGTCTTTCGCTCCCGAGAGAGAAGGAGGATCCCAGCACCAAAACGCATAGAGTCCAATGGAGTTTGCAGACAGAGAGCGGAAGCAGCCACACCTCGGGAGACGAGAGATATCACATTTCCTGCATCTCGAACAGGGAAACTCCTCCTCGGAATGCAAAAGGAAGAGTGGAGGCTTTCACATAAGGAGTGAGAACAGCTCCCGCTCTCGTCCCCAGTTGACAGTTGACACTCATCATCATGGCAGATTACAATGTGGAATTGGTAATCTGTGCTGTCTGCAACCGATTGGCTCTTTGAAATGAAAGTATCGACATGTCCAAGGACCAAAATGAAGTCATAAAAAGTTGAGTGGAAGTTAATAAATAAAACAATTTTTCTAACCCCTCTATTTCCCCCAATATAAAATTATATTCATCATGTCATCAGATTGAAATCCAATTAATACATTTTCAACATATTATTCATTAATTATAAGAACAAGTGTTTTTCATTACAATTATATTTAATCTAGAGTGCTCCCATGTGTCAGTTGTACAGGTGATAATGTTAAAATAGTACGTATTATTTGTGTCATCATTAACCCACATGACCGTGACATTCTTCTCGTACAGCAGTGATTTCCGGATGAAATTTTCACTTTACGAGCACCGACGGTAAATTAATGTGATAATTCAGAGCAATCAGCACTGAAGCGTGGCGCACGATAATAAGACAGAATTACCCACTTTTCTCCGTTATGAAGGGCAGTTTTTCATGCCAGATGAAAACATGTACTATGTTCAACAGTTTCTAATTTAATCTTAAGTCTGCTGATCGAACTTCTTGCGTGTCATAACTGTTTTAAATTATTACTACTTCTCTCATCAACCTTATAATTTCCGTTTACTAGTTGCATAGTTATTATAGGTACTATCGTTCATCCTTATTGAAACTTTGAAGATATTTAACTATATTAATAAGATCCTTTTCGTAAGTAATTGCACAAGTGCATCAAAATTACCGATAATTTTGCATGACAGCGTGTTGTCAAAAAACTGCATGAGTTCATTTTCATTTTTGGAGAAATATGAAAATGAACGAATGCAGTTTTTTAAAGACAACACGCTGGAATGCGAAATTATCCGGATATTTTGATTCACGAGTGTAATTTGGAGGAATATTTCCCGAATAAACGTTCAACTTTTCAAACTGACGTTAGTGATTCATAAATTCTAAGCTTGTTATCAATAACCGTAATATGAACTATGCTACTATGTAATTATCGGTCTACAATGCTATGATCGCAGGGCTCTTTCGTTTTCTACAATGCAATTATCGTAAGTAATTGCACAAGTGCTTCAAAATTACCGATAATTTTGCATGACAGCGTGTTGTCAAAAAACTGCATGAGTTCATTTTCATTTTTGGGGAAACCCCACCTTCGGTGTCGGGCTCTTTCTCCAAAATATGAAAATGACCGAATGCAGTTTTTTAAAGACAACACGCTGGAATGCGAAATTATCCGGATATTTTGATTCACGAGTGTAATTTGGAGGAATATTTCCCGAATAAACGTTCAACTTTTCAAACTGACGTTAGTGATTCATAAATTCTAAGCTTGTTATCAATAACCGTAATATGAACTATGCTACTATGAAATTATCAGTCTACAATGCAATTATCGCAGGGCTCTTTCTATAATGCAATTATCGCTGTAATTTTCGATAATTGCATTCCATTTACAAGGGATTTTTGACAGAAGGGAAATATTCGCTGTAATTATCGATAATAGCATTCCATTTACAAGGGATTTTTGACAGGAGGGAAATATTCGCTATAATTTTCGATAATTGCATTCCATTTACATGGGATTTTTGACAGGAGGGAAATATTCAATTTAATTGTTTTCTTACAACGAAGGGGTTCTACAACTAATCCTTATATGTTTTGTCACCCAGAAACGCAGTTACGGCGATTTCAAAATTTTTTCCATCAAGCATTTCGGAAGTTTCGTAAATTCGTGGATCTTCATACACTCCCTTAATTCTGGATCTATAATAATAAACCATTTTTCTTCTAAGTCTCCCTGATCAAACAGCGTTAGTGAAACATTTCTGAAAAATGATTTAAATATATTTCAGTTAGTGTTGAAGATATCCCCTCATGAATTTTAAATTATCTCCAACTTAATTCCACAAAATTGAATGGAATGTCTGAATATTCTTATCGAAGTGAGTTACACTTACTAATGAATTCAACTTTTGACCTTTGAATATTCTTTTGGAGAAAGAATCTCGCCAATGTGAATGGTTTGAAAACTCTTTTTTCTACGAGATTGTGACAAAGTGCACTTTTCCCTAGATAGGTACTCTTTTTCGTCGCTAGTCTTGAACTACTGAGGTAGCTGAAGGCTACTCAGAAGAATCAACAAACAGAATGAGAAAGACATTTCTAAGAAGATTCTGAACTCAAGCAACACAAATGAATTTATCTTTTTCAGAAATTAAAAATTTACTAAACTACGCTATTAATTCACTGAATGCTGATTATTGCTCTTTTACTATAAAAATAATGCAAAGTACTGTAATAAAATTAAGATGTTTATCGTTTTCTGATGTTCGGAAATAGTGTAGTCTCATTTTACTTTGTTTCTTGTTTCCTCACGTGTAAGGCAACTAACTATATATTTCAGTGTATGTAAAGATTTTTTAAGTTAATTGCTATTGTGAACTGCCTCTTTCTTCGCCTATAAATCAATTACAGCTTCACAGGGCCGTAACCAGCACTGGTTTCTAGAGGGGACTGAACAAATTCTTGAGGGGTCTTGTTTTTTACATAGTACTAAAATGAATATACGTTAAAAAAGATAGGAATATACAGCTTCTTCTATCTTTTTACCAAGAAGTGTATACTGGAAAACGCATATTAATTGAAAAACATTTTGGAAAATAAAAAAATTCATTCTAATAAAAATAATAAATGAAAAATCTCTCATACAAAACTCAGAATAAATAAAACAAATATAAATAAAAAATATTAAAAAAAAATAAAATTGTACTTTCATCATTAAATATAAACAAATAAATATATCTATAGATGTTTAAATCATAGAGCCACATTTTGGAGGAAGGTTATAGATTTGAAAAATGCAGCCTACAAATTCATGTTTGAAGATTTAGCTCTATTTGCATTTACTCTTCTAAAGTTACCGTCATCCAATTCATTCGTGGAGAGAATATTTTCATTGATTAATATTGTTAAATGTAAAATTCGAAAAAATGTTGAATTCAGTTGTGTCTATTAGATCTCACTTGGAAATAAATGAGATTTGCTGTAAATAATTTGAGCCTAGCAAAGCTATATATGCAAAATTTAATTCGGATATGTATCAGTAGCAGAACCAATCCACAACTTCAAGCTCAGATAAAGATGATGATGATGTAATGATGTCTGTAACAGAATCGTGGTTTTGATTGTAATAGTAATTTAGGTAAAAAGTCCCGAAAATACCTATTCTTGTTTTTCGGACGAGTAGGCAATATGTTGGGTGCACTTTTTTTTCGTGCAGTTGCGAAAAATTCATGATTGCTATTTTGGGCGAAAAATTAGCAGCAACACACATATGAAATAACTCCTAGAATAAGTGAATTTCATATGAAAAATACTTGTTACCAATGTTTCCCCGTTAACATGTCGCAATGACGGTTGCGCATTTGGGCGACAAATCAGCGTCTAAAGTACAACACGGCTCTGAAAAATCTGGCAACCCTGATGGTAGCCGCTCGTTTGTCGCTATTTCATTTTAGGATAAAAAACGTCAACATGTTTTGCGGGTTAAAAGATGCCGCAAATAAATAATTTTAAGTCAGTTTTACAATTAGGTAAATTTGTTAGTAACTAGGCTAGTTTTATGTTTCAACGCAGATATAAAAGTTTTTGGTTTGTAATAATTCTGGTATCTTCTACAGAGGGGGCTTAAATAATTCTAGAGTGGGCTCAGCCCCCTCTGGCGCCTTCCTGGTTATGGCCCTGCAGCTTCATCATTTCTAAAACTGTTTATTTATTAATGAATTGGCCTCACTATGATATCACTTATTTAGTATATTTTTAGTCAAATAATAGAAAACAAAATCGATGACCTTGATTTAATTTTTCAGAACTAGTGACCTCATCGCTTTAATGGCAATTTCAACAACACTTTTCCTATTCCTTCATACCAGAGACTTGAATATTAAATTGAAGCAGATGGAAGTTAAACTACAACCAGAAGATGAGTTAATTTCGAATCGTATTTCAGGTGAGTGAATCTTAAAAGCATAAAATCGCGAAGTATTAACTTCATTTTTACCCATGTGAACAAATGGTTTCATTACCTGTACTTTCTTTATGCATAAAATTCATAATTATGGAAATTGGAAAGGTATAGTCTTCAAAACCACACCCGCAATAAATATCAGGCAAATGAATAATGATGAACAAAAACAGAACTTGAATATACTACGTTTATTATCACAAAAATACTTTGAAAAATATAACATTGCGATTGCATTTTCGGTCACTAGTCCATTACAGATTGGCACTTACGGTTGGGAAAGAATTATTGCAGGTAGGTACCTAAATAAACCAGAGAAAAACATTTCAAGAAGGGCTAATCGAAGTGGATTTCCCAAATTGGTACAATAAAATGTTCTTTGAAAAATCATTTTTGTTTAAATACACTAAATATAGGAGAATATATTAAGTCAATCAGGTCTTTCAGCAAGAGATCTTTTGCATTATGACTGAGTTTAAAAATTTCTAATGATTCTAAGTAAGTTTGGTTCCTTTCGGTAATTTGTGCATAATTTGAAAATTATCTATTTGTGGAAACGGGTGGTGGTTTTCACGGCAACGATTTGAAAACGTTGAATCCGTTTTATTTTTCAAAAAAGATTGTTGGTGTTCTTTAAATCTTGTCTTAAACGATAGACCAGTCTAACCTATATACATTCCTTTACATACAGGACAAATCAACCTATAAACTCCTATAATAAATAAATGATGATATTCTTGCAGCTAATATTCCAGTGACTGCATTCAGCTGTTTTCAGGATTTAAAAATGTCAATAACTTTTAAACCATCAGCAATCGGATATTAATATTGATTGGGAATGTCCTCTTCTATCACATACATTTGTTTGGACGTTAGTAATAACATGCTATTTATGTTTGAAAACTGATTTTACTTACAAGTTCATTTTTTTTCCCTAAAATTCGTGATTACCCTTGTCAATTTGTAAATGAAATCGTTTTTCAAACTTGAAAGAGCTCTTATTGATGATAGAAGATAAATAAGTAAAAATACAGCACAGGAAAAGAGAATTCAATATAAGTAGATTTATTGAGATAATTCAGGTTTTGGGTTGATTGTATAATTTGAAGCATAATTCATAACGCTCTTAGCAAAAATAATAGTGAAAGTGAAGAATATACATTTCTTACTTCGCTCTAGGCCATTGCAAAAAATCTGTTTAGAAGATATTGAGGACAAATGTGAATTGAAGATCGCAATTCTCATATTACATAAATAACAAGAAATTTGGTTTTATATAATATTGATATACACCCTGAATTTATTTCTGAATGATTAGAGGTTAATATACGTTTAATAGATGGTATGCTTATTTATGTCTGATGAAATTAATACAACTTTCGATTAGATGGTAACAAGAAATACACACCTACATCATATTATATCACTCCACTAACAAGCTCGAATTCAAGATTTTTGACATTTCGTTTCAATATTCCTCACCTTCTTAAAAATATATTCCAGTATTTCCACTGACCTGAATATTTACCTAATGAATTTACTCCTTCAAAAATTTTCTTCATTTCTTTCATTGATTTGACTTTTTGAGAGGTTTCAAACTCCACAAGGACTAATATCTTCCATTTTGCCTTGGAGCTCAAAGTTCAACTGCAATTTCCATAACTTATTTCAAATATACTATCCTCTAACGAATATTGAATATCGTTTATTCAGACTGTTTCTGAGTTTTTGAAGTTTAGTTCTGAATTATTGATTAATGAGTTTCAACAAATGAGAAGTCGTAATTTTCCACTCAATTTTATCCAACTTCACTATCAGTGAGAAGAACATCGAATCTAGAACACCTTTTTCCTATTTCTTATCTAACTTCAACCTAACTGAATGAATTTATTATAAAATTGACTACACCGAAGAATGCCCTACATAAAAACTTTGATTCAGATTTTCAGTAAATAACGATATACCTAATTTGTCCATAACGATATTTCATAACATCTAGTTTTTGAAAAATAGAAATTGTAACTACTTCACCTATTATATATATATATATATATATATATATATATATATATATATATATATATATATATATATATATATATATATATATATATATATATATATATTTGAGTTCTTTCTTCATTCTTCTTGCATGTGCTGTATTTTTTCTTATATATCTTTTATCAAAGAGCAACAGCTCATTTAAGTTAAAAAAACGATTTTATTCACAAATTGACAAAATTTTGGGAAAGTCAGGAATTTTTGTGATGAAAAGAGAAGAATAGCATGTTATTGCTAACGTATGAACGGATGCAGGTGATGAAAGAGGACCTTCATAATCAAAATTACTATCCAATTGTCGATCGTTTAAAATTTATTGACAGTTTTGTGTTTATTCTAAAAATAGCTGAATGCTCTCATTAAAAAATTAACTACAATAATATCATTATTTTTTTGCCTAATATTCATTGCAGTTATGGTTTTTAGGAGTATACCTTCACGTAATAATTAATTTTATGCATAATTGGTGCTTTCAGTAGCTAGAAAAAAATTATTGTTTGTGGTACTAATGTTTTCTTCTAGCGCCACTCAAAACGCAAATAACTATTGTGGGGAAACTATTAACATGGAAAAATCTTTATGTTTCTAACTACTGAAAGCAACAAAATGCGTAAATATGATGCTTCAGGGCTACATAGACTGGGAGATGGTGACACAAAATATTAGGTCATTTGTACCAGTATGGCGGTTCTCCAGGGGTCTAATTACGTAAAGGCAAAGAGGAAAATGATAGTCATAGCGCTTGCACCGGCGGGCCAATCGCGTGGGCGTTAATCGAACGCGTCGGATGAATAACGAGTGTCGAACGATTTGTTCCACAAAAATGCTTGTATTTTCAGATAGTCGAAAAAAAAAGAAGTAGGTGGTAGCGTAGTGCCATACTTTTCGGGTTTGACTTACAGCCCGCCATACCGACGCGAATTCATTAATTTAAATAAAACAATTCAACCATTTGTACCAGGCTAATTTTGCATAGCTAATCATCGTCGACTGGCCATTCACAAAAATCACCTTGCCATACTTTTCCGACAGTTCCCAATGGCTGCCATACCACTGCAAAGGAGTAATTTTTTGTTTCTCGTCAAACGACTTGTACCAGTATTGCAGTTGAATTTTTGGAAAGTATTTGACAAAATGTGACCGTTATTATTTTGCACATACTTCTAGTAGGGAGAAGAAGTGCTGCCATATTTGAAATACTTATTTATTTGACACGTTTTAAAAATACGACTGTAAAATCATTTTTTACATCATGGCATCATTGTATTCTCTTCGTTTGGATGCAATTGTACCTACCTAAAAAAATTATTACAGATTGTAACCATGGGGCGGACGACTGTCGGCCTTGAATTAAAAGGAAAAAAAGATGATTTGTACCAGTATGGCATTTGGATTTTTGGAAATAATACGATTCAATGTGACCATTATTATATTTGCCATACTTCTAGTAGAGGGAAAAAGTGGCGCCATACTGGTACAAATCGTTCGAATTACGAATAAAATCTTAGGATTTTGAAAAAATATTTTTCACATTCGCCACCTCCCACAGGCATAGCATTATCACTTCTATTTATGATCATACAGAGAACTGTTAAAAAAAGTTTCAGGGTGGTACAAACCGTTTGGCGAAAAAAAAAATTACTCCTTTGCAGTGGTATGGCGGCCATTGGGAACTGTCGGAAAAGTATGACAAGGTGATTTTCGTGAATAGCTACTCGACGATGATAAGCTATGCAAAAATTAGCCTGGTACAAATGGTTGAACTGTTTTATTTAAATTAATGAATTCGCGTCCGTATGGCGGGCTATAAGTCACACCCGAGAAGTATGGCATTATGCTACCGCCTACTTCCTTTTTTTCGAATATCTGAAAATACAAGCATTTTTGTGGAACAAATCTTTCGACATTCCTTATTTATCCGACGCGATTGGGCCGTCGGTGCCAGCGCTATGACCATCATTTTCCTTTTTGCCTTTACGTAATTAGACCCCTGAAGAACCGCCATACTGGTACCAATGACCTGACCTTTGTGTCACCATGTCCCGGTCTAACATTCGCATCAAATAGCAAGCAAATAAATAATGATATCCTTGCTTTTAAATTTTTACTGGGTACATTGAGCAATTTTGATGAAAAACATAAATACTACAATAACTTTTGAACCATCATATATATATATATATATATATATATATATATATATATATATATGTTTGTATATTGTCCATATTTGGGTAGTAAGATGAATTTAATAAATGAAACTTTTTGTCTTCAAATTCCCGAAATTAAATTTTGTAGACAAAAAACTTTCATTTATGAAATTCATATATACCTATATATATATATATATTTAATATATATATATATATATATATATATATATATATATATATATATAATATATATATATATATATATATATATATATATATATATAATATATATATATATATATATATATATATATATATATATATATATATATATATATATATATATATATATATATATATATATATATATATATATATATATATATATATATATATATGTATCTATATTCATCATTTCTTCACAGAAAGTGGAAACGCCCACGACGATCAAGGTATTCATGCTATGATGAACCATCTACAAAGTACAGGACAGGTAAATATTATATACTTCTAATTACATATTGGTATTTTAGGATTCATAACTTTGTTGTTAATTTTTTTTTCATTAACGTTTCTGAAAAAGCTAACACTGTTTTCAGACAGTGTTACTAAAAAATTTTGAAACAGCAATAATATCACATAGTGAATTCAATTAAAATAAAAATTTGTTTTGGTGACATATTTGAAACTGTGTTTGGGTTTACACAAATAAATTGATTTTTTTTTGTTAATTTTATTCTTCTTCTTGCCTTAAGGCTTGTTTTAACCATTTATTTGTCCCTTCCCAATAGAAACAATTTTCATTTGAAATTCTTTTATTTGATCAGTAGTTATATTTGAGTTATCAGGATGATTATGTTCTAGACTATGTCTGGTCAGAACAAGGTCATATATATTTGTGTTAAAGGATATTATTCGAGTTTCATTAGTTCGGACGTATGCACACTTTGTTATGCAGTGTGTAGCCCAAATCTTCTATATTCGGATTAGTCCGGGAGCCAGCGACCGTTTTTGATTACCAAAACCACAAAAGCTGAAAACTTGTCCTAAGCTTTATTTGGTATCACTATTAAACGAATGGACCTCCAGCTCGCGCACTTCCGGGGGGTGTAGCTGCGGCAGCCTGATGAAATTCTGTAATATAATAGTTAAGTGAATAACTTAAACGAAAAAAACATCCAGCTTCATATTTAGTGGGGGGAAAGTGACCAGCTGATGCATTCAAAGATACAACGCGCCCGAGCGCATGCCGATGCGCAGCGTCTTTGACTGCATCGGCTGGACACTTTTCCCCCATTAAATATGAAGCTGTATGTTTTTTTCGTTTAAGTTATTAACTTAATTATAAATTTACCAAATTTCAGCTTTTGCGGTATTAGTTTACTCAGCGCGCATTTATCACTTCTTTACGTGAAAAGCTGGGACATAATCCCCCACTCTACATTCAGCTGG
The DNA here is from genome assembly GCA_030704885.1 of Cynegetis impunctata. Lineage (NCBI taxonomy): Eukaryota > Metazoa > Arthropoda > Insecta > Coleoptera > Coccinellidae > Cynegetis > Cynegetis impunctata. Next base: position 21,880 of record JARQZK010000082.1, read on the forward strand.
ATACGTTTTTTCTTTATTTTATAACACAATGTAAATGTTAACAAAGTTTCAGGTTTTGCGGTATTAGTTTTTTAAAATTATTATTTTACATGTGTGGGAGGCTGCCGCAGCTACACCTCCAGGAACTGCGCAAGTTGGAGGTCCATTCACTTACTAGTGATACCAAATAAGACTTGGAAAAAATTTTCAGCTTTGGTGAAATGACCACCCTCAAAAGGTCGCTGGCTCCCGGACTAGATCCTTGTATGTAAATTCCTTTACAAATTTTAGCCTGTAAACTCCAAACTATATTCGCTTCAGAAACTAATATACCGGGTGTAAATGAGTGATGGGCCACCCCTATAACTTTTTAATGGATTCTTCGATTTTATTAAAATTTGGGTAGTTTATCTCAGACATAATTTTGAGTTTTTTCACATACAAAATCAATATGGCTGACTTCTGGTTTCACAGAAAACGATATAAAAATTAAAAATTCAAATGGAACACCATGTATATTTTTACATATTTTAATTCTGAGGCTTCAAATACATACATTCCATCTGTCAAAATTTTTTTTCATATTTCGTAAACAGGGTCGGTCTCAGGAGCAAAGGGAACTAATAAGAATAAGATTTTTAATAATTACTTCGTTATTTAGAAATTGAGGAAACTGATGTGTGAATCATGTTGAAGGAATTTGAAGGAGCTTTTTGATATACAGGGTGGCCCATGTATGTTTCTATTTAAAAAACTGAGTTTTGGTTCGAAAAAGAATTTAATCGTTAACAAACTTGACGAAAATGAATTTTTTCAAAAATTATTGTTTTGGGCGATATTTTAAATCAATTATCTATGATTTAGACGACGTCGCAGCATTCTACGATAAAAAAAACAAAATGAAAAACAAAATTGAAACGGCGCTAGAAATGACGTTTGACAGATGAAATGTATGTATTTAAAGCCTCAGAATTAAAATATGTGAAAAAATATAGGGTGTTCCATTTAAATTTTTAATTTTTATATCGTTTTCTGTGAAACCGGAAGTCATCCATGTTGATATTGTATGTGAAAAAGTTCAAAATTATGTCTGAGATAAACCACCCAAATTTCAATAAAATCGAAGAATCCATTAAAAAGTTATAGGGGTGGCCCATCACTCATTTACACCCGGTATACTCTTCAATGCACATTGAGCAACTTAGCATATACATTTCAAATTTTTCCAGATTCTGAACGTCGTACATATACTCCGTTTCATATTGAGCAACTTAACCTATAAACTCTAAATTGTTTCAGATTCAAATCCTCGTAGTTGTACCTGTGATTTTTTTTTCATTTTAGTTTACTAAAATGTATACTTCCTGTGTTTTTTACCTTCGGGTTTTATTTCAATTTTGTACGATTGAACCTACCTACAAAGTTTCAACCCTATGGTCCCAAAATTGCGCCTTCTATCGCGCAAACAAGATTTATTTCCTCCCCCGGGGGTCAACCCCCAACCAATTCGCACCAAAACCAATCATATTCAAGATATCTCACAAAACTACTTAGATACAAACTTTCAACTCTATTGCTACAAAATTCTGTCGTGTAAACAATCCCATTCAAAACTGCCATACGAAACTACCTATTTACAAACTTAAAATCCTATTGCTTCGAAATTGCACCCTTTATCATGTGAATAACACTAAAATACATAAGCACTTTGCTAGTCGCACCCATTCTAATAATATTTATATACTCTACTTCTTTGTTGCGAAGTATTAAATAAAATAATACTGTGAGACGTCGGTTAGAATTGTTAAGCTTCACTGCTTGCATTTTCTTTTTCATCTTTCGGGACTCAAATTAATTTAGATACACATTTCGCTACTGTGAACCATAACGATGCCGAGCATCATATACTCCATTAAATTTTTACTGAGAGTGTCACGGCTTAAATATTACGTTAATAATGTCACATCTTGGAAACGTCAACTATTACCTACCTCTTTTCTTCACTTTGGACTGGAATATAATTTGTTGTCAACTAAAAAGATGAGAAGTGAGATCTCAGTTGGAACAAAGTTCTTTTCGCTATATATTATGTATTAAATTGAAGGCACTATGAAACAATGAATGACTGCTATCACAACTATCCAAAATATATGTATTATTATGCATAATCACGAAGGATTTTAGTAATTTTATATGAAGGATTTCACCATAATAGTCCGGTCAATTTAGACATCCGAGGCTACAAAAATTCGCACCCAGCTGAAAATTGGTAAGATTGTTTAAAACGCCATCTTTAATGAAATCTGGAAAGTTCTCATCGATCCGACACCTGAAAAAAATATACTCCGGGTCAAAGATCACAAAAAGGTATTTTCGCGATTTTCATCAAAATGTTTTACCATAAAATTAGCTCAGACAAAAATTGTAGATCAGATAATTGTCTATTAAAATTTTTTCCGTATTTTTTTCCTAAGAGCTACCGGTTTTGAGATATAACGATTCAAAAAGTTGAAAGAGTTGTAATCGTCATAATATGCACACGTTTCCAGGCCACCTTTGAGGTAGTTTGACCGCGTTTCTTTCAATTTTTTGAATCGTTATGTCTCAAAAACGGTAGCTCTTAGAAAAAAAATATAGAGACAATTTTCATAGATAATTATCTGATCTACAATTTTTGTCTGACCTAATTTTATGATAAAACTTGCCGTTTTGCTGAAAATCGCAAAATACCCGTTTTTGTGAGCTTTGAGTAAATTTTTTTCCAGATATCGAATCGCTGAGGACTTTTTAGATTTCATTTATAATGTTATTTTGAACAATCCTACTGATTTTCAGATGGGTGCGAATTTTTGTAACTTCACTCCTATTTTTTGGTCTATTTTGAACGGTCTATAAGGGCTGGTCGATGCTGAAATGAAATAAAACAAGCTGTGTGCGAGTTATGGATGAAATTCTTTTAGTTTACCATTTATATGGAATATGACATCATTCAAATATGTGCCGTAGTTTTGGATTAGAGAGTTTCAGTTTTCAGTGACTCTGCTGCAAAAATAAGGCCGAATAAGAGCAACGGCCTAGGTTATGTTGAATCTGATGGCATCAGTCGATTGAGGCTAACTAGCATCAGACCTGCATCTTTAAAAAACTCCACAAGAAAATGTTTAGCGGAGTCAATTCACGTCAACTCCGCTTGAGATAACCTTATATTCAAATCGTTCATGCAAAATGTCCAAGTGGCTCTCGGTGTGTGGTACATAGCACCATCCTGCTGGAACCATATATCGTCTAATATCCATATCGTTGGGGGAAAATAAATTGATATATAGCACTTGCACTGTGATTGACTCATCAACGTCGTTTACGAAAAAGTGGGACCAATGGCACCACCGGTCGAAAATCCACACCAGAGTGTAACTTTTCGTGGATTTATTTCCACCTCATGAACCTCGTGTGGGTTGACGTTGTCCAATACATATAATGTTTCTTGTTAACATAACAATTCGTGCAAAAACGCGCATCGTCACTAAAGATGAATTTTAAACCAGAACTCAGCTTAGTCAACGAACAAACGATGTTGTCTATGGTCTTTGACTTCAAGCTCCTGGGTACGTTGGATATTGTACGGGTGCAGGCCGAAGTCCCAACTTAGAATTTGTCAAACTGAAGTCTGCAAAAGGTCAGGAAATGACTAACCCTGGTGTTTTTGCATAGTGTCATGGACAGCGTCGATATATTCAGCCAATCTGGCGTTCCTTTGACGTACGAGTGTTGACTGATTGTGTACCGAACTGGTATACTTGGCCACCAAACGTTGGAAAGTTGACTTCGAATAGCCACTGCGTATGCCGCAAAATGGGCGCAACGACCGCAATGTTTGCACTCAAAAACAATCCTTTTGAGATTGATTTTTGATTATATTGAACGTGCTGCTCAATCGTATAATTTGCAGTGATGATTTGGCATTAGTGATTGAATAATAAACAACCAATTTGACAAACTTCACCAAAATAATATGGCAGCCACAGCCTGTCAACATGGACCCATATATTAGCGAACCCTGATTTGGCTCGATGCAGATGTCAAAATGTTCACGGGAAAGATGTATATATATATATATATATATATATATATATATATATATATATATATATATAAATATATATATATCTTATATATATATATATAATATATATATATATATATATATATATATTATATATATATATATATATATATATATATATATCTGATGTGTATCTGATGTTTATTACTCACTACATATGCATACACACAACATCAACTTGTTTATCTGAACGTTTTTCTCACGGTAATGCAAAAAACTCAAGAGAAGTTGAAACGTGCGATAATTTCTAGTGTATTCAGATTTTTTACACCAAACCCAGTATGTACGAATTCGAAATCCCAAGCTCTTTCAACATCTGCAAAGATACACAGGAGGTCCCATATAAATTAAAAAAGTTGAGGGTATTTCCGGTTCAACATGAAGTATATTATCAACAAAAAATTGTACATCAGATGTATTTTGTACCATTGCACTTACCTGCAAAATTTCATAAATATTGTCTTTTTCGTTCAAAGGATATTTACTTGGTTCCATACTTCATCCCAACCCTGTATAAACATACATATATATATATATATATATATATATATATATATATATATATATATATATATATATATATATATATATATATTAAAAAATCTAGAGTGGAAAATATCTCGAAAATCCTTGTTCAAGGAGGTCTAAAACGGCATTGAAATCCATACCCCCACTTCACTGATCAATCTCGATACGGTGTTATAGTCTACATTAATATAATAATAATAATATTCATTAGAAAAGCTATATGAAATAAAATACAGTGATAATTAAATCACTTAAACTAAACAGGTGTTATATTCGAAAATATGACCTATAACTCCAGTTCTAAACCGTTCATAATTATTACATTGTTTCATTCGAGGAAATAACGACTGAAAATTGAGAGAATCTTACAGTAGTCGCCAATGATATCTAATGTCGGTAATAAGTGAACCAACCACAAAATATCAATCACAAATTGCTAATTTTTAGTCGTAATTTCCAATAGAATACCTACTATTGCAGTGTATCGAAGGAAAACAATCTGGTGCGGAAGTAGTTTTTTATTCTTCTAGACCACGATTTTCGAAAAATATTTCATGTCATATACCTATATATATATATATATATATATATATATATATATATATATATATATATATATATATAAATATATATATATATATATATATATATATATATATATATATATATATATATATATATATATATATATATATATATATATGTTGAACGTCTTTCTTTCCCTAAACATGGTTCGACCAGATATGAAAACTCACCAGCTTATCAGTGCATTAAACTGTTTAATCATTTACCTTACTCGATGAAATGCCTTGGTCATGATAGGTTTAGGAAAGTTATGAAGTCGGTGCTCCTGATAAAATGTTACTATAGTGTAAGGGAGTACCTGACCGATAACCATATTACTAATGAATAACCATATTACTTATTACTTATGAATGACGTATCCAACACAATTATATAATTGTCTAAATGGATATAATAAACAATTTTTTTTGCTTCTGTGTGAGAGGAAAAATCTTTTATAGACTACCCTGAGAGTATCCCGCACGCATTCTCAGGGTGTGTGAGACTCCGGATGTTGCTGGTTACTCACTAAAAGCCCTCTAACACATTCCTTCGAGTAGTTCCTCATCCTGCCCTTACAGCGTCCCTTAACAAAAGAGATGAGCTGCAAGCAGCCTCTATAGTTCATGGGACCTGATGACTCGAAGTGACCCGAGCAACACTGCTTTCTGCATTCTGCGCGTCAATATATCGGCCAGAGATCTGCATGCCAGAATAATTTTCAGTTCTGTCACATAGTTAGCTCTATTTCCGCCTAGACAACCCATGATTAGTACGACCATTCTAACTTTATGCCCTGGGTATAGTGTCCTCAGCTCGAACATAAAATCTCCTTATTTTTCCCTTTTCTGTTCTTCTTTCATCACTACATTATTTTCGGCAGGGGAAGAAAACTCGACAACAAACAATTATTCTCTGAGCTCTTTGTCCAGTAGGACTATATCTGGCTTTATTGCGTGGATCTGCCGAGTTGTTGGAAAAGCATAGTTCCAGTATATGCGAGCTCTACCGTTCTCAACAACCGCTTCAATTTCTAGTGGAACATATGGTAGCACTGGTTCTTTGTCTATGCCATAAACTTCTCTCAGATGGAAGTAGAGAATTCGGAGCGCCCCATTACGTCTTTCTATATATCCCTGATGGAGCATGGACTCTGCTAGCAGACAGGACGTGCATAAGAGTTTCCTGCTGAATATGGCACTATTATTATTATTATTATTATTATTATTATTATTATTATTATTATTATTATTATTATTATTATTATTATTATTATTATTATTATTATTATTATTATTATTATTATTATTATTATTATTATTATTATTATTGATTTGGACGGTTGAAGTTTGGTACGTACATTGAGTTTATATTGACTTAAGATCGTTTTTTGGTTTCAACTTTTTTTCTTAACCGAGCTGTATTCCGTTTAAATTGTATCTCAATTTGTTTCGCCATCAGTAAGCGATGTACTTCGCAAATTTTTTTTTACGATAAAGGGTTGAAATTTGTTTTGTGGATTGAGTTGATGTTAAGGTGCGTTTCTCTGTTGGTTTGAACTTTTTTTCTCCACCATGTTGCAGTACGCTAAAATTTTTCAGTAAACTAAATGATTCTCTACATTTTAATTCGGTTTATTATAAGCCTGATTTTTTAAAATATAATTCTATCTGTTGGTCGCGATGCATTATAGTACTTTTTTTTGCTCTTCGGTCGCATTCTCGAATTCAGAACCACGAAATATCACACACCGAGAGTTATCAATAAACAAATCAATAACAATATTTATTATTTCAGATGACAACACTAGAACCCACCAGGTTGAACAACACGCGGAAAGCTCAACAAGACATCATCTTCTTCAATCGTGTGCCCAAAGTTGGATCTCAGACGCTCATGGAACTTTTGAGGAGGTTGAGTATTAAAAATTATTTCGGATTCCATCAAGATTCAGTTCAAAGGGTTGAAACCATTAGGTTACCTCCAGGTGATCAAGCTGAACTATCCGGATTGGGTGAGTAAAACGATGTACAAGATATTCCATATCGTGCTTATGCATATAAACTGAATATTCCAACAGATTCATGCACTTATTATTGGAAACACTTGTTTGATGTAAGAAAATTGTTAAAGTTATCAAAATTTATAGAGGACCCAAACCTCATATGCATTGAAGTAAGGTCTTTATTAGCAGTTATTGAACAAATTGAATGCCAAAATGATTACCAAAATAATAAACAAAACTGTTGAGGACCAAAATTTTTTCTGTTTGTCGGATTTAGAGAAAAGACTGCTAAAAATTATGGGAAAAAATCTGTTGCGAGAGACGAGGCTAAGGCTGTACATGAATTGGGATTAGAAAAATGTATGTTATTATTATCACTTACAAATTATTTCTTAGCCCAATTATTCAGGTATTTTTTTAATCATATTTGAAAAATTAAACTTGAATCAAAGAGATAAGTGTTGTTCCTAATAATTGTATTTTTTCAGACGAGACGGCGTGACATTCGACAATTATAATTATAACATATATATATATATATATATATATATATATATATATATATATATATATATATATATATATATATATATATATATATATATGTTCAGAAAGATTTCCGTGGTCGGTAGTATTTGAAAAACTTGGTTCACGGAATGAACCGCGTAAAAGATTCGAAAAATCTCGACGTTTCGGCTCCTTTTGCGAAGCCATCTTCAGGAGAATTAGAAGGGGAATAATTCAGAATCGTGACCTCAATCTGCCTACTCCACGATTCGAATTAGGAGGAATCGGAAACAATACGATTGCGTGGTCTCAACCTGCCTACTGCATCCTAATTCGAATCGTGGAGTAGGCAGATTGAGGCCACGATTCTGAATTATTCCCCTTCTAATTCTCCTGACGATGGCTTCGCAAGGAGACGAAACGTCGAGATTTTTCAAATCTTTTACGCGGTTCATTCCGTGAACCAAGTTTTTCATATATATATATATATATATATATATATATATATATATATATATATATATATATATATATATATAAATAGATAAATAATTATATAATATATAAGATCGTATACATTTGTGTGAACCATATATATAAACATATGTAGAGAAATGGAGCCATCAAACGGATCAAAACTATTATTTATTTTAATTGGGAAATCAAGATTTTCCGTTGAAATCTTAAAAGTGCTGTAAGTTGCGATGCATTGATTATAAATTAACGTTGGATATATATTCTAGTGGAGAATTTGATGCTGTATAAATTTTATATAGACGGTTCTCCGCTAGAATTAACGAGTGAGTATCTAAAAGACAATAATAAACGAAAACCAAGAGTGAAAAAAAATTTCATTTTAATATCCACCATAACGGAGCCGGTAGCACCAAAACGGTTCAGTTTTTCGAAAAAATGTATTTTACTAAATTTGTATCAAATTTAATAAGATTTCATTTTGTACTGAACAACTTTTTCACTGCATTGCACCGTTTTCAAGTTATAAGCGAAAAACTGAAAAATGGAACACTTAAACCCCCCTCCCCCCTCTAGCGGCACCGGGATTTGGAGCGACTTTATTTTCCCTACACGTTTCTGAAAAAATTGGAACTAGTATTTTTAGTTCCTCTGATTTTCCTATTTTGAGTGGACTAGTAGAATTCTATTATATAAAGCGACAGGTAGAATACTATAGTGCACGGAGTCCCACTGCAGATCTTCACCACCTACTTCCACCCACGCAAAGATATTGCTACCAAATTCTTTTGTAATCAATGAGGGATCCGGGGCTATCTCACAACATAACCGCGAATAGGGCAGATGACTTTAGTAGATAAGAGTCGATGCTTACGAATACTTCTTCTTGACTTCTATTAGATATTCATTAATATTGAGAGAGAATTTGACCACCCACTTTCACCCCCGCACAGATGTTGCTAACAAACTCTTTTGTTACCAATGAGGAATCAAAAGCTATCTTTCAACATAATCGCGAATGAAGGCAGACGATTGTTGTGGAGAAGAGTCAATGTTTCTCTCACTTTTGACTTTTATTGGTATTCATTGATACTGAGAAAGTATTTCACCACCCACTTTCACCCACGCGCATATATTGCTATTAAACTCTTTTGTTATTAATGAAGGATATCTATCAACAATCCGATTGAGTTTAGAACGACAATCATATCGTTAGTTTATAGAATTGATATATTGTTGTTTTAACACAGAAATGTTTTCTCTTGAGAAATTTTCGACTCGTTCTTAGTTTGTACACAAATGTTTCCACTGAAATTTAATTAATTAAGGTAAGGTGGGGTAAGTGTGTTGCAATATTTAGAAAGTTCGTATATACACCATATTTTTAAACAAAGCACTAGAGTTGCAGATCTCAAATTTTGGCATAACATAGTTATGGGTATTGCCTATAAGTCCTCCTAATATTGATATAGACACATTTTCGCATTTATTTCTATATTATATATATTTCTATGCCCATAGTACACACTTCTCCTGTGAAACGGGGAAAGTGTGTATGCAAACCGAATGCACTGCACATATCAAGAAATGTAGAAGTCTGGGGCAAGTGTGTAAAACTGCGATATTTTATTTTTCGACTGGTGAAAAAAATTTTCTTTATCTTACAAACTCTTCAAGTTACAAACTTTTTAACAAGAAATGGACATTAACTGAATAACTAAAAGTGAAGAAAAAACATGAATATATCCTAAAGGTAAAGTAAAATACTTGAATAAATCGAGTTATATTACTAATGAACATTATAATCTGTAAAAGAAAGTCCAAATCGATGCAGACCCTTTCTACTAACAACTAGCTTTGAAAGAACCATAATAATATTTTGAGTTCCAATGAAAGCACATTCCTCAGGATCAGCCCAGATGAAAGAATTTGTAGCAGTTGGATCTAACGAATGAACGTTTCTTAGAAATTTTAATTTTACCTCTTCGTCTTCTTTTTTTGTTGACAGTAACATGAATACTTCCAATATCCAATCACTAACATCTACATCTGAATTTTCTTTGTTTAGTTCATCCATAAATGTGATCAATTCTTCCTGATCTCTAAATTCTTCGTCAATATCATCGTCACTATGGTCTTCACAAACTTCTTCTTCATCTGATGATGTTTCTGATTCACTGACTACGTTAGAGACTTCATTTTTTTTCACTGTCTTCTTAATTGTTTTTTTCTGTAAATGTTTAATTACCTCTGGAGCAGTTATAATTTCAGCTCCACCCGCGATTTTTCTTCTAGGTTTCTTATCTTCTTTTCTTTTGTGTTGTTTCACCATTTCCAGAAGCAGCTCTTCAAATAGTGAACTTTTCTCATGTTCACTATTAGTACACACTTGTCCAGCTGAATTAATACACACTTCCACAGAGTAGAATTTTAGTGGGACAAGTGAGTACTAGTACCAAATAATAATAAACGCTTAATCTAAAATAAAAATAACGACTGTAGGTTAAAATTGAACTGTTTCTTACCATATTAGTAGTAAAAAAAACTTCAAAAAACTCACTTGGAACTATGATGTCACACGATGAGTAAACGTCTACCAACTACATGCATTGTGTATGGTGAGAGGTTATGAAATATTAGCTTTTCCCGCCAATATAGCAATTATCTTAACTTCGGCTGTAGCTTACAATGGCCTATTATGAACCTTTAGATAATGTTTTATAGATGGCCACACCAGTATGTTATCGGAATAAGAATTATTTGGCGCTTACACACTTACCCCGAATATTTCCCTCCTGTCAAAAATCCCTTGTAAATAGAATGCAATTATCGAAAATTACAGCGAATATTTCCCTCCTGTCAAAAATCCCTTGTAAATGGAATGCAATTATCGAAAATTACAGCGATAATTGCATTTTAGAAAGCGAAAGAGCCCTGCGATAATTGCATTGTAGACCGATAATTGCATAGTAGCGTGGTAAAATTACACAAAATATCCGTAATATGCAGCAAAAAGTAAAAACCTGTTGGAAATTCAAATTCAGGTAGTTGAAAGGATTGTCTTTAATATGTGAAAATCTTTACAAATTCAGGTGAGCATTTTTCCGGAAAAACTTTGGTCGAAAATTTTTTTATTTATTTTTTCACTATTATTGTTTAAATAATGGAAATGCAGAAAAATGTTTAAATCAAAAATTGAAGGCAATGCATTTACCTACAAAATTTATCTGAAAAGTTTTCTGATATCTTCTTCATTAGTTTTTGAAATATACCAAATTTTCCTAAGAGTATTTTTAAACATCATCAATTTTCAAGTTTTTAATTTTAAGATAGAAAATGAATAATGACATGTAGAAAAAATTATTTTATATGAAATTTGCTACAAATTGAGGTATCTACAAGTAAGTAAAAAAAAATTTTTTGTAATAATTTTTTAATGAATTATCACCGATTTTCCACATAAATCTCTCCTAAAAAATCGTTTTTTTTACTAATTTTCCATACTAAACATTAAGAAATTAAACAACTCAAGTATCTAACATTGTGTACTTAAAAGATAATGATTTAATCAAAAAATTTATTTGAAACTTTTTTTTGTAACTAGATTTTCCGAAAAGATACGTACGATTTTCCAAATGCTCCCTTTGAAATGAGCAAGTTCCAAAAGTTTCATTTGTGGTTTCGATTAGTATTTATGCCGATAAATATTTTTTATTTGTAAGGTATTGTTGTTGATTAATTTGTTCAGAAAATCCCGGGCTTTTTTCATCATTGAATTTGCTTTTCATGAAAATTCTAGCAATTTTCCACGCGAACCTCCTATAACTATCATATTTTTGTCCAATATTTTTAATCAAAAAATTATAAAAGTTAAAAATATAATTATTTAATGGGCTAAGTATTAAAGACCATGATATAAGTGAATAAATAGCTTTGAAAATTTTTCACTTTTTACATTTTCTTATTTTTACCACGTAGTTTAATGAGTTAATATGTATAGACAAAAAATTTTTATTAAAAATTCAATTTGTTCTGCTTCTACACAGAGTAAGAGCATGCGGGTTGGCTCACAAACCGAGCAGCTGCCAACGGCTTTGTTACCTGTTCTTTCCCCTTCATTGTATACACCTCTCTCTTTCATACCTGAGGCATAGGTGTGTTCATTTATATCGCGATCAGTTCTATAAACCGTTATTATTAAACTGGTAAAGATCTAAATAACATAATGAGCACTAAAAAAAGTTAAGTTTTCTAAAAGACACCTGATTTTAGTACTTATTGTAAATAATTGTCTATTATTTAAAAAATTTAATATATACAGAAAATCTGTATAATAGTTTTGAATGTATATACTTCAAGGTATTTATAGTTAAAGTTTCATTAAAATATATTAATTTCGAAAAAAGATATAATCAAATGAAGTTTGGAAAAAACAAGAAAAATTAAGCATGTAAAAAAAAAGAGATTTTAAAAAAGCATTTATTTAAAAATTAAAACATTGATCGCTTTGTTTTTGTAACAATAATATTCCATGATCATTTGAAATCTTAAATCCAAAAGGAATTTTCGCTGTGACAATAATTAATTAAATAGGAACTATAATTGTTTATTGACTTTTTACTACTCGTTTTTTTTATAAATAAATGGATTTTAGAGTTAGAACATTTATTTTTTCAAACTTGAAAGTATTTTTAATTAAAAGCTCAGATTTTTTTCTACATTTTAGATTGGTTTATTTTTTGTTTTCAATGCATTACAACCTCCAAATAATTAACTTTTAAATCGGGCCATTAATAAATTCGGCTCACGGAACGTTCGCGCGCACCGACGAATTGACCTCCGCTGAAATCAATTTATCTCGTAAACTTTGCAATTTACAGAAAAATTTTTCAGACATATTTTGTACATCAATGCATCAGCTATAAATTTCTCTTTTGAAATTTTTCCGTGTATTTAATATTTAAACAATTAGAGTGGAAAAACAAACAAAAAAAATTTCACTCGACAATTTTCCGGAAAATTGCTTACCTATTTTTGTAAAGATTTTTTTATATTAAGCACAATCCTTTTGCATACTTAAATTCGAAATTTCTAGAGGTTTTTCTTTTTCGTGAAGCTATATGTGTACTTTGACCACGCTATAGTAGCATAGTTCATATCACGGTTATTGATGACAAGCTGACAATTTATGAATTACTAACGTCAGTTTGACAAGTTGAAAGTTTACTCGGGAAATATTCCCCAAAATTGCACTCGTGCATCAAAATAACCGGATAATTTCGGATTCCAGCGTGTTGTCTTTGAAAAACTGCATTCGGTCATTTTCATATTTTGGAGAAAGAGCCCTCCACGTTCGGTGTCGGGCTCTTTCTCCAAAAATGAAAATGAACTCATGCAGTTTTTTGACAACACGCTGTCATGCAAAATTATCGGTAATTTTGATGCACTTGTGCAATTACTCACGATAATTGCATTGTAGAAAGCGAAAGAGCCCTGCAATCATTGCATTGTAGACCGATAATTGCATAGTAGCATAGTTCATATTACGTTTTTTGATGACAAGCTGAGAATTTATGAATTACTAACGTCAGTTTGACAAGTTGAAAGTTTATTCGGGAAATATTCCCCCAAATTACACTCGTGCATCAAAATAACCAGATAATTTCGCATTCCAGCGTGTTGTCTTTAAAAAACGGCATTCGGTCATTTGCATATTTCGGAGAAAGAGCCCTCCACCTTCGGTGTCGGGCTCTTTCTCCAAAAATGAAAATGAACTCATGCAGTTTTTTGACAACACGCTGTCATGCAAAATTATCGGTTATTTTGATGCACTTGTGCAATTACTTACGAAAACACACTTACCCCACTTAACCTCAATGTGAAGCTTGATCAAAGTTCAACAAAATGAGTGCCTCAATATAAAATATGATGAATTAAAAATTTGGTTTGTCATTTGTAAACGTGAAAATATTTTTGCATTTGAAGTTTCTGCACAAAACATATAGATACTGCTTGGATTTTGACGATCTTCCATATTTTCATGTTTTGAATGTATATTTTTATGAACTCATATACTTAGATTTTTGGTTCCTCAACGATTTAGGATTATTATGTTCATTTACGTTATTCATTTCATATGATAAACTAAGTAGATTAGTGAACGTTTTTCTAGATGTTATTGCAAGAAATTAACATCTCCAGAAAATTTGGTATTTGGCATTCAATTTATAATAATTTGAAATTTCGCAATTTGCCTTGTGAGCTCTGGCATCTTTTCAACTATTTCTACATGGCCATTTAACAACTGAAGATTATTGAATGCTAATTTCATAAAAAATTGTAAAATCTATAAAGTTGAAAATGATAATTTCAAATAAATTCCCATTGTGTTTTGAAAGAATCAAATGAAGTCTTTTGTGCCAAATTCATATCGAAACATTCAATGATCTGGTTTAACGTGAAAGCATCATACCTATGTATTTACGTTTTTTCAACAATTAGTTTTCCATTTACAATCCTATATCAAATTTTTTGGTAATCGATGAGTATTCTACGACGAAAGAGTGAATAAGACATTTAATCCAATTTTTTTGACCAACATTTTTTAGAATTCATATAGTTCTCAATTAAATTGTACATCGAAATTTCATTTTTTCAGTGTCCAGCTATGAACCACCAGGAGTATTCATAAAACACGTTGTATTCACAAATGTATCAGAGTGAGTAAACTCATATTTCATCATTTAAATATTGTATATAACATTTTTTAAATATAAAGGAATAATGTAAGATACTCGATATAATTTAAAAGTCAGAGGAACTTATCATTCCCTTGTTTTCGATATATATATATATATATATATATATATATATATATATATATATATATATATATATATATATATATATATATATATATATATATATATATATATATATATATATATATATATAAGAAATAAAAAAATTAACTTTTCATTTGAAATAAAAAATGAATTGCTTATTGTTATTTAGTTTCTCTAGGAACCCCTTTGTTATATTCAATTTTCGTATAAATAGATTGTTTTGTAATACCATAGTTTAGTACGAGATTAAGTCAATGTTATGACGAAACGCGTTTACTCAATAGATTTTTATTTCAACCTGTGAAAAATTAGTTTTTTTTATTTCTTTATAAAGTTATATATATATATATATATATATATATATATATATATATATATATGTAATATCGTACAATAATTAATATAGACAAAAACTATTGAAAATGGAATTAAATTTATTTTTGAGTATAGTTCAATTCTCATCAGTTTACTACCCAGTAGAGTACCGAGATTTTCAAATTTCACCCTTCATAATATTCCTTGAGCATTTCATGAAAAATAAACCTTTTCCTTTCATTATATCGTGTTAGTTGAGCTAACTGAAACTTGAAAGAAGAAAAATTAAAAATCTGGTCTATTTATATAAACATATTTTATAAATAAATTTATTTAAGATTAATTACTTTCTAATAAATAAATTTAGCGAAATACTGTAAGAGAACAATATATTCGAAAGCTTCACGCGTAAACTCTGAAGAAAAAGGATATAGATACTTGACTGTCCCTCTAAAAAACAAGTTGCTATGTATAATTTTATTTGCAGTCGAATAACTCGCTTCGATTCAATATACCTACCTTTTATTAATGTTCGTAGTATCCAATTCAATCTACTACAATTAAAAGCTTGATGCATGTTAACAACAATTATTTCCTCCCCTGGGGGGTCAACATTCCAAGCAAATTGTACCAAAACCTATCTCATCCAATATATCACACGTAACTACCTACTCAAAAACTTTTCAAATCCTATTGCTTCAAAATTACACCATTTATCATGTAAACATGGTTTATTTCTTCCCTCAGGGGGTCAACTCCCAACGAATTCAAACCAAAACCAATCCCATCCAAGATATCGTTCGAAAATACCTACTTACAAACTTTCAACCAAAATTGCCACCTTTATCGTGTGAACAAAATTTATTTCCTCCCCGGGGGGTCAACCGCCCAACCAATTCAAACCAAAAACCAATCCTATTGAAGATATCATACAAAACTACCTAGTTACAACTTTGCAACCCTATTGCTACAAAATTGCGCCTTCTGTAGTAAAAAAAATTTATTTTTCATCAGGAGGGTCAATCCCCCAACCAATTCGAACCAAAACCAATTTCATTCAAGATATCATACAAAATTACCTAGATACAAACTTTCAACCATATTACTAAAAAATTGTGCCTCTGTCGTGTAAACAAGATTTATTTCCCCCAGACCAAAACCAATCCCATCCAAGATATCATACGAAACTACCTTCTTACAAACTTCCAACTATATTGCTTCATCGTGTAAACAACGCTAAAATACATAAGCACATACATACATACATATGAACATAATGTACACATTTTAATAAGAAGGTGAAAACCTGCTAAAAATGGACGACTTCTGTAATATAATTCAAAGTTTGATTAGCATTCGTTGATTATTCAAATTTGTTTTTCACTACAGTAATACAATCGTAGATAAGTAATAAAGAAATTCTTTAAGTTACCTTCTCTATTACTCATGTTACTGGGTTTCAGTTCCTTACCTCGCAAATAATTACAAACAAGCACAGAAAGAGTCAGTACATAACAATGATGACATATAAAAAAATCGAAACAAATATTTGAGCTGGAGTGATTTTTTATAATTTTACTACTCACCGCTACAATGTCCACTAATGTGGATTTTTTTTATGACCGTATTATAAAACTCTCGATACTTTCATTTTAATAATTCAAAAAATCTCAAATACTTTTTTTCATCGTTTCGCCATAAATTATAATACATTTTTTTCCAGCTTTGGATATCCAGAACCAATATACATTAATATGGTACGGGACCCTGTAGAACGTGTAATATCATGGTACTATTACGTTCGAGCTCCTTGGTACTTTGTTGAACGAAAATTAATGTTTCCTGATCTTCCCCTACCTAATCCAAAGTGGCTTAAAAAGGTGAGTCTTTATAATGTGTTTCAAAAGTAACCTACATTTCACTTTCGTCACACAAATGTCCAATGAATTTAAATAGGCAAAATTTTCATTAGTTTAATAGTATAAAAAATAATTAACATATTATATATAAATGAAAAAAAACTGATTTTATCTGGCTAACAGTTAATTTTAAGTTTAATTACGATAGATCTGAAATTTTTTTATTTAGATGAAATACAAGCTGATTTAGATATTTGTACCTAGACTCAATTTTCTAAAAAAATACAGTAATTTTCAAGACTAATAGTTACTTAGAAAATAAGCTCTTTTAATAAATAACCAAATCTGCTTGTATTCCATTCATTTAAAATTTTCTTAGTCGAAACCGGTCGTTTTTGTGAAAAAATTATCATTTCATATCATTCATATCAACATCTATTTCCATAAAATAAATAAATCATCGATATCCTTCATTTAACCTAAAATAATTTAGTGAGGAAATATTAATTGTTTTTAAATAACTGTATCTTGTTTTTCAGAATATTTTTTTGTGATTATATCACAAATTATTAACATAACATGAAGTTTAATTTTCAATTTCAAATTAGCTGAATTGACCTTTGAATTTTGTTTTCGAAAATCTTTATATTTATATTTGAAGAAAAATCTGTGTTGTTACTCCTTTTTGAGCATATTTCGCGTACAAAGGAGTATAAGATTTCAGCGAGATGGTTTAATATGTGTATTCAATGTTAATTTAACATTGATGAGCAAATTTTTTCTCAAATACTTATATATAATATATACTTACTTTCGGAAATTGAAGAACAAACTAATGGGCATTTCAGACTGAAAAAAAACATTAAAAGAAAGTTAATGATACGTTACATACCTATTTTAAAGTTTATTGTTATTATATGATTAAAATTCATCAACAGCGAACAGTTCATAAAAAGAAATCGGATTCTCCAGTGAATATTTTCCAATTATTCAGTTCATATGAAAGAAGCAGATGTCGAAGAAAGTATAAAGCACAAACTTTAGTCAGGATAATTATTTATTATCTAAATTTTCGCTATGTAAAGTTTCGCGATGTAAAGTCATTTAGAACAATGAGGAATTGAATACTTTCTCCAATTACTGCAAATTGTATTTTGTAGAACAAGCTCAATTCATGCGATAATCCAGAATGTATGTGAGTAATTATAATCGCAAAAATTAAATCGGAACCGACGAAGAAGTAATGAAACGTTTTCACGTGGAAAAATGAATATGTGATAACATACCTGTGTGAGAAGTTGGTCAGCAAACGTTCTGTTTATTCATTATGATATGATATGTTTCGATTAACCTTGCCGTTAATTCATAATTCCCGCGACTATTGTTCAGATGTTACGCAAAATTCATATGATAACAATATTCATAATACTTGTAATTGTTCCCACTCTAAAGGTATCCGTGAGCTCACACACTTATCAGTTCATATAATTAGTAAAATAATAGTAGCTCCTGAAGTCGTCAGTGAATTCTCTGAGATACATTTTTTCACATTCATAATAATAACAAATTACACACCATTTTACTAGGGCATATCAAATTCGCAAATATTCCTCTGAGAGAACTGGCTACATGAGTCAAAACACCGACAAGTAAGAATTTTTTCAATGCACGCACTAGACACATATCGACCATAGAGTAAAATTTTTGATTGAGGTATACTGTCTTCAGTCGTATTTAATATATATATATATATATATATATATATATATATATATATATATATATATATATATATATATATATATATATATATATATATATATAACTGAGATTGAATTCTCGCACATCACTTGGTGAAACATCATAAAGAATAAAGTATAAACTTTAAAATAAAAACACTTGGCTTATGTTTCACAATATAAAAAATCTTTAGATACTGTACTTAGAAGTAATAAAAAGTCGACATGTTTCGAGCTATGAACTCATTATCAAGACTGACAACAGGAGAGTATTGCATCGTAATTTATAAAACAGACAAAAGCAAAGGTGATACCTGAAAATCAATTTGTTCGTTTACAAGGGGTAATTGACTATTATGGGCGGAACTTATTTCGATAATTTCGAGAAGGTCAAGACGTTTACCCTTGTTACCTGAATGTAACAATTTGGTTTTGTTGAAATCCAGGAAGTGATTGAATTTTATACAATGTTCAGAGAAGCCAGTGGTATTTTTGTTTTGTAAAATTGACTTTTTATGTTCTTCAACACGAATATTTATATTCCTTCCTGTCTGTCCAATATAGAAAGCAGGACATTCGTCGCAAAATATTTTGTAAATACCACTGTTTTCTCCGATGTTGTGACTTCAAGTTTCTTTTATTTGTACAAATTGTTTTAACGTTATTTTTCGATAGTCTGTTACAAATTTTGCTACTCAAATTAGGCACATAATTTATTGGGAAGTATTTTTGTTCTTCATTAATAGTTTGCGTGGGGTATATTGAATGCAACAGATACTTTCTTCGTTTTTTCCCAATGAGCTTGTCGATAAGACTTTCATTGTAACCGTTATTGATGGCTAATAATTTAATTGTATTAACTTCAGTTTGAAAATTTGTTGTTGAAGTTAATACAATTAAATTATTAGCCATCAATAACGGTTACAATGAAAGTCTTATCGACAAGCTCATTGGGAAAAAACGAAGAAAGTATCTGTTGCATTCAATATACCCCACGCAAACTATTAATGAAGAACAAAAATACTTATAAATATGTGCCTAATTTGAGTAGCAAAATTTGTAACAGACTATCGAAAAATAACGTTAAAACAATTTGTACAAATAAAAGAAACTTGAAGTCATTCTTGGTCAATAATAAAGAAAAATCTAACATCGGAGAAAACAGTGGTATTTACAAAATATTTTGCGACGAATGTCCTGCTTTCTATATTGGACAGACAGGAAGGAATATAAATATTCGTGTTGAAGAACATAAAAAGTCAATTTTACAAAACAAAAATACCACTGGCTTCTCTGAACATTGTATAAAATTCAATCACTTCCTGGATTTCAACAAAACCAAATTGTTACATTCAGGTAACAAGGGTAAACGTCTTGACCTTCTCGAAATTATCGAAATAAGTTCCGCCCATAATAGTCAATTACCCCTTGTAAACGAACAAATTGATTTTCAGGTATCACCTTTGCTTTTGTCTGTTTTATAAATTACGATGCAATACTCTCCTGTAGTCAGTCTTGATAATGAGTTCATAGCTCGAAACATGTCGACTTTTTATTACTGCTAAGTACAGTATCTAAAGATTTTTTATATTGTGAAACATAAGCCAAGTGTTTTTATTTTAAAGTTTATACTTTATTCTATATATATATATATATACAGGGTGGGCGATCCATAAATTTTCACCCCGAATTTTGAGCTTTGGGATGGAATAATGAAAAAACGCTCGGACAGGGTGTTCATATGAGTTCGATATCACTACCCCTCTAGCCGCAACCCCTAACAGCTCTCATTTTAGAATAGGGAAAAGGGGTCGAGCAGCACCTTGTTGGAAAGGCAATTCAATTTCCTGCATGAGTGTATTTCTTTTCATCGCTTTATAATTATACAGAGTGACTCAGTATTGCATCAACCACCCCGAATTTTGAGCTTTGGGATGGAATAACGAAAAAACGCTCAGGCAGGTCAAATTTTGTTGAAAGGGGGTCAAATAAGGGAGTTCAAATGAGTTTGATATCACTACCCCTCTAGCCGCAACCCCTAACAGCTCTTATTTTTGAATAGGGAAAAGGGGTCGAGCAGCAACTTGTTGGAAAGGCAATTCAATTTCCTGCATGAGCAAATTTTTGCAATTTCTCGATCACTACGCGTATGCCAAAATGCTGAAACCGAGACAATAACTGAAAACGTGAAAACAATAATATTTACAAAGTAAATCGTGCGCTTTCGTTCAAATTGAAATAATTGCTGTTAGGGTAGCGGCTAGAGGGGTAGTGATATCGAATTCATTTTTTGACCCGTCCGAGCGTTTTTTCAATCTCAAAGGTCTAAATTCGACGTGTGAAAGTTATTGATGCAAAACTGAGTCACTCTGTATAATAATAAAGCGATGAAAAAAAAATTAATTCATGCAGGAAATTGAATTGCCTTTCCAACAAGGGCTGTTCGACCCCTTTTCCCTATTCAAAAATGAGAGCTGTTAGGGGTTGCGGCTAGAGGGGTAGTGATATCAAACTCATATGAACACCCTTATTTGTCCCCCTTTCAACAAAATTTGACCTGTCTGAGCGTTTTTTCGTTTTTTCATCCCAAAGCTCAAAATTCGGGGTGGAAATATATGAATATTTCTGTATATATATTTATATTTCCCAATACATATTGTCGTCTCCAGCAGCTCCCATCGAGACAATTAAGCTAAAATACGGTTAATTTTTTTCAACTGCCGCCATTTTTGCGTAGATATTTCTAATTTCGTGGTTTTTGAAAAATTGCCGAACTCCACAGCTTCTGCAGATTGAGTTAGAGGGTTGGAGTTTTGTACGTATATTGAATTTATGTTGACTTAAAATCTTTTTTTGGTTTCAACTCTTTTTCTCAACCGCGCTGCATTTCGTGCGAATTGCAGCTTGTTCGCGATGCACTTCGCGAATTTTTTTTAGAGTAGATGGTTGAAATTTGATACACGGATTATGTTGATGTTGAGGTTGGTTTCAACTTTCTTCTTAAACCATGATGTAACATATTAGCAATAGACTCTTCTAGACTTTGGCAATGTTCTTTTCTAGTAATTGGTTTCTCTTCAGTACTTATAGTAGTTGCTGTGAGGTTTGTTTCAGTTTCTAAAGCTGTAAATTTTTCTTTTATTTTTTTTCCTTTGTACCGTTGGTCTAAATGTGCCTACTTGAAACAATAAATTCAAAGTTGGGAACCGTATCCGCAGTGGCGGGTCTAAGTAAAGAGGCCCCATGGGCAACCTTGAGTAAGGCCCTCAAAGTACCTCCTCCCCTCCTACTATAAGCCTTAAATTTTTAAAATCATGTTGATATAGGTAATATTATAGAATCATTTGGTGATTATTCATAATAACTATTACATATGTGACTCACATTGTTCCATGAAGAAAGAAAACAGAAATTAAGTTAACCGATCGAAATGTGTATAATTGCAAAAAATTATCTTATAGTATAAAAAAATGTAAAGGTGTAAAAGTAAAAACAGGTATACATGTATAAAAACAAAGATAGTTTTGATACAATAAATGATAAAATACAGGTAGGTATAAATATATTTCCACAGAATTTGGCGCCCCTTCTAACCTTTAAACTTGCAAAATAGTCTATGAGTGATTCTAAATCCAATGCTTCTGCTACTTTTTTCTCGACATACAACATGCTGTGATTGTTCAGTCTCTACTCGCTTAATGTACTTCTTCGGAGCTCCTTGATTTGTTTTGAAGAACTCGTAATACGTTCCACACTGGCTGTGCAGACTGGAAGCGTTAAAAAAATTCTCAGAATGACCACAAATTCTGCTAAGCATTGTTCGAGATTTTTCTTCAATATTCTAAATAGTGTGATACGCACCAGTTATGGGTGATGGTCTCATTTGTGAGAAACACATCTTGGAAGCATTGGATTTTTCTTCTCAAATTATCAGTTGCGAATTTGTATTTTTCATTTAGCTCTTTCAATCTCTTTCAATTGTTTCAATCTTTCTGATGTCAAAAAATCAAATAAATCATTAATTTCTGTTGGGATAGCTCGCTACACATTCTGTCTATAGCCGCAAAGTTATTATTAATTACAGTTATACATAGGCCATTGAGGCCTCTAACATGTTATTTCCTAATTTATCAGGTCCTGTCACCCCGTCTGTTTTTTGCCCTTTCTCTCCAGTTTCCTTTTTTCCTCTCCTGAATGTCCTCCATCACCGCTTCGATCCATCTCTTCCTCGGTCTTCCTCTTCTTCTCTCACCCTCCGGCCGCTTCCAACACACTCCCTTCAACTCTCTTTTCTCCGTCATTCTCTCCAAATATCCTAGCCAATGTAGTCTTCTCTCCCTTACCTTTTCAGACACTCTCTTTCCTCCGTACAATTCATACAGTTCTTCATGCATTCTTCTTTCCCAAATACCATTTACTTTTTTTCCTCCATATATACTTCTTAGCATCCTCCTCTCACATATATCTAACTTTTCTTGTATTTTATTTTCATTACCCAAGTTTCACATCCATACATTAATTTTGGCAGTATAATTGTCTTATACATCTTCCGTCTTGTTCCCCAGGACACTTCCTTTGCCTTCATTCCTTCTCTTAGTCCTCTTGCACACCTATTTGCCTTCATCAGTGTCCAATCTATTTCTTCTTCTTCTTTGCACTCTTCACTGAGCAGCGCCCCCAAGTACAAATTCTTTCACTCTCTCAAACTTCGTTCTTTTCCCTTCTATTTCTATATCTAAGAGAGCTTCACTTTCTCCTCCTTTCGATTTTTTAATACCATATATTTAACTTTTTCTTGATTTATTTCTAAGCCATATTTTTTTGCTGACTTTGGAAACTCTTTAGCCGCAAAGTATCCAACTCTTATGTTTATCGACAGTGAGCGGTGCGTTTTTCTCGCTGTACCGGAAGACCTGCCTCATCATAACCTAGTTCCATCCAAAATAAGTTCGCTTTTTCAACAAATGAATTGTATGATTCCTCGTGTTTCATTTGCTTTAAATTTTTCAAAAATTTTGGTTGACGAAACTATCGGGCTTGATATTTTGCAATATCAATTGAGATATATTGATTATTTTAAGGACAGAATTGCACCATAAAAATTTATGTCGAAGGGCCGATCCATTAAATACAATATTGTCTTCGAAGCAAGAATGTAATCCTCTTCTGCGGTTGCTCTTTCTGTTTCTCCAGCTGAACAATTTTTCCAAAATTGAATAAAACTGCCTTCACGGCTTTTTGGCTCGATGCCCATCGCGAAGTACTTAAACTTTTCAGCTTCTAATCTCGGTTTGAAAGCTCTGCTTCATTTTGCTTTCATGCTCATTACGTGTTTGAAATATGTCTTTTTCCAAATCCTTAAGAATCTTACCAACCAAATTTGGTGTCTTTTGTGAGGCGTCTAATAAGTTATTCCAACGTCGGTGTGAGTGGACAAGTCCTTTGAAGGACTAGCATTGTGTTCTGCAGCGTGAACTAGAACTAGATTGATTAGGTGAGCGGCACAATGACCATATGACTAATATCAATTTCTCTAGAAATTAGAATACTAAGATATCGGTAGTAGATATTCCAACAGTGTTATTGTTATGACTAGACTTCTGACAATTTTTTTTTCTTTCAGAAAAAACATTTTTTTAGTTAAGGGCTCTCGAGGGCCCCTGGGCCCCGTAGGCGAATGCCTACTACGTCCACCGTTAAATTCGCCACTGCGTATCCGTATCTGTATCCGCGGATCTTCACACCAAATATGCATATTCGGATCCGTATCACTTTCATATATAGGCCAAGCTACAGAGATTTAGAGGGAGCATTTTGTGCAAAAAGTGTTAGAAGAAAACCAGCTCCGCCATTGTTTGTCAAATAGTTCCATATGATATAGTGATATGTTTTTCACTCGACTTTATTATTTATAACTTTGTTATTAATAATTTTATTCAGAAAATCGCGTTTTTTTTAGTTTTTTGCTTATAAAGTTGAAACTATCACAGTAATCGTGATGGCGTCCGCAGATTAATTGTAGGAAATGAAAAGACGAAGAAAATGAGAGGTCGGACGACTCGATCAGACCCTTAGTTTAAGAGAAAATCGGAAAAAACCGGCCAAAATGCAGTTTTTTCAAAAGTTCATAACTCGGTTATTTTCTGAGTTGTAGCGTAGATCCTCCGGTTAGTATTATTTAGCAATATGAACTTTATTTGTGCGAAGAGCAGGAACTGTCCGATGCTTAGTTTTTGATCTGTGGCCATTTGAATATTTTACTATGCAATTTTCCAGCAGACCTGAATGCGACAGGTATAGTCCGATTTCAATTTACAAAAAAGATTTTGAAAGTAGAATTCTCATAGTCCAAAACGTTCATCTTGGTTTTACATGAAAACGCTGAGAAATATGTTCAAAATAAAGCTGAACATGACGAAAAAGGGCCGAGCGTGTGAGAAGAGTTGAAGAGTGGGGGTAGAGCAGCAGGCAAGGATAAGCACGACATTAGAAAGCGTCGGCATTTTGAACATGACGGTTAGTTTTCGGCCGTTTTTCGTCATGTTCAGCTTTATTTTTAACATATTTCTCAGCGTTTTCATGAAAAACCAAGATGAACGTTTTGAACTATGAGAATTCTACTTTCAAAATCTTTTTTGTAAATTGAAATCAGACCATACCTGTCGCATTCAGGTCTGCTGGAAAATTGCATAGTAAAATATTCAAATGGCCACAGATCAAAAACTATGCATCGGACAGTTGCTGCTCTTCGCACAAATAAAGTTTATATTGATAAATAATACTATCCGGAGGATCTAAGCTACAACTCAAAAAATAACCGAGTTATGAACTTTTGAAAAAACTGCATTTTGCCCGGTTTTTTCCAATTTTCCCTTAGACTAAGGGCCTGATCGAGTCGTCCGACCTCTCATTTTTTTCATCTTTTCATTTTCTACAATAAGTCTATTGACACCATCACGATTACTCTGATAGTTTCAATTTTATAAGCAGAATACTAAAAAAAACGCGATTTTTCGCATAAAATTGTTGATAACAAAGATATAAATACTAAAGTCGAGTGAAAAACATATCACTATATCATGTGGAACTATTTTACAAACAATGGCGGAGCTGGTTTTCTTCTAACACTTTTTACATGAAGAAATCTCTGTAGCTTGGCCTAATACTGATATTCGATTGAACAACCTTAACGGCAATGGTATTATTCCATAATCACCTATTGAGTGATGACAATCGTACTATGTAAATTGTAGTCTAATAGTTCACAATCTCCACAAGACACTGTTATCGAGTGTGAGTGTCATCCTATTTAATTACACGCCCGCAATATCAAACAAAGAAGTGATAATCCAAGCGGAACATTCGATGAAAGAGTTAATGAATATCGCAGTATTAATTGCACACGTTGAATTCTTGTCCGGATATGTACCTATCTCTTTTGTCCAAATCTGTGGCGGATATTATCATAACTGCCGCCTACATTTCTGAACATTTCTTTCACCTTTCACCTGGGTAAAAGCACGGAAATGAAATTCATCCTTCGCCTACATTTTTTGACGATAATATCAGAGTATGTGATTCTTTGTCGTTAAATTAAGCGAGGTCAACCGCTCGAAATGCCAGAAATGTTTCGAACTGACCCTAAGAACAATATAAACAGTGCCGGATTAGCCACGTAGCAAGAGTAGCAAATGCTACGGGCCCCGCGAATTAAAGGGCCCCGCGCTCCAACGCTTGTAAAACCCAAAAAAAATAAGTTCAGATAAGCGTAAAATATCGCGAAGCGCTATGCTTCACTCCCACCTGAAAATCTGAAACTCGATTTCGTCACGTTATATCGTAGGTATCGGTTGTATAATACCTACCATGAGAAACGTTGGTATCAAACCCAGCTAGCAAGAAGATTCTATAAATTTAGAGTAAACAAACTTTTCTGTTCTGTAAAGGTTTCATAGTTGTGTCTAGAACATTAAGTTGTTGTATAAGTGGAGCAGATGATACTATTTTGTCTTCGTAAGCTAAATTGTTCTTTAAGTTTATTGCGAGAACGTTCTTAGAACATAATTACAGAGCATTCAGAAGATAAGTGTAAATAATTGCTCGATAACTGTCTATAGTAGCACAATTTTACAGCAATGGTGTTTATAGAACTAAATGATTCCAAATCCGATGTGAAAAAGTATATTATAGAACTATACCAACTCCTGTGAAGCTCCTATAGAATTGCTCCGTAGTGGTTGATTATAGTTTTTTTATAGAAATATTGTATAACGGGTTGCTGAGAGACAATTTTGCTACGAATAACAAATTATGCATATGGAAGCTGCTAACGAACTTAATAAAAAAAAACCTCTATAACGTTGTTATAGAGAGTAATGTTATAGTTGTTATACAATAATTACAGAGTAATTAGGTTTAAATCTATGCCATTTTTGTTTCATAAAAAAGCACTACAGAACAACCAAACCTTAATTGACGCCATTTTAAAAGTGAATTTCGTTTGTGTATAAGTTTTAGACGACATTCTTCGTACCCAGTAAACTTCGCATCCTAGCTATTAGACTGACGACCGAGGGGACATAATAGCTTCAAATCTCCAAAATAGTACCAATAATTCAGGCGATACCATAGAACATATACATATTATATATCCACACTCATAAATATACATAGCTATACGTAGACTGCTAAAATCGTAATACTTCCTTTTAGTTTAGCCACAGTCGATTACATTGTGAGCCATATTGGAAATATTTTTGACTCGTAAAAAAAGTCACTGGGAAATATTGTATGCAAATTTCCGCTTTAATAACGGTAATATCACTAGAGAAATCTTCTGTGAAAAAATCGTTTATGTATTTATATATTTTTTTCTTTCAAAATGCAGCCTGCCTGTACTAATTTTAGTGCTTGGGGAAATCTTGTAAAACATGACAACACGGTTAATTTTAGTTAGCACATTTGAGTTATAGTAGTTGCTTATGAAGTATATTAGCTCTGTAATAATTGCAATCGACACAAAATATTCATATTAGTTAGCATCCATATTGGAAGTACGAGATAAGCTTTCCATTTCGTCGCCATTTTGTAAAGAAACAAGAAAAATTCAGATAAAAACTAATATGAAACATAAATGGGCCAAATATTATCAGTAATATGATGTATATTTACTTTCTAACTGTTTTTAATAAATTTGGCGGCAAAATTTATCAATAATTTTTCTTTTAATACTTAATTAGTTTTTAACATTGTAGAAAAATGAGATAAAATGAGGGCGCATTAAAAAATTACCTTATATATACCACATATTTCACATTAATTTTTCTTCCGCATTAAAATTTATTCGTCTTTTGATTTCAAACTTACTAGAAAATTCAAATAAATGGTGAAGGTACTTTATATATTATGGCGTCCATATCATTTTTAACGCGTATCCATGATTTAAAGTAATACAAAAGCATTTTGTCTTCAAAAGATGTAAAAAAACCTATTAAAGTTTTGTAACTATAACGTCAGGCAACAAAATAATTGTATAATGGAATACAATATGTACGGTTAACGAACAAAAATATAGAAATTCTTTATACGCTATATAATAGAATTTTAAGACACCATTTTAGAACTATTATAGAATTCGTATGACATTGCTCTGTAACTATCGCATAGAAATTCTTTACGACTTGTAAGAACGTTTACACAACAATTCTATAAATGTTTTCTACATATCTTACAGAACAACTTAAAGAACTGAAAAGTTCTTTAGCACGGGGCCCATTTCTTTTGTATAACTGCTGTAAGAACGTTTTGAGAATGTTCTTAGAACAAACATTGCTCTATAAAATTTGCTGAGACAACGTTCTCTCAACTTTAATAGAACATAAAATTGTTAGCTGGGAAATCTACAACAATAATTTAAAGTTGTATCACACTGCAAAACTAACAGGGAAATTCACTGATATTGTCATCGATCGAGCTAGTCGTAAAACCCGAACAAATAAAATATAATTCTTATACAAAATAAAGACAAGTATAAACTCATTGTTTCAAATCCTTTGGTACCACAACTTTATTCTTTAATTAAATTACACAAACCAGGCTATCCAATCAGACCAGTAGTGTCATTCACTACAGCACCTTCAGTGTTTTTGTCGCAGTTTCTAATAGAAATAATTCAAAATTATTGTAAATTTCAGCCTAAATTCTCTATCAAAAACTCTTACGATTTAGTCAATAAAATTGAAAATATTCAATTGCCACTTAATTCTAAATTTATGTCCTGGGATGTAGTTAATCTTTTTCCAAGTATACCACCCAAGGTTCCTTTGACCCTAATAGAAAAGTTACTTAATAGCAATCTTGTTAATCTTTTCATAAAATCAGATATATTGTCACTTTTGGAATTATGCCTGCAACAGAATTATTTTAGTTTCAATGATAAGATTTACAGCAGTAGTGAAGGCTTAATTATGGGAAACCCGCTGAGCCCTTTGTTGGCTGAAGTATTCATGGATAATTTGGAACAGTTAATTCATAATCATCCTGTTAGTCGACAATTCGTTTATTGGTTTAGATATGTGGATGATATTATTTGTTGTTTCACTGGTACTCTTAGACAACTAGACTGCTTTCAAACATTCATTAATACTTTACACCCTAATATAAAATTCACTTTAGAGATGGAAAAAGATAACTCGATTAACTATTTGGATTTGAAAATAACAAAAGTAGATAACAAACATAATTTTTCAATTTTTCGCAAACCATCGCACATTGATAGCGTCATACATAGTACTTCCCTACATCCTTTCCAACACAAAATGGCAGCTTTCAATAGTATGGTACATCGTTTAGTAAATATTCCACTTTCAAATGCCAATTTTAACATCGAGAAAAATATAATTAAACAAAAGTTTTTCAAAACTGCGATTAACCAGGTGTACCCCCTTACTAAGAATAATATCAAATACAACAGCCTCACTTTCATCGGAAATTCAAGTAAAAAACTTAAATCTCTCTTATCTAAGCACAACATTAACATTGCTTATCGTACCGGTAATAATTTAGGAAATCATATAAAAAATAATAAATCCAAAGTTCATAAAGATAATAAATCGGGAGTTTATAAAATTAATTGTGGCGATTGTGATAAGTTTTACATTGGTAGAACTTTCAGAAGTTTTCAAACTAGAATTTCAGAACACAAACGTAGCTTTGTTAATCAGAAGTCGGATTCACATTATGCAAACCATTTAATCCAAGAAAATCACACATTCAATTTCGATTTTAAAATATTAAATACTGAAAGTAAGGGAATTAAACTTAATTTTTTAGAATCATTACAGATAAATAAATACAAGCATTCCGGTCTCCTATTCAATAGCCAAATCGATCATACTTCAAGCCCCCTTCTTAATCTTTTCAAAATTACCGAACTACCTGACTAGCAGTTCAGAATTGGTTTTTCCTTTTCTAATAATTATTTGTAACCATCTTTGTATTTACCCCTTCTACATAATTTTTCATTTCTTGTTTTCGATATAACAGAGAATCATAGTTAGTTTGCCATTAGCATCTGAAGAAGGTGAAGTTCCACCGAAACGTGCGTCATGCGTTATTTCTTATAATAAATGTGTAAATTGTTATTTTTAATCATTGTTTTAATAAATATAATTCTATTGATTATCAAACTATTAGAAATTGATGTACATTTATTTATATTTGGCACAACGTAAAAAAATGTTAAAAGCTCTTTAGATGTTAGCCAACCTTGAGAAAAATTGTTTTGAGTTCGAGTCTTTGAATAAGCTTCGAGTCGGTACTGTTTTTTGCTGATGTAGCGCTCGCTATAAGCAACTCATTCAACATCTTTTTTGAAATACAATAGAAGAGTTGATTGCATCAAGCATACTGAATCAAGTTATTAGCGAAATTGAGAAATGCAAATACTACCCAGTTTTATTGGATTCTACTCCAGATATATCGCATGTAGATCAACTAGACTCTGATAGTGCGCTATGTTCTGCCGTCTGGACCAACGATTTGTTAAGTTCTTGGACATGGAAAGTCATACTGCTGAACAATTCGCTCAAAGTTTACTAGATTTCTTTAGTGAGAGTGGCATTAATATCAGTTGGTTTGTACCGAAGCTACGATAATGCCAGCAACATGAGTGAGGAATACACCGGCTTACACGCCCGACTTAACGAAATGAATAAGTACGCAGAATATATTTCCTGTCTTGCACATTCATTAAATTTAAACAGAAGCACTACTTTTGTTCGATTCGTTTAAAACCTCTATAAAACCGCTTCTACCTATCGATGGGGTCGTTTTGCGAACGCATTCAAAGATTCTACTTCAAAAATTCCGAAATTAAAGAGGTTATCGGACACTAGGTGGTAAGCCCAAGCTGATGCTACGAAGGCACTTTTATGCGGTTTTATCACTATTAATCAAGTTTTGGAAGTTATTTTCAATAACGTGGATCAAAAAGAAGAGTATCGTAATAAAGCTTATGGACTAGTTTCAACTATGAATAAGTTAGAAACGGGAATAATGACCATAATTTGATTTGTAAGAGTAATGAGAAGAATACAGGGAGTTTATTTCAAAAACTGGTATCATTACACGCACACAAATATACATGTTCCTACATTGCCGCTCCGGATTTTCTGTTTTATTCTCTAATCTGAGTTTAATACCAAACCAAGGGCCTCTTGGCCGAATTTGCTACGGGCCCCGCGTTGGCTTAATCCGGCACTGAATATAAATCACCGTTTTGGTAGGTTCCGGCTGTTAGTAGCTCAACCTTAATGTTATACCGGCAACTCATATTAGTTATTCAAAGGCAGCGACAAAGAATTTACTAATTTCTGAAATCGATTCGTCACATTCATTTATTTCATTATTCATCAAGGAATTAGATTGTATCAGTTTCTTATAGGTATTAAACGAGGAAACAATAAATGTTACTCATGTAACTCAATTGAGGATGGTTCTGAAATATGAAATTGCTGGTAAAATTTATATTTTACTTCAAAATTACAAAAAATTGTTGTTCAAGACCGAAACGAGTGCTTCGAACGCCAATTTCATGGTACACGAACTACTACCAAATACTGATATATTCTAAAACACGTATTATTCAAAAAAGGAGAATTGATTTAAAAAAAAGTGCGTGCGTACAAAGAACACATGTCAGAAGTGAAACTTCTTTAGCAAACTAATTTTTAAACGTCGTTTATAATTACACTTATCTAAAGCTTTAGATTTCCGAGACTTAGAGGGAGGGAAAGAAAGAATTTAGAAAAGAGAATTTATGAATTATTTTTATTTTATATTTCATGAAAAAAAGTAAGTATATCAAATAACGAGTGGCAAATTGAAATGCCACATGTTATTTATAAATATCAAAATTTCCTTATCTTCAAACGTCAACAATAGCGTGTATTTGTTCTTGATCTCCCTTTCTCTTCCGCTGTCTCTCTCTCTCTCTCTCTCTCTCACTCGCTCTCTCTCTCCTCTCGCTCCGTGGCTATGTGCTTCATGTTACGTTCGTACTTTCTCACTCTCTCTCAATCGGTCTAAATCGCACTCTCCCTCTTCTTGGAAACACATCCGTTTCATTCCACATCCGTTTCATCCGTAAGAATTTTACCCTCATGCGCGCATAGAAGTTTCACTTCAAAAATAAAATTATCTGATAACTTCAAAAGAGAACTGTCTATTTGAGTTTCACCGCCTAAAATAATGAAGAGATCAGATTAATACTTTTATTCGCTATTTCCGAGAAAACAAGGTTCTCACAAATAACATCTTTCCTTAATATACTAGTAGATTTTCCTAAGTTCAGAAACCTCTATAATATAAGTATATTTTTCACAAAATACCCGAGCATCAGATGAAAGTTTCAAATGAACTTAAAAACATGAATAAAAACTCTATCGCAGCGAGCTGCATCAGAAAAGCTGGTTAAATTATGATTTCTGTTCCAAATTCAAAAAAATATTGGGCCCTCTATCGTGTTAACAAGATTTCTTTCCTCTCCTAGGGGGTCAACCCCCAAGCAATTCGTACCAAAACCAATCATATCTAATATATCATACGAACCTACCTACTCACAAACATTCAAGATATCTTACAAAACTACCTAGATACAAACTTTCAACCCTATTGCTTGGAAATTGCTCTCTTTATCGTGTAAACAACGCTAAAATACATAAGCTTATAACATACATATGAACATATATATATATATATATATATATATATATATATATATATATATATATATATATATATATATATATATATATATGTATATATATATATATATATATATATATATATATATATATATATATATATATATATACAGTGCTTTCATGATGAAAGGAACAAATTCATTAAAAAATTAGGTTTCTATTTCATGTTAAAATCCTCGGACAGGTCGATTAGTATTTTTATTTGGGCAATTTTCACAATAAAAATTTTGTATACAGGGTGTCTCATTCAAGAGCTATGGCTTTGTCATTAGTTTTTTTAAAGGTAATACCCTGTATATTATTTCACTATACAATTCTACGATAAATTCTTATCACTTTTTGTGAACATACCGTATGCCTCAACTTGATGGATTCCCAGATTATAACGGAGATAGTGGAGCACCTGGAGATTTAAAATGTGGATTAAAAGTACAAAAAAAAATTTAGGTAAACATTGTCATTAAATCTGAAGAATGAAATTTCACATGTACCATCTGAATTCATTCACTGATGCTGTATAGTCCGCAGTTTTCAAGTTTTTAACGCTCCAGGCACTACACTACTTCATTGTTTAAGAAAATGCAATTACTTGAGAGAGAACGTATTGAAGTACTTATGATGATTGGTTTTGGAGATAGGGTGCGTTCACAAGAAGAAGTCTGCAATCTATTCAATGAAAATCATCCTGATCGTCCGCCAATTACTAGATCGACAGTCAGCAAAATTGAATCAAAATTCAGGAGATACGGCCACGTTAGAGATTTACCTAAAGGAAGACCACCGAGAGTATCTGAAGAAACAGTGCTGAACGTTCTACTAGAAACCCAAGATAACCCTCATACATCCATTACTACTATTTCCAATAATTTCAATTTATCAGTAGGGTCCGTGCATAAAATACTTAAGGTAAATAAGTATCATCCCTATAAACTTAAGCTGGTACATGAATTATTAGAAGACGATTTTGACCGCAGAGTACAGTTTTGTGAGCAGATTCTTGAAATTCATAATCAACATCTAAATTTCATTACAAACATAATTTTTTCTGATGAAGCCACCTTTACTTTAAATGGCCACGTCAACAGACAAAACTGTAGGTATTGGGAGACCGAGAATCCTCATTGGATGCAAGAATGCCACACACAGCGGCCTCAAAAAATTAATACATGGGCAGCGATTGTTCGAAATCGTATAGTTGGTCCCTATTTTTTTGAAGGAACACTAAACGGAGAGGACTACTTGAACTTTCTCCCAGTTCGAACTCATTCCGGCTTTAGCTGTTTTGTTTCCTAACCCACAAGATCCTGACATACCTAATAACGAGATATGGTTTCAACAAGATGGGGCACCTCCTCACTATTCAATCGCTGTTCGACAATTTCTTGATGCAACTTTTCCCAACAGATGGATAGGACGGAGAGGTCCGATTGAGTGGCCGCCAAGATCACCGGACATAACCCCATTGGATTTTTTCTTATGGGGTTATTTGAAGTCTAAAGTTTATTTGAATAGACCAAATGATATTGATGATCTAAAAGAGAGAATCAGGCAGGAAATAAGACTTATCAGTCCAGAAGTAATTGAAAATGTGCAACGGGAAACATTGAATCGACTTCAAAAATGTCTCGAAGTAAACGGACAACAGAATGAACATATGTAAAAATTAAATTAGTAATTACATTTGTGTGTTTTCATATCGTACCTCTCATTACCCACTATCTCCGTTTCTGGCAATCCATCGAGTTGAGGCATATGGTATGTTCACAAAAAGTGATAGGAATTTATCGTAGAATTGTAAAGTGAAATAATATACAGGGTATTACCTTTAAAAAAACTAATGACAAAGCCATAGCTCTTGAATGAGACACCCTGTATACAAAATTTTTATTGCGAAAAATGCCCAAATAAAAATACTAATCGACCTGTCCGAGGATTTTAACATGAAATAGAAACCTAATTTTTTAATGAATTTGTTCCTTTCATCATGAAAGCACTGTATAATTCAAATATATGTATATTTATATATATATATATATATATATATATATATATATATATATATATATATATATATAGTGTGGAACAGCCAAATGGAATAAATTCGATAACGAATAAATGAGAGCGTGTTGGGAAAAACGCTTGGACACGTCGATTTGTATTTTCAGATGCGCATTTTTATCAAAAAAAAAATAATTATATAGGGTGTGTCATGTGACAGTGGCCGATACCAACTTTCTTATTTTAAACACAACCCCCTGTATATTATTAGTTTTTTGGATTCTTCAGAAAATTCTAGACATAATTCATGTACAATGTCCCATACCTATCTTCAACTGTTTCGGAAATATTAAGTGTTTTCAGATGTATTACAAACGTTAGAAGACATTTCTATACCAGATTAGCATGTTGCCAAGACGTTCGCGGCGAACATTTTGAACATCTCTCACATTGAAATTAATGTTTTTTTGGTTTTTTACATTATTTGTGAAATAAAATAATTTTCTTTTTTTAATGTTAATTTTTGTAATACATCTGAAAACACTCAATATTTCCGAAACAGTTGAAGATAGGTATGGGACATTGCACATGAATTATGTCTAGAATTTTCTGAAGAATCCAAAAAACTAATAATATACAGGGGTTGTATTTAAGATAAGAAAGTTGGTATCGGCCACTGTCACATGACACACCCTATATAATTATTTTTAAAAAATGCGCATCTGAAAATACAAATCGACGTGTCCAAGCGTTTTTCCCAACACGCTCTCATTTATTCGTTATCGAATTTATTCCATTTGGCTGTTCCACACTGTATATGTCATAAGCACTAGCTCAAATAGTGCCGTAGTCAGATTTTTATTACATAACGCTTCCACTACAAATCGCTCACAATAACATATTTTCAGGAGTTATACCTATAGAACGGATTGAGCTTTTCCGGATTTTAAATATGTCTATAATCTAAATTAAAATAACAAATATTTTGTTTCCAAAATTGAAGTTGATGTAACTTCGTTGTCAACGAATAGGGACCTACAGTATTACGCCGTTTCCGAACGGCCAATGGGCTTGAAACTGAGTCATTACCCAACTGTTAATCTTATTCAGAACCTCTTAATTTCATTGGACATACACAACATCCAAGAGCAAGGTGGTACTCGAACCCACAATATCCGGTTTACAAGCGATACGCCCTACCGCTGGGCTACCGAGGCCTCTATTTTAACGAATATTTTTGTATGAAATTTTGATGGTTTTTATTTATAAGGACTACAGGCCCAGTGGTGTAGTCGAATTTGAAAACAAAAATTGTCTAGTACATTCAAGCCTATTGCCGACAAAAAAAACATAGAGTGACTTAGAAAGAAACAAACTTTATGAAAATAGAGTACCAACTTGATGCTTAATATTCGAAAAAATAATAATCCATAAAATTGATATTGATTGAAAAATTCGCATTCTACAGAAGTGGTCCATTCTAAATGGGTCACGCTGTATACCGGGTGTAAATGAGTGATGGGCCACCCGCATAACTTTTTAATGAATACTTCGATTTTATTGAAATTTGGGTGGTTTATCTCAGACATAATTTTGAGTTTTTTCACATACAAAATCAATATGGCTGACTTCCGGTTTCACAGAAAACGATATAAAAATTGAAAATTCAAATGGAACACCCTATATATTTTTACATATTTTAATTCTGAGGCTCCAAATACATACCTTCCATCTGTCAATTTTTTTTTCATATTTCGTAAACAGGGTCGGCCTCAGGAGCAAAGGGAACTAATAAGAATAAGATTTTCAGTAATTACTTCGTTATTTAGAAATTGAGAAAACTAATGTGTGAATCATTTTGAAGGAATTTGAAGGAGCTTTTTGATATACGGGGTGGCCCATGTATGTTTCTATTTAAAAAACTGAGTTTTGGTTCGAAAAAGAATTTAATCGTTAACAAACTTCACGAAATGAATTTTTTGAGAAATTATTACTTTGGGCGATATTTTAAATCAATTATCTATGATTTAGATGACGTCGCAGCCATCTACGATAAAAAAAACAAAATGAAAAACAAAATTGAAACGGCGCTAGAATTGACATTTGACAGATGAAATGTATGTATTTGAAGCCTCTGAATTAAAATGTGTAAAAATATATAGGGTGTTCCATTTAATTTTTCAATTTTTATATCGTTTTCTGTGAAACCGGAAGTCAGCCATATTGATTTTATATGTGAAAAAATTCAAAATTATGTCTGAGATAAACCACCCAAATTTCAATAAAATCGAAGAATCCATTAAAAAGTTATAGGGGTGGCCCATCACTAATTTACACCCGATATATAAATTAATATTTATTATATTCATTGAAGTATCATCTACTTATTAGAAAGAGCGGAATATCTAGTATGTTTTCTGTTGTAAAGAATGAGATACTTTTTTTTATTTAGGTGTATCTACCAAGATTCCTTTAACTCAAGGTTTATTTTATAGCAAGCCATTAACAGTAAGTAATTGAAGTACTACGAATATTCCGGAAAATATGAGAAACCACGTGAGAGTGTATATATACTATTATTCAGGTAATATATACATATAGGTACTTTGAATATTCTCGTGGTTATAGGATAATTGTAATGTAATCAAATAATTATCAATAAAAATTTATGTTTTACAATAGATTCCATTATGATGACATGACATAGGTTGTGTAATAGTTATTTCTTCTCAATTTCAATATTACTTCACATTCAGAACTCTGTTGCTAATTTTCCATGGGGAAATTTGCCTGAAATAATTCTTAGTCTTAGGAAAAATAAAATGTTTATGCCTTCACGGTTGAATATGCTTTAGTGTTTAGATAATTATTGAAAGGAAAGCAGAAGGATTATACTCTTTCATTGTTGCTGTATTGGGTGGATTTCTGCCATTATTGCCTATCATTATTCGTTTTCATTTCCT
The DNA here is from genome assembly GCA_030704885.1 of Cynegetis impunctata. NCBI lineage: Eukaryota > Metazoa > Arthropoda > Insecta > Coleoptera > Coccinellidae > Cynegetis > Cynegetis impunctata. Next base: position 60,043 of record JARQZK010000082.1, read on the forward strand.
TATTTTATAATTGTGTAGTACAACTAGAAGAGATGGTCTGAGTCTGAAATCATACGAGAAAATAATATATTATTCAATTAGCAATAGTTTGTAGAGCATTGAAGATGGAAATCAGCCTGAGGCAGCATCAACCTTAAATTAAACCAAAAGGAGGAAAGATTTTTATACCGGGTGATAAAAAGCAACGTTTCAATATTTTGGGAGCTAGTTCTAGACCTCAAAATAAGTAAAAAGTTTCATATAAACATGGGTCCGCAAATGAACCGTTTTTGAGATATGAGCGATTTTCAGTTTTCAGAATATTAACTACTATCGCAACCAAATACGATAAATTACGGAAGATATTCGTTTTATTTTTGACTTCTAGTGTTTCACAGAAGATGCTCCATATGACCACCGTCCATTTCAATGCAGGAAGTACTTCGTCGCATGAAGGAATTTTGTAACTCTTTCGAAAAGACCTGGTTCTGTTCGGATCGTTTGACAGGATAGTTCAATCCGATGTTGCAACTCTTCGATGTTATTTGCATACACTAAACTTTTCAAATAACCCTAAATACAAAATTACAAAGAATTCAAATCGGGAGATCTAGCGGGCCATGGCACTCCTCGTCCTATTCAATAGTACGTGAATGTCATATGAAAAGCAAATGTTTGATGCCAGTTGTGATTTTTTTCATGAACCAACTGAAAAATATTTTAATCGTCAGTTTAGTAAACTCGACAAGCCAAATTTAGGTCATTTAATATCGAGGTTTACAATATACAATTGTGGAACGAAGTTCCTTATCATATATTATACTACAAACACTAGGCGAATGAAAGCTATTATTAAAAATGATGAAAGGTAATGTGAAGATAACATTCTCAAGATTATCTGTATTTTTATAGGTACCGATTCGTATTGCCTCGAGCCGAGCGGCATGTTTAGTTTCAAATATGGGTAAATTCAATATGTGAATTGAAATCTATATGATATGATACGTTTTCTTTCGAATATAGAAATTTTATATGGAAGTATGAATTGTTTATTTATGGAAGATGATTTTGAAGTGAAAATTTTAATATATTTTTTTTCATTTTGATAATCAGATATCGGATTGAATTATAAAAGGAAAACATTTTATATATATATATATATATATATATATATATATATATATATATATATATATATATATATATACATATATATGTAAACTAGGACATTTATTTCAAACTAATCAAACAAATCTCGTAGCGGATCTGGTTATACGAGTTCACGAAACATCGAAATACTTCCATATACCTTGGACGGTAAATGTTTGAAACATTAAGTTATAACCAGCTCTGCTGGTTATATATATATATATATATTTATATATATATATATATATATATATATATATATATATATATATATATATATATATATATGGGATAGATTTTTTTTTTTCGAAGCAGAACAGAAAAATCAAAATTTGAATGAAATTCGCCAACTGCCGTCATTTTTACGAAGATATTTCTTGTTTTTTCGTGGTTTTTGAAAATTTGGTCAACTCCACAGCTTCTGCAAAAAAAGTAAGAATGTTGATATCTTATACCTGTATTGAGATCATGTTGAAATACTCATCTTTGTGGGTTGCAACTCTTTTCTTCACGCGCACTTCGCGGAGTTTATTCCGTTCAAATCGCATCTAGACCCGCTTCGCTATTAATACGCGAAGCAATTCTCGAATTTTGTTTTTAAATAAAATTAATTACTTTCTCATTTTTATCACAGTTTGAAGAGTGGTTCTTCAGAACGCGATTGTTACCTTCAATGTACCTTCCATTAATTGATAAAATAAATTTATTGTTAATTTTTATTTCGGTTTGCTATTGAAACTTGGTTCTACAAAACATAATTTATTCCGTTCAAATCGCATCTCGACGCGATGCACTTCTCGAGAAAAATACGACCCTAATGACCTAACAGATCTGTGCTGCTCGCACTTTTTTTTGTTATTTTACTAATATCAAAACACAGTAAAACAAATAATTACTTCACAATAAGAAATGTGTAATATACTGTATGCATGATTCAAGATCCAATACTTTTGAATTTATATATAAAAGATATCCATTATTTTTTGAACCATTGCAGGATTATGAAGAATGCGTTCTTTCGGGTGACAGGGAATGCACATACGAAGAGGGAGAGTTAAGAGATGTCAGCGATCATAGACGACAGTCCATGTTTTTCTGTGGTCATCACAGACAATGCTTGCCATTCAATTCAGCTGGTGCACTGGAAAGGGCTAAGAGGGCGGTAGAACAACACTATGCGGTTGTTGGAGTACTAGAAGATCTCAACACCACTCTCACAGTTTTCGAGAACTATATTCCAAGGTTCTTTAAAGGAGCAATGAATATATATTGGGGTGAGTGTGTGACTATTTGTATGACAAAAATGAAAGGTTTGATCTTAGAATATTCGAGTAGTCCTGAACAAAATATTTAGTTTCAATATCAGAAGTTACGTCAGTTCAAAAACATGTCAACATGATATTTTCAAATTGACGACTATGTATCTCACCAGCTCTTAGTGAAAATGTGTAGTTGTTTCACATGAATGAATCTATCTGGCTTTTATAATGTCTTGATCGTTAAGCTTGAGCTTTATTTTTGCACTGTACCATCATCAGATACAGAGAGTATATGATGTTCAATGATATGTTGAAAATTACGAACCCTAAATAAAAGTGGAGACGATTATTCTTCTTCTTCTTATACTTCGAGAAGACCTTAAGGTCTATTTATTTCAAAGGCTTAATTCGGTTGGTTATCCTGTGAGACAGAGCTCCAACTATCCTTCCATCTTTTAGGTGGTCTCTCTAGCGGTCGTCCGCCTGCTGCTTTTCCATCTCTAGCGATGTATGCTAATCTCTCTTGGTTCATTCTGTCTATGTGGTCATGCCAATATCTTCTGCTTTTCCTCCCCCATCTCACTATGTCCTTCACCTTGCATGCCGCTCTCATGTCGTTGTTTCTCACCCTATCTATAAGTGTCTTCCCTGCGAAGGTTCTTAATGTTTTCATCTCCGCTGTTCTGAGGATGCTGTTTGTCTTATTGGTGTCAGCTCTCGTCTCGATACCATAGGTTAGCACCAGAAAAAGAAAAAAAGGAAACACACGTGTTTCATTCCTTCCTGAAATGAGGAAGTATTAGGGAGGCGGGCAGCTTGAGTTTGGGATTAACTCCTTCAGACAGATCAGAGGATACACTTGTATGTACAAATGCATTAAGGATAGGTGAGACGGGATATTTATGGAACATAAGAAGTGTGGGTATGGTTCAGAGGATTAATACTGGCCCAGCATTCGCCTTATAAGTTTGCAAGCAGTGACTTACATTACAATGAGGAAACCTCTGAAAAAAACTCATGGCAGGCCAGTCGGCATCGGGGTTTGAAGCCGAGACCTTCCAAATATTAGCCAGCGTATGCTAAGTACTGGACTAACTAGCTTGATAGATGCCCCAAGGATGTGCCACACATCATTTGAATGATCTTGATAAGGCCTATTCAACGGTGTATATTTCATTAGCAGTTTTTTGAAGCCACACGGGGCAGATAAGTGACTCTGATGGTTTTCAGAAAACAGAAAACTTCTCCGTTAAAGCTGAATATTCAATTAGAAGGAATATGGAAGTGAAATAAATTTATATCAAATGTGTTTTTATCACCATTCAATACATTTAGTATTTAAGAAACACAAACTCAAGTATTCATAGATGTCATTTAGTTTCTGAATAAAATCGAGAAAAAACTATTCGATGAAAAATTTCACTTATATTTTAACTAGTTTGATAATTACCTACTCTTTCCGGGCATCGCTCAAAACTTTAATAATTCACTGTATTCTGCTTTCAATTATTATATCAGAGATTTATGAAGACATTTCACTTTCAATTGATTTATAGAGCACCTGTGAAATAATTGAAAAACTAGAATATCTTAGTCTAAAACTATTTAACTCAAACTTTACCTAATTAAACGCCGAGCATCTACAACTATCAATACACCTGTGCATACGGAAAGCCTACTTGATAAACACTCACAATTTAATGTTCTGGTTTCTGCGATGAGCAAAACATCAAAACCACGACTTAAAATGAATCCTATATATTAAAAATACTGCGCTTAAGACAATTAAATCCTCAAAATATAGTTTCCTTCCGTTAACCAAATACTCGTACCAAATGTCAACCCTTTAACGTAGTGCAGAAACTGTAGAGTTGCGCAAAATCTCAAAAATCATGAAAAAACAAGAAATCTCTTCAAAAAAATGGCGAGTTTTAGGGAAAAAAAAATATATTAAAACAATGGTTAAAAATAACAATTTACACATTTATTAGAAGAAATAACGCATGACGCACGTTTCGGTGGAACTTCACCTTCTTCAGATGCTAGTAGCAAACTATATCAGTTTTCTATTAGCATCTGAAGTTCCACCGAAACGTGCGTCATGCGTTATTTCTTTTAATAAATGTGTTAATTGTTATTATTAACCATTGTTTTAATATGTTTATTAATTTACACCAAGTATCGGCCCAATCAATCCAAAAAAAATTATACAACCAAAAGACTCTTCCTCAACAGCAGCCCATTCCAAGTTCAAATTTTCAATCATGTAAGTAATTCAATTTTGTGGGGGTTTGGGTTTTCTGAAATCCTTCATACTCTGGGTATTTCAGCTCCATTCATCCTCCGACCTCCGAATAGCCCTAGGTTATTAGTTATGTTCATATATATATATATATATATATATATATATATATATATATATATATATATATATATATATATATATATATATATATATATATATATATATATATATATGTATATATATATATATATATATATATATATATATATATATATATATATATATATATATATATATATATATATATATATATATATATATATATATATATATATATATATTATATATGTATATATATATATATATATATATATGTATGTATATTGAAGAATTGGAAATTATAGGGTTAAAGGTCAGTAGACTGAATCAAGTCTTTGGTTCTTAATGTCCAATATCTCAATATTTCGACATTGTTTAATGATTTCACCAGAAGAAAAGTACGAAGAAAAATAATTCTGATAATAAAAAACAATGATACGACAAAAAGCAATTGATAATTCAGGTACTTACAGATATAGGATCAGTATTCAAACATACATATTTCATGAGATGTTAGGATATGGAATTTCTATTTATCCTGGGGAAATGTTAGGACATTCGATGTCTGAACCACACACGATATCACCAGGGCCGGATTAACTCTGTCCGGGCCCCTAGGTAACAACCGTGTCCGGGCCCCAGTTCTTTTCAAGTTGATAAAGGGATATAAGTAACTTCCAGATGATCGACTCCAGGTATCCTATTACTTCAAAGTCTTATTTGATATTGCAACAACATGGGGTTACTTTGACTTGATGCTGCAGCTCTTACCTGACTGACTGAAATGTTCCTAATGAATAGGTTATAGATAAGTGATGATTGATGATCCAGGTTGCATGATGGGCTAGGAAAGAGAAATGAGACGGGACGCGGTTATTTTCAATTTAATCTTGTTGATCGCAATAAAATACAATAAATGAAAGAAAACAGTTTTGTGAAGTACAAATTGGAAAAAGTCAACTTCCAAGATATTTATTGGTTTTTGTACAGTACAGTAAGTTTGAATATAAATTTTTCTAACTTTTTTAGAAACAAAATCGTTTAAAACATCTTGGAAGTTAACCCTTCCTTATACATCATTTTCAATGGTCATTGAATTCAAACGGTTATGAGACATAGTGTTGAACGAAGACAGTTTATTAGTTCTACTACTCGATACTAGATGGTTCTGTATGTATGAAGTATTTCATCAATTGACAACATGTGTCGAAAGAAAGCAATCATATTGTGGAGGAATTTCATACAAATTTGCAAATAAAATTTTCATTCGATGAAATTTTTTTCTTGGTGTATGCACGGTCCCCTAGTCGATGCGGGGCCCTTAGACAGTTGCCTACTCTGCCTAATCGTTAATACGGCCCTGGATATCACTTCACCGTATGTTTCTCTCTGCAACTATTTATATACATACATATATATATATATATATATATATATATATATATATATATATATATATATATATATATATATATATATATATATATATATATATATATATATATATATATATATATATATATATATATATATATATATATATATATATATATATATATATATATATATATATATATAAATATATATATATATATATATAATATATATATATATATATATATATATATATATATATATATATAATATATATATATATATATATATATATATATATATATATATATATATATATATATATATATTGGACAATGCTATTGAAGAATTTACTGCAGTTTTTCAAATATTTTTCTTTCCATAAATTTTTGCTTTCAGATGAAATAAGCCGATACAATCCCATCAATAAGAACTCCTTCAAACCCCCAGTGAGTGAAAAAGTGAAGGACATAGTGAGAAGGAACTTTACAAGAGAAATCGAATTCTTCCAATTTTGTAAACAGAGACTAAACAAACAGTACCTTGCACTCAGACTGCATGACAAAAAATGAAAATTTGTTATGGTTGTGTACTGATATGTTTCGTCTAGTCAAGGATGGATGATGATATGTATAATTGTCGAAATCTAATATTACATGGTAATCAAAAATGTTTTCAGAATATCGATTTCGGTCAAAATCGAGATATTTATTTCATGACAGATCTATTTAAGACGGATATTGAATAAGATCTAGATATTAGAAATATCTGATGAACAGCATTTCATTCTGATAGAATTTCAAGAGATATCTCGAAAGACCTCAATGTTCCCGAAAGTAACATTAATAAGATATAGGGGGAAGTCGGTGAATTGTGCGCACCTAAGAAGCCGGGTTGATATTTTCTTGAATATAGCATCTAAAATTCTGAATTTTGGCATAGATATTCTTCATTGTATATGGTATAACACCAATGAATTAAATATCACAAAAAAATATGTTCTGAGCTTGAGAACGAAATAAGACATAAACTGACAATGCGCATGATTATCCACCCTATGTGGATAATTGTGCGCACCAGTCAGGGTAACTGTGCGCAACCAGAAATCTGTAAATATAGTATTGTGTATCAGGTATAATCAAAAGAAGCATTACAGAAGACATATAATATTTGTTAGAACATTAACAAAATATAAAAAAATTATAATTTAGGTATAAAAATCAGTCATATCCTTCATAGCTTTCAGTGGACCATAAAATGCTAAATCTAAAGCCTGTGAGCAATGAGAAGTATGTGGTGTGATGGCTAGCAATTCAATCTTGTTTTGCTTACAAAATTTATAATTTTATAGCTAAATTGTTTGCTACTGCATAAGAATACGCTAATCGCAGAAGTTCATTTCTTCTGACACCATAAAAAAGATTTACCATTTTTAGTACGTGACTCGCTAAACTCTTTCCTTGGACCTGTGAAAAAATGGGATGTGGACCCACTAATATTACATCCTCTATCATATTCATCTTTCTTTTTTTTGCGAATTGTATATTCTGGTATTAAAACTACCTTCCGTCATCTCTAACTGCTCCGTCATTTGCAACAAATCACAAGACTTTTATCATTTTGTCTGCGTCCCAAGAGGCTTTATTCGTTTTGCGGGGTTATTTTAGCATTTGAAATTTGTTTTATACTGAATAACAACAAAAACTTCTTACTCAAAAAGTTGGCTAATTGTGCGCATGGCGCACCATTACCCGACATGGACTTAATGCTTACAAAAATTCACCAAAATAAAACTGGAGGTTCTTTACCTTAGATGAATCGCTCCTACAATAGCTAGAACCACGTTGATTATTTTAGTAGAATTACCCAAACAAAAAAGGCCTCATTAACATTTTCAATCTTCTTTTCGCACGCACAAAAGTTAGAGTAAACAACCAAAATAATAGTCAGACACGATGACAGCCGCGATTGCCGCGGAAATTGCCCAAATGGATGCGCAACTTTAAATATCTTCTAAGAAATGGGTATGAATTCCAATAAATGGTTGACATTTTCTACTGCTAATATGCTGCGCATCATTAGCCGCTGCGCATGATTAACCGACTTCTCCCTAATTTTGAACATTCTAACCTATACCTTAATATTCGATGTTACATTATCAGTTCATTATTTTAACTCTGAAGAGAGAACATTTGAAATTTAGATATTCTCGAATATCGATCAGATAATTTCACTAGATTGTAGGTATGATAAGAAATTTTCATCACGAGAAACATAAATTTTTGAGTTGACCACTAATTGATATTTCATAAATCAATGAAATAACTTTATACAAATTTCCATTCAGTAAGTTTTTTAAACATAACATATACATCATTAAAATGTCCTTTAAGAGTGGATGGTCAGTAAAACTAAATTATTAGATTCTTCATTTATTTATTTAGTTTGTAATTTCTCTTGTTAAGTGGAATACATATATTTCAATCAGATTATGGTGAAATTCGATAGAGAAACAGCGGAAACGTATTTTTGACAGACGTATTGAACATAAAATATAGAATTTGAATTCTTATCTGTAGGCTCCATATACTTCTTTCGTACTCATACACTCATATTCGCCCATTATAATGTTTATTACAGTTGATAACATGTGCAGAACATGTCATATTTCAAGTATAATATAACAAATACATTCACTGTGTTGTGTTTGAAAATATATGCTTAAATTTATGGAACATACGTCGATGTATACATGTATATATAAATATGAAGCTATATATATATATATATATATATATATATATATATATATATATATATATATACCGGGTGTCCACGGAAGGTGGCTCGCCCCTATAACTTTTTACGTTTTCAGAGATAATGAAATAAAATTTAGAGGATCTGTTTGATGCATAAAACTGCATTTTTTCACAAGTAACTCAACTTCATGCAACTTCTGGTTTCACCGGAAGTGACATAAACTTTCGATTTTTAAATGGGACACCGGGTATATTTTCAGTTTTTATGTCTCCATATGACATTTAAAATACAACCATGTATCATTTGTTACTTTTTGTAACCTTTTTTTTTATTTTTTTTTTCGAAATAAATTTTTATTCTAGAGGGCTATGGATGCGTTCAAATAACTAATTTCGGTCTAAAATGTATGTTAAAATACAACTTCACTGTTTTCGATCAAAATGTTTCAGCTATGTGAAGTTTAATTTTAAAACTTTTATTACTATTTTTTTTTTCAAATGGCAATATGGTGGCTCGTCGGGTTAAAAAAAAAGATTATTTTATTACGACTAATTTGATACCGCACTCTAGGTATTAGGTTGAAAGAAAACTTCCGATAAAAACCTGAAATCCCATGACCTTAGAACTTTCTTTAAATGAAGAATCTTATTGAGATTAAAATAACATTTGAAATCATCGAGTAGCCTGTGACCAACACAACTGCAACAAAATAACTCCAAAGCCACGCCCACAGGCAAACAGGGCCATTTTAGAACCGAAATTATTTATTTGAACGCATCTATAGCCCTCTACAATAAAAACTTATTTCGAAAAAAAAATTGAACAACGGTTACAAAAAGTAGCAAATGATACATGGTTGTATTCTTAATGTCATATGGAGACAAAAAAATTGAAAATATACCAGGTATCCCATTTAAAAATCGAAAGTTTATGTAACTTCCGGTAAAACCGGAAGTTGCATGAAGTTGAGTTACTTGTCAAAAAACGCAGTTTTATGCATTAAACAGATCCTGTAAATTTCATTTCATTATCTCCGAAAACAAAAAAGTTATAGGGGCGAGTCACCTTCCGTGGACACCCGGTATATATATATATATATATATATATATATATATATATATATATATATATATATATATATATATATATATATATATATATAAATATATATATATATATATATATATATATATATATATATATATATATATATATATATATATATATATATATATATATATCCTGGATAATTATCTGAAATTCATCATAATAGTTCCCCTGGTAGGACTGGCTGAAGAAGTATGGATATATCGTTTATTTTCACTCATTTCACTCAATCTTATAGCGGATAGTGATAAATATTTCTAGATAGCCTCTGCGGAATATTGAAGAGGTAAGCAGCTTTTTTGCCTTTATTAGATATTCGTCAGTATCACATATCAATCGATTGTAATGACCAAATCAATGGCCCAAAAGTTCTACAATTGAATAATCATATTTCATCCATCCTTCAAAGACAGATATATAAATTTTGTAAACTAACATGTTCCGAAATGTATAATGTTCATTTGTATCTAAGTAATTACATATCTTACAGATTTCATAAATAAAGGTTGCTTATTTAGTCAGCCTTCATGTATCCATTTTTGCGAAGAGGGGATTAATGCAAGCAATTTATTGAATGGTAAACCTGTGTGCAACAGCAGCACAGTGAATGTACGAATTTCTCGATTAATATTTGATTTATATCTGAGAAGAACCTTAGAATATGTATTAAAGAAATATGGAAATTTTATATGTTTCGAAAGCGGATAAGTGTTCTAGGTATATATAAAAATCTCTAATTGTGATTTAGTGTAATATATGTGCAACAATACATCTGATTAAATTATTTTTCATCTGTTTTTTTGTGCTTTTCTTCAGTCTTGATAAATACACGGAAGCGCACCCACATGTATGTATCATAGCCTCTTCTGGGAGAGGGTACGCTATAAGTTCTAAAAGCCTGTGTTAATGTGTGTAGAGGGCTGATCTATCAGTTAATGGCAACTGCTCACTGACGATATACCTTGTTCCTTAAGGCACGTTTTCCTCCACTTTCGCCAGTCGCCGACGACTGCGACTGAGTAGCGTCGACCAATTCGTCAAGACATCTCCAATGCATTTTAACCCTCTCGCTCACCTTGTCCTCAATTGAGGACAACCTACTTTGGATTTTTTCCTATGAAGTGCCGCTTGCTCTTACTTCTCTGTCACATTGTTCTCAGTTGTGGACATCATATACTTCCAAATGAATATATGTGCTGCCATCTACAAGCTGATGGAAAAAAAATTCATTCATTTGAAATATAGGTTTCCGTAGGGTAGCTGTGACAGCAGTGTAGCGCTCTACTGTTTATTTATTTTTTTGGTTATATTCGTTAGACCACGTGTTTGAAAGCTGTTTGTTCACGTTCACAATAAGTGTAGACTTGTTCCAAAGTAATTGTGTTTGGTGATTTTTGTGCATATTGTAATCAGCGATTTTTGAAAGTGTGGTGTCCTAATTTGAGGACATTGTGAGCTAGCGGTAAACGCAACATCTAGGTAAATATAACAGCACTTTTATTTTATTTCTGCGAAAGTTAAAATTTATACATTTTAGTACTTCGAAAATGGACCATTCATGAAATACCATACCCTGTAATGTTATTTTAATGAAACATATTAATATTTTACCCTCTGAACATATTTCTGAAATTTTTTTGTCTTCCATCAGCTCATGATGTCCTCAATTGGGGACATGTCATAGTGCCCAAACGGAGCATTTTGAAAATCTGAATTCAACATCAAAAATTTTCAAAAAATCATAAGTTGCATCACAGTAAATTTCAGATTTTTCGCTCCAATAGTTTTAATTCGTGACCGAGAGGGTTAAATCATTCTGTTTTCCTAGCCGCTACTCAGTCGCGACTACTAGCGTCCGGTCGCCGTTCGTCCAGTCGCAAGTAGCTGCTCATATTCGGAAGGGGTGCCGCGATAATTCGTCGACGAAAGTTAGTTTGCGTAGTTATATTGATGCCGGGAAATTCGGAAAAACTCTTTAAATTTTGTTCCGTTATCTGTCAGGTGGTTCTGGATTAATATTGCCTGAAATCCTTCCAAATCGTCTATTTCGGAACATTGCTAATTCTTCGTTTCTCTGTTTCTCAGATTCTAACGTTAACATGAGAAGCAGATTTTCCTCCTGCACTTGATAATTTAATAACATTGCAATGAATGATTATTTTGAAATATTCATTTTTCTTGTGCTGAACAGACCAGAACGAGGGACAAATACTGATTGACGCAGGCTAGCGAGTCGCAGTCGTCGGCGACTGGCGAAGGTGGAGGAAAACGCGCCTGAATGAATAGGTCGCAGCTACTACCAGTCGCGGCTACTCAGTCGCAGTCGTCGGCGACTGGCGAAAGTGGAGGAAAACGCGCCTTTACCAACGTACACTGATATAGTATGGTAAGGTAGCGCACTGCACAGTGCTCATTTTACTTATGCTGGTTGTCTTCTAGATGGGTAGTTCTTAGGAATCAACTATGTGGCATAGGGTGTTAAGAGTCTCAACCTGACCCAAAAGTGCTTGCATTTTTTTTTAATGAGCAGAAAATATGTAAACTTATTGCGCCCTTCAATCGCTACAAGATTATTTCAATAAATGGTGGTTTATGTTGGAATTATACTGTTGTAAGTCATAGAAAGCATAAAGCCCTGTTAACTTTTCATTGCACTTCAACAAGATGCACAGATGATGATAGTCAACGCTAAATACTAGATGTAAATATTTTTATACAGAGTGTATCTCATAAAATAAATTTCTAATCGGATTATTATGTTTCCTTTTTCATTCTCAAATTAAACGCAAATTCGTTTAATATAAGTCTATGATAGTATTATTTAATTTAGAAAATTATGGATATCAAATTCAATTGAATCCAGATATGAATGAATGAGGAATTGTACGCTTATTGATCTGTAATGAGTTAACAAGTCATTAAACCAATAAAATGTTATAGATAACAATCATACAAACATGTAATCAGGAGTTGCATGGATTAATTTTATATAAGTTTGTATATATTTAAAACCCAGTCTTCGCAAATATTGACTTGATAAGATAACTTTTATATAAGAATGGAAAAATAGAAGCTGAACTTGAGATCACACCACTTTTTTAAGAGTCTTGTGACACCAAATTTGAGTAGATATTTTATCATATATCGAGAAATTCTCAGTTGATTATAATATATGGGGATTAAATCGAGCGTCGTGAGGACCTTTTGAAGATTAGATGCTAAACCGAAGAAAAGGTTATATGATGTATGCCCTTTCACTGGGGGGTGAACGTGTATAGATAGTCGAAAATGTAAAAAAAATCGTTAAATAGAAATACTTTAGCGCAAGGCTGCCCAACCCCAGGCCCGCGGGCCACGAAGTGGCCCACGGACGTATTTTGAATGGCCCGCCGCCCGCGTGAGCAAGTTTAAAAACTGCCTGTCAAAAGGACATGCAGTTGGCTGATATTATGGACCCGGTAGTACGCTGCATAACTTACATACGTGCAAAAGTTCTTCACATATGTCAATTCAGGGTTTTATTTGAAGAAGATACCTATCAGCGAATATGGAGAGATACAACTGTGCTTTGATAAGCGAATTCAAAGCTGAATGAAATCTGTTTTTAATGAGTTAAGCTAATGAAAATATAGACCACTTTCCAACACTCAAAGATTTGAAAGAGAAGCTCAATATCCACACTATCCATTGTACTAAGTAAGTGTCTAAAATTAGATGCTTATTAATGTCGTTTTAGAGCAGATTCCAGGACTTTGAAAGTATAAAAACAAATTTACAAATTTTTGTGAACCGTTTCACGATCAGTTATCCTGCTAATATTCAGTTAAAACTCACTAATCTGCAGAATCATTCGGCACTAAAAAACCTTTTTTCAGAAGAAAATATCGTCAAAGTAAAAACTTCTTCAAAAAGAGTAAATGTTTGGAAACTGGTACCAAATAAAATTTTCCTGCAATAACTGACCTAGCCTTTCAATTTTTAAGTAGTTTCGGTTCAACATATATTTGTGAAAAGATTTTTTCAAATGCGAATTATATAAAAAATGAGTACCTAGCGCACCCTAACTGAGCAACATAGTTTTTTCTGTTGTTACTGTCGTCAACATCTGATTTGACCCCCAATATAGGAAAATTATTGAAACAGGAACAATTTCAGAAATTACATTAATTGTGCCAATTTTTTATTTTAATTTTTGTTAATTGTATTTCTTTAACGGGCAGAATATGCTGTTTATGTTATTATTCTAACTGAACTTATAAAATTTAACTTCATTAAATTAAACAAGTATTTCAGAATGTTACATTTCTTGCATTCCACAATAACGAAAATACGAACTGTCAGTGGTCAGTGGCCCGCCAGTGATTTTTGAATTGTTCATTTTGCCCTACTGTTAAAAAGGTTGAGCAGCCTTGCTCTAGCGCGTCAGATATCAATAGTTTATACACCACATATGTCTATGATAACGAAGGTAGGTTTATCTGCCGGTTTGCATGGTGGGGGTAACCATACGAAGGGGTTGAAAATTGAAAAAAAATGAATTCGAGCGCATCAGATATTGAGAAATGATATTGAGTAAACCCTGAAGGAACTCCTATTCAAAAGACTGACGATTTGGACGGTACCAAAATTCATGGCCGGTATTCGAAAATGAAAAAAACTCTATCGCAGCGAGCTGCATTAGAAAAGCAGGTTTTCAAAACGTTTCCAGTTTGAAAAATCTATTAATTCAATTATGATTTTCATTCCCAATCCAAAAAACTAAAATTGCGCCCTCTGTCGTGTAAACTAGGTATATCTATTTCCTCCTCCGGAGGGTCAACCAATTTATAACCAAATAAATACCATCCAAGATATAATACGAAAATATGTTAATACAAAGTTTCAATCCTATGGTCCGAAAATTGCGCCTTCTATCGTGTAAACAAGATTTATTTCCTCTCCTGGGGGGTCAACCCCCCAAGCAATTCGTACCAAAACCAATCCCATCCAATATATCATACGAAACTACCTACTCACAAACTTTCAATCCTATTGCTCCAAAATTACGCCCTTTATCATGTAAACATGATTTATTTCTTCCCCCAGGGGGTCAACCCCCCAACCAATTTGAACCAAAACCAATCCCATCCAAGATATCATACGAAACTACCTATTTTCAACCCTATTGCTTCAAAATTGCGCCCTTTATCGTGTAAACAACGCTAAAATACATAAGCTTATACATACACACATATATATATATATATATATATATATATATATATATATATATATATATATATATATATATATATATATATATATATATATATATATATATAATGTTCAGAAAGATTTCCGCGGTCGGAAGTATTTGAAAAACTTGGTTCACGGAATGAACCGCGTAAAAGATTTGAAAAATCTCGACGTTTCGGATCCTTTTGCGAAGCCATCTTCAGGAGAATTAGAAGGGAAATAATTCAGAATCGTGGCCTCAATCTGCCTACTCCACGAATCGAATTAGGAGGAACCGGAAACAATACGATTGCGTGGTCTCAACCTGCCTACTCCACTAACCGTATTGCTTCCTGTCAACTCTGAAGTCTCAACCTGCCTACTCTTCAGAGTCAACTGACGGGCCGATCGTCGCGTGGCCGTATTTATAGGGGAGGGGGGCAGGTACTCACGCTCATCAGAACGGGATGCACTCTGATTGGGTGTGACATGGCGACCACTGAGAAGTGGTTTCCATGCTGATGGGAGTCTGTGACTGTCATCTCTGGTGTTCAAACAATTTGGACGTTTTTCTATTTCTACAGCTTCACGGAAAATTCGGGATTTGAAAGATCGGACGGGAGCAATAGTTCTTGTATTGGGGAAATCGATAATGTGGCCTGTTTGGGTGTGATGTTGGGAAAGGGCGTTGGCGATATCTGAGTGTCTTACCGAAAGTGAATGTTCGTTGGCACGGACCTGAATTCGTCGGTTTGTTTGTCCTATATAAGAACGAGGACAATTGGAACAGGGAATCTCATAAACACCGTGATTTTCGTTAGGAATTTTATCCTTGACAGATCTGACCAGATGGGAGAGTTTTTGTTGAGTAGTGAATATTGTTTTGATGCTTGTGTTTTTGATCTTATCTGTCACTCCTTTGATGTAAGGAAGAAATAATTTAGGTGTAGATTCTTGTTCAGTGGGATTGGAAGGTGGTGGGGCGATGTTTGTGTTTGCGTATGCTCTTGTTGATTTGATATTTGTTGTAACCGTTCCGTAATAATATATGTTTTAGAGTATTGAGTTCTGATTCACGGTGTTCGTCGTCAGATAGTCGAATGGAACGGTAGATTAGGGTATTAACTACAGAGTTAAGTTGAGAAGGATGGTGGTGAGACTGGGCGTTCAGATAACGGTTTGTATGAGTGGGTTTACGATAAATTGAATAGGAGAAGCCTTGGGATGGAAGTTTTTTGATCATGACATCGAGGAATGGCAGAGAACCATCGTTTTCCACTTCCATTGTGAATTGGATACTTGGATGTATGCCATTCAAATGATTCAAGAAGTGGAGCAACGAGTCTCCGCCATGGGGCCAGATCGCAAAGACATCGTCTACATAACGTAGCCAGCATGATGGTTTAAGGTCGAATGACGAGAGAGCTTGGGTTTCGAAATATTCCATGAAAATGTTGGCTATGACGGGGGAGAGAGGGGATCCCATTGGGGCTCCCTTGATTTGTCTGAAGAAATTGCTTTGAAAGATGAAGTAAGTGTTGGCCATGCAGTGTTTGATCAGGGATAGGTTGTCTGGGGATATTTGATGTTTCGTGTCTAGGATGGAAAGTGTTTCTTCGATGGGGATATTTGTAAATAAGGAGACAATATCAAAACTAACAAGGAGATCAGTTGGGGTAATATCAATACTTTGGAGGAGTTCTATGAAGTGAAAAGAGTTTTTGACGTATGACTGGGTTTGTTCAGCAAGGGGTTGAAGGGTTTTGGCGAGATATTTCGCAAGAGGATGTGTTGGACAATTGTAAGCGCTGACAATGGGTCGAAGTGGAATATTAGGCTTGTGAACTTTGGGTAGACCATAAATTCGAGGGGTTCTTGAAGATTTTTCTCTTGGGATTAGAGACTTTTTTATTTCAGGTGGGAGATTCGATTGGTTGATACGAGATCTTGTGGTTTTCTCCAGGTAAGTTGTCCTCTGGATCTGTTCGAGTTTTTGCTGCACAGAAGAGATTTATTCGCCTCATTTTTAACTTGAAACCTTATGAAACCTGTCGTCCAATATTTGAGCGTCACAAGATTTTACCATTACCTTGTATCTACATTTTGAACTGTTTGTTATTGGTTCGCCAAAAGCTGTCGGATCTTAATACGCTTTCCAGTTTCCACGGTTACGAAACGCGACATACTAACACAATATGTATTCCATTGCACAGAACAACCAAGTTTGAATCATCTCCGACATATGTAGGTATAAAGCTGTATAATCACCTACCAAACCGGATAATGAACTTGAATACCAGTAGTTTCAAAAAGGACAAAAAAAGTATTGTCTACTTTTTGTTTTTATAGTTTGAAAGAATATTTCTCTACTGATATTTGTTAAATTTCCATCTTGTTAACTTTTTTGTATTTTGTATACTGACATATCCTATATATTTGTGTAATATCTAAAGGATAAATATATATTATTATTATTATATATATATATATATATATATATATATATATATATATTTATATATATATATATATATATATATATATATATATATATATATATATATATATGAAATTGAGGTTTTGGTAGCATCATAAAAAGTCATGATATTTCTTTCAAAATTAATAAAAAATTCAACTATACTCGAGAATGTCCAGGTGACGTTTTCTTTTTGCAACTTTGTGAGTCTCCTATTTCCTTATGCCACGCGCAAATCGTCAGTTTAGTGGAATGTATACTCTTCTGCGTGTGATTAACTCACCTTGCTAATCTGATGCGCTCGAGTTTTTCTTACGATCAATTTTTTTTTTACTAATCTGATCGGCAGCCCTAGATGAACGCCTCAATATCGAGGGTTCATGTATGGTGGGGATACTTAACAGGGTGCAAGTTACTCGAAAACCGGAAAAAATTAAGTTTAATTACGTGGCGTTCTTCTTCTACCTGTGTGAGGGAATATTTCAATCTCTTATTTTTATGATTTATGGGGTAGACAGTCAACATTCTGGTGGAAGGGAAATTTCAAAAAGCACTACAGGGCATGTGATACATCGTTCGAAACGCCTTTGTATACTGACTCCAAATTTGTGAATAAAATTAAAATCTTAGGATTTGTTTTCAGGAAAAAAAGAGCCATTTATTTTTGTAAATTGCATAGTTGATATAGTCGTGGGGCTATAGAACTGCCAGGTTCTTTTCCTTATTCAAATCAAAATAATTTTTTTCTTAGATGGCAAATGAAATCAGTGGTGGTCAACTCGAAAATCTTGGTGTTTTATAGAAATATATGATGGAAGTAAACTCCAAAGGTTTTTGTAAATAGAAGAAGATGTTTTGTAGATAAGTATAAGATATTGTGCTAGGAACAACTAGGTGCACCATTTCGGAATTTATTTGAACTCCAGTAAACTATTTTAAATTTAAAAACATTTGATGTTTTTTGATCTGAAAACAAATCGTAAGATTTGAATTTTTTTAGGAATTTAGCGTTCTTTTAGAAAATGTATCACATATCCCATAGTTCCATTAGTTGATACAAAGATCTAAAACACAAGAAATAATGTAAATCGATACACCCACCAAATTGAAAATGGAGATGTTCTCGTGATTTTTTCAAAACCTCATATCAAAAAATTTTCTGGAGGAAAATTTTCATCTGAGACACCCTGTATATAATTCATATTCATTTGTTATTTATTTACTAATGTAAACTTTATTTTTCCCAGATACAATCAATCTATTATATTTTTTACAAGCAATGGAAGAACGTAAAGCCTCAAGTAAAGAACGGCAATATCAAGTAATGAGTGAAATACGTCGTTCGTTATCTTATACTTCATGTTTATTTTGACTGAAACGATGAAAAATTCATTGTAGACAAGTACACTATAATAGTATATTATTCAACGAGCACAAAATGATTGCTATTTTTTTATTTGCCCGAGTGAAAAATTGTCCACGACTTCCTCGGAAAAATTAGTAATAATCTGCATTTTCAACAATAAAAATAGTTATCAAAAGCGTTGACATAACATTTTCTGTGTTCACTGAAAACTGCATACTCACGTAAACGTCAACTATTTCACTTGACATCGATTATAAAAATCGAGATAAAATGAAATAGATAATTTATTAGAGTAAATATTCAATAAGTTGGGCATTATATTAAATATTAGTTTAATAATTTGCCCAAAAGTTATCTTAGTTACATAAAACCTGAAAATCTAATAACAATACTATCCTAACAATGTGAATGATAGTCTCAAGTTTGGACATACGTTTTGAGTGTGACGTCATGCAGTGTTTAATAAACCATTATACACACTAGTGAATAATAGGTATAATTGTACTTCAGGAAGCACACGTATAATGAATGATTTATAGTAGTCGTGGACAAAAAAATTTATTACGTTAATTAACAGCCTTCTTTCTAGATTTCAAAAGAATCATCCAACCTGTTATCATAGTTTGAAATGTACTATTTAGAGTGAAAAATAATTTGTTTGAAATCAAAATCTACTTTTTCATTGTTCATTTGATTCCCCAACTCTAATCCTTTGATTTGTCCGAATTATGTAAAATTCTTGTCAATAGAAATAATTCCTTAAAAAATATTTCAAACCCTATTGGGATCTGACATGTCAGCTGGCGAACTCTGGCGGCCAGATGGATGAAGTTTTTATTTCCAACGTCAACATTATGCAATTGCATGTGAAGTTTTTGATTTCTTACAAATAAGGTCGCAAAAGGTGAATAATGGAAAGTGTTAATTTTGCAAAACGTAGAATCAGCAAGTATAGAGAGTGTTGTGGCGTGGAAAATTGTAATTCTAAAGCACATACAAATGCAAGTATTAGCTTTCATCGGTTTCCGAAGCCAAACAAATATTTTTTATCGAGAGAAAATCATTTTGGAGAAAAGGAAAAGATTGATTTATTGAAGGTATGGAAAAACAATCTGAAAAAGAATCACACAACTCCTAGAATGAAGGTGTGTTCTTTGCATTTTACAAAATAATTGATTGAAACTCAGATTAGTTCCCATTATTAATGAATGTTCCAGATGCTGCAGCCAAAACATTTAAAATTGTTGGATCTGTGTTGCCTGAACATTTATTGGTATTATTAGAAGAAACTTTTACAGTGATCTGTGGTACGATAAATATTTTTTCTCCGATCTTAGAAGATGACAAATTCATGGAAGATTAAGTGAAATGATAGAGTAACAAATTTATGTTTATGATGGTTATTAGATTGAAGTTAGTTATAATAAGAATACACACGAAACGAAAAAGTTTTGTATATTCAATATTAATACATCTTGAGTTACATTGAAATTGATGGTGTTTCATTATGAAAACCACATTTGATTATATGAAACATTATGATTTCTCATTGAATCCATGTATACTACTAAATAAATGTTTTTCGTGAAATTTCAAATATATTTTGTCCAATGTTCTTTCAGAAATCATTAAATTTCGAATAATAAAAATTAGTAAAAGGTTTCGAAATATGTTATTCATAATTGCCCATCATATCTGGCCGATTATAAACGTCCTTTAAAAAGCTCGAATTGAGAGTTTCATATCACTTAAACAAATACAGTTGATTCAGACTAGGTATTTTACAAATTGAATGAAATCAAATCAAAATAGATAAACAAAAAGCAGTAAAGTTGACGATACCAGGCCTCGAATTCTCTTCATTTTTCCCACATTTTATTATGAATTTGGATATTTCCAGCCTATCACCTTCTCTGTATTTTCCCTGGAGTAAATTTTCACCTACATATAGCTTCACACTTTCATTCGAAAACATTGTTATAGGAAAAACTCAAAAAAACTTTCAAATCTCTCATATAACTCGTGTTGACAGTTGGTTTTGAGACGCCATGTTTTGACGTTATCAACTAACTTATAAATGTTCCCCAGAGGTCTCTAAGGGCTAGTGAGTTGTTTCACCTACCGCTAAGAAATACTTATTCGGCACAGAATTCGCCCCTCTGCCGTATAAATCGTTTTAGTAATAAAATACAGAATAATATTGATTTTTTCTCAATGTCCCTTTCTGGGATAAAAAGTGCATTGAAGAGGCACAGGGGTGACTTCTGAATTCTGATTTTTAATTTCTAATTCATGTTAATTTTAGTAATACTTACTGCTTTTTTTTTTTGGTGTAATTTCTCAATAATCAAAGTAATATGCTTTCTAATTTGTGGATACTCTAGTGGGTATCTTTGTACCTGCCTGTATCCCCATGTTCGCAACAAATAAATAAATAAATAAGCTCCCACTCCATGTCAGATCCCAATAGAATATCAAGGCAATAAAAATGGAAATAACAAAAACAACATAATATTACTAGCATATTATAATTTCAAAGACATTCGATTAATTTGGAACCTATGTGAAAGATTCAAATTTGAATTTGGTCGATATCAATTCAGCCTCATTTACAATAAAAAGAAGTATGCAATAACAAGGTTTTGTTACAACATTAAAAATCGACTTGAGGAACAAAGATATAATGAATTCAATGTTGAAATTCACAACTAATCACAGATGACAATAGTTATTACTGCATACACAAAATTACGAAGAAATACTTAGATACTAACTTGGCACATTTTTCAACACATATAAAATCAGACTCGGACAAATGAAAATGTTCATCACTAATAAATAATATATACAAATAACGCAGCAGTATAAAAATAAATAAGTTAGCTGATTTGAAACAATTTTTCAAATATCTTCAAGAACAGGGACTACTGAGATTGCACTGGAGTAATTACCTACGACGGAATCTTCTAAATTCAATTCTTGATATCCTCTTCTTCTTCATTCATTTTTCGGAAGTTCCTGTTACATTTCCACTCTCATTATGGCAGGCGCGGAACCTCCAATCAGACTTTTCGGTTTCTAGAACTTACACCTGCCAACAAATAAAACATTGGAATAAATTATTAACCTGACAAGTAGAAACATAAATGAATTGATATATTTATCGATTTCTTGTATGAATCGAATTTTTTTTTTAAAAAGGGGATGATGGGACACAGGCGAGTATTCGCCTGTATTCCTTCATCTACCCTCATGGGTTTGTTCTGAGGTAGATAGAAAGATTCATTGATTTGAATGATATCTATCAATCGTTTAAACGTTGTTTAAATCATCTAAATGGCTATTAAAACTATGGGTTGTTGATGAAATGGTGAAAATTGTGTCCAAAAAATTTATAAAAATACCCCTAATCACTTAGAGGTATGAAAAATATATTACGACCTATACTCAGACCGACTTTTATTATTTTCGATTGCCATCTTCCAACCCTATTGCGGATCTGTGGATAAAATTCAAAAAATTAAAATCGCGATGGAAAAATAGGGATTGATCGTAGAGGGGTGAAAATTCAGGGTTGTATGTATTTTTGAATGCTGTATCCTGAAAAAATAGAACAAAAAATTTCACCGAAAAATAAAAAAAAATTTAATGATGGACCCTCAACATTTAGGGGATGAAAAATAGATGTTCGCAGACTTAACCGATATGCACACAAAATTTCATGAGAATGGGTCGAGCCATTTCGGAGGAGTTCAATGTCAAACACCGTGACACGAGAATTTTTTTTATATATATTATATATATATATATATATATATATATATATACTCCGAATATCCAACCAACTATGATTCACATGCACAACATCAATTGTTTTTAGAAAAACTGTACAAGGCTAAATACCTACTTAGGAGGAAAAAGAAATACGTAAAGTTGGAGAATGCTAAGAAACCTAAGAAGTAATAGATCAAAAGAAATGATAACCCCGAATGCAACAAAACAATGGGAAAAATACTTTCAAGAGCTATTAACAGAACAATAAAAAAACAATATGGATCCTTAAAAAATGGAAGATCACTAAGACCTGGAGAGATATATGGGGAACTAATTAAACACGAAAGCAGTAAATTAAACGATCACCCAACAAGACTGTTCGAGACATGCATTGATAAAAAAGAAGTACCGACAGAATGAAAGATCAGTTATTTAACAACAATATTTAAAAAAGGTGACAAAAACATGTGTGAAAATTTTCGAGGTATAGCAGTGACAAGTACACTGAGTAGGATATATGGAAAAATATTAAAAGCCAGAATCGAAAATGAATACACAAACAACGAAGCTGAAGAACAAGCAGGTTATAAACGCGATGGTCGCCGTATACCACTTATTTACTGTGACCCAAGTAATGGAGAAAAACTAGGCTAGAACCAAGAGCTACACTTACTCTTTGTCGACTTAAAGAAAGCATATGACACGTACCCCTCAGTAAGCTATGTAAGCAATATAAATGCAGAGTTGATTGAAGCGGTAAGAAACGATGGCACAAAAACAAAAATAATACAAGTAAAGAACATCAGTAAAGGATTTAAAACAGATAACGGATGTTGTCTGTCACTAACTCTTTTCAAAATATACCTAGAGCAGGCACTAAAAAGTTGGAGGAGAAATAGCAGATGAATGGGTTTCCCCCGTGAGGATTATATACTGTACACGCTCAGCTTTGCTGATGAACAAGTCGTTATCGCCTAAGATCATGAAGATCTTGAATATATGACTGGAAAGCTGATAGAAGAGTACACCGAATGAGTATTGGAAGTCAACTTGCCCAAAACAGAATATATGTGTATTGGAGGAGAACAGCGGGATCTTATACTAAACAGTGTACAAACAATAAAGCAATGTAAAGGGTATAAATATCTAGGAATGAAAATGACATACAACAGAGATCTAACAAAAGCAATAAAAGACCGAAACAGACAGGGAAGAAAGGCAATATTACCACTTTATAGCGTACTTTGGGACAAAACTATTAGTAAGGAGAAGAAAACAGGAATCTACAATGCAATCGTGAAAGTAATTATTACCTACTCCTTAGAGGTATGGCCTCTAAAAGAGGCAACAAAAAAAATGACAACAGAAATGGATTATTGGAGAAGAGCGGTGGGCAGATCAAGGATGGAAATAAATCCAAATGAGAGAATTAGATAAATAATGAACGTCGAGCATTCAATAGTGGACGACATTCAAGATAAACAATAAGGTAGTATGGTTTGGGCATGTGCAACGAATGCCAGAGGCAAGAATACCTAAACAAGTGATTCAGTGGAAACCAGGCCAAAGGAGGAAACGTGGAAGACCCAAGAGAAGCTGGAGAGATGGAATAGATGAAGAGATCCTAAAACTTGGACTGGAGGAGGAGGCATGGAATGACAGCCATGGATGGAGATTGGGAATCGGAAGACGTAGAACGTTATGAACCGATGTTTATATATAGAATAGGTATAATGAAGAACATAAGCGAAATTGAGTGTTAGTTTAAGAGCCTGTTTTGTACATTACGTGAATGAGGGTTTCTCCAAGGGAATTCTTACCATCGAATATTAGTAGACCTGACTGCTGATATTAGACTGAATACCACGTAATTACTAACTAAAGACGGCCACAGCCGCAAGGAATTTAATAAAACATAGGTACTTTTTTTTATATTTTTCAAAATTCCATTTAGAACATTATGCGGGTAAGGGTTTCTGTGGTTTTCCTTACCACCTAATATTAGCAGATCTGATTGCTGAGATTAGACTGAATAGCACGTACATTTGAGTAAGAGGGTTAAACAATCGTAAGTGGATTAGGTTGATGTTACGAAAGTGCCTCTTTGAATTATATCCAGTACCATTTTTTATGTAGAGATTTATTATTTTGTTGTAGTTTTGTGCACCTTCACAACTTCTGCAGATTGAGTTAGAATATTGTAATTTGGTGTGCGAATTAAGTTGAAGGGCCTTTATGGGTTTCAAAGTTTCAACTATTTTTCCCAACTGTCGCCATTTTAATGTGGAAAGTTCATGTTTTTCTGTGGGTCTTAAGGTTTTACTCACCTCCAGAAGCCCTCCAAATTAATTTGAGAGATTTCGTATTACTTTTTACATAAAAAGGAATACAATTAAAGGGAAGGACAAGCAAAATAGTCCGAATAAGGTTGAGAACACTTGCCTCCCGAGTTATATGATATATTTTTTCTACTCCAAGTCTCCCAAATAAAAAAATGTATTCAAATTATATAATTTGAGCGATCCAACTGAGTGACAAAGTATTTGTTAGATTATATAACTCATTTGTGAATAAGCCAATACACTCCGTGAATTTTGCATAGTTACCACGTATTGATAAGTGAATATACCCTTGACGACGTTGTATAATCGTTTTCGTGTTTCGACTCGAGTCAAAATGTAAATGTTTTCATACTGACGATTTTTTGACGTCTGTCAAAAAAAATTAATAATCAAGTTTGGTGAATTTTCGTTTAATTTTTCAATAGGCAGTGCTTTGGTTGTAGTTCTGGCGGCATTGTTTATTCGTTATATAATCGTAACGAATGCTAACTCGAGCAAACAAAAATAATCGTTATACTGACCTCGTCACTCGACGTATTTTCTTAAAACATCGCAAAATACGTCTCGTGACTCGGTAGTCAATCGATTATTTTCGATGCTCTTGTGATATTATAACTGAAAATCAGTTCTGTCAATGGACAATAGGGTTTTTAATCTGTCATACTCACAGTTTATTCGACTCATCTCCCTAGGGAGGTATTACTTTCTTCCCTCGAATCTGTTTAATTATGGAGTAGTTACCGAGTAGGGAGTAGAAAAAAAATTATTGTCACTTTTCCCCATAGTGATGATAATTTTATGTCATTCGATGAACGATATTATTGATGATGAAATAACTGAGATATTTCCCAATTTAATAATTTATTTTATAACATGATAAGTATTTTATCTGAGTTACAAGATTCATCACAAGTACCCAATTAACTTAAGTACATATAATCCATTTCAAAGGTCATTACTAACCCAAAAATGGGTATCTGCAAGGGAAATATCAGAACGGAACCAAATAGAAGTTATATAAATGAAATAAAGCAATTGCACAATTTTTCTCTCTCTTACCCTTGAACACAATTTACCTTAGAATATGAAATGAGGTTCTTTAGTTGAAGAAAAATTATAAATCGAACCAACAGGTTTCATTATAGTTATTTCTGTATCTTAAGTCAAGATTAAACCTAATGAAAAAACTTTATAAATACATTTTATCTATTCAGATAGCATAGTAGTGAAAGATCTATCGCAATTGGCGATATTAAATAGTGTGTAAAGAAAGTGTCTGTTTTGTTGTGGTAAACTAACGTTGCAAGGGATGATTCTATTATCTAAAGTAAACGTATTGTCTCTTCGAACTCTCATCAGGTCTTTGCTATTAGGGGCCGTTCAAGTATAACGTAACGTTTTTATTGTTTTAATCGTGTTTTCGTTAACAATAAACAAAACAAGAGATTTTTATTTAATAAACAATCATACATAATGTGATATGTTAAAAAGGGCTCAAATTTGTCCTAATAAACTTTTACTACTAATCTTACATTTAATTATGCCGTTTTCCTGACTTAGCCCTGTCTTTGCATACATTTTTAGCTAACTTCATCCACCATTATTTTTCTCATGCATTATTCAATTTTCGCTTAGTAGCAGGTTTTCACTTTGAAAACCTGCTTATTGAAATGGGTGCGATTAGCAAAGTAAGACCTAGGCCCAAGATAGTTTTATGATGCTTGGATTCAAAAACCCAATTTCAAAAGTCTCTTTCTCTACATATGTATATAATATATATATATATATATATATATATATATATATATATATATATATATATATATATATATATATATATATATATATATATACATATGTTCGTATGTATGTAGGTAGATAGTTTCGTAGTTTCGCTCCTGTGTATTACGTGTTTAAAACACTTAATGAAAACTGACAACGGAAACAAAATATAAATGACGAATAATACAGTCGAGGTATTCCCCATAAAACATTAACGGATAGAGTTGCCAACGTGGGACAACAAAATAAAACTGACTTACAATACAATCGAAGGATTCCCCGTAAAAAATAAACGAAAAGAGTTAACAACTTCGGAGATTCAAATTCTCTAGTTTTTTATTTCAATAAAAATCAATGTTACGTAGCGCGTTGTTCGAACCCCCCTCCCACCCCTGTAACGCATCGTAACGTTTTACAAGACCCCCTCCCCCCAAATTGCGTTACGTAATAGAACGCCCCCTTATTATTATCAAAAATTGTCTTTAGACTTTATAATCAATATTATATTTTCAATATAAAATAGTGGTGGAGATGAAAAAGACGGGGATAGAAATTGAAAATTATTGTAAAAATCGAGTTAAGGTTTTTCAGGTATACAGATTCCGATTTTATATACTATATGATAATTTCATACAAAATTATAAAGGGTGAGGGAGGAGGTAAAAAAGTTTGACATTGCCCGTTATAGGGATGTGGAAGTATTGGTTCAATTTGCAGCGGATTTCATTCTACTCCTGAATGTAGATTAAGGATCACTGTCATTTATTAATTTGGCTTTTAATTTCGAACTTGTGATACTATTATCAAAAATGAAGGACACCCTACTGCGTAGCACTAGGAATGATAAAACCCCTCGGCGCATGTGCATGTCGTCAATATTTTTTGAATGTATTATATAAATTAGATAACAATGAAAGTCGATTTTACGAATGAAATGAAGGTAAATTGCAATAAGTCGATATTACGAATAAAATCCGTGAAAATTTAGCAAAAAACTTCATTGATTGACTGTTGAATTTGAATATCCTATCCCGGCCCATTTTGCTAGAATCTATTGACGATTCTAGTTGATTCTTCGATTTATTCATTTCACCATATTTTCTTAATGAATTTGGCTGTAAGCTGCAATCAGGGTATTGGAGATTGAAGATTTTCTTTAATTCTTGTTCTTTTTCTCTCTGTTTTATATCACTCACAGAATTATGAATTTCTACTAATAAATTCATTGATTGACTGTCGAATTTGAATATCCTATCCCTGCTCATTTTGCTGCAAATTATGAATCAAATTGATAAGATATCTCTATGGATGGGAAGCAGACACAGACGTAGAATCAAGCTGAAGCTATCAACGTCGCTTGGTTACCGTGGCACACAGAGCACTTCGACGCATGTTTTGTAGGACTTCGTATATATCGACCTTGGCGCATGCGCATGTCGTAATGCCTATCTAAAAAACGCTATAATTTTTTATTCTCCGTTGGGAAAAAATTGGGAACAAAACTTCTCTGATGAAATCATATGTATTTTATCGATATCCGTTGGAATTTTTAAAATCGGACCAGATCCCAACTTTTTGTAGTGAGAATTTAGCTTCACCTCGGGGTTAATACGCTATATTTTTTTATTCTTCGTTGGGAAAAAGTGGTAATTCAAATTCCCTAATGAAATCATATGTGTTTTATCGATATCTGTTGGAATTTTTAAAATCGGGCCAGATACCAACTTTTTGTCGTGAGACTATAACCCTTTTAGCTTCGCCTCGGGGAAAAAATGTTTAACCGTATCGTCTAAGAGCTAGTAACGGTTTATAGTGAGAATTTTGAAAGAAGGAAACACACGTGTTTATTCCTCCCTGAAGTAAGTGTCAGGGAGGCGGGCAGCTTGAGTTCAAGATTAACTCCTTCAGCCAGATAAGAGGATACACTTGTATGTACAAGTGCATTAAGGATAGGTGAGACGGGATATTTTTGAAACATAGGAAGTGTGGGTAGGGTTCAGAGAATTATTACTGGCCCAGAATTTGCCTCATAAGTTTGCAAGCAGTGACTTACATTACCATGAGGAAACCTCTGAAAAAACTCATGGAAGACCAGTCGGCCCCGGGGTTTGAACCCGAGACCTCCCAAATACTAGCCAGCGTACGCTAAGTACTCGACTAACTAGCTTGGTGAAATTTTGAGGAAGCTGGTTGTCTAATATATCTTCTTTTTTTTTGGAACATGTTTGGAACGTGTGCAGATTTACAAAAATGTAAAAAAAAATCGTTATATAGAAATACTTCAGCGCGTCAGATATTAATAGTTTATACACCCCACATCGTGTCTGATAACGAAGGTAAGTTAATCTACCGGTTTGCATGGCGCGACCGTACGAGACCAAAATTCATCGCCGATATTCGAAAATGCAAAAAAAAATTGTGACATTTCCTTGAAAAAAGAAATAAAAATTTGACCGTGCTCGAGAATGTCAAGGTGAAGTTTTTTTTTGCACCTTTGCGAGTCTCCTATTTCCTTATGCCACGTGCAAATCGTCAGATTAGTGAAATACATACTCTTCTGCATGTAATTAACTCACTTCGCCTTAATCTGACACGCTCGAGTTTTTTGAACGATCGATTGTTTTTTAATAATCTGATCGGCTGCCCTAAACAAACGCCCCTATATTAAAGGTTCATGTATGGTAGGGATACTTAACAGGGTACAAGGTTTCCCCCAATATGTAATTCTGCCGCGCTCGAGTAAATCCCAAAATCCCCGCTTAGGCTCCCATACTATAACCCTTTGCGGCCCAAATTATTTTTTTGTGGAAAAAAATATTATGTATGGTTTGATAATGGTTTATTAGAGATATTCGAAGAAAATGAAACAAATTTCAAGATAAAAAAAACACAAGGATTATCCTGCAGGATGTGGTCACTCCACATAACCAGTAGGAACATATAACCAAACAATATAACCTATTTTGCGTAATATAACATGAAACAGTTTTTGTCATGTTTCAAACACAATTCTACTTTGCACGCTGAACATTTCTCACAAATCGTACAAGTCATCTGCAGGAAGATTTTCTAAATATTCAGTTATTGGGTTCCCAACCCTCTCGGATTGCCCGGATGACTCCGGTAATAATGGCGAGCCTCCCGACTTCCCGGGGTGACTAATTTCTTCAGTTTTTTTAAAATTATACGCAACCGCGCTTTACTAATCAAACTTCGATTTTTATGATTATGATTTTGTGGTAAAAAACTGTCAAATATTAGAAGCAGAGTATATATAAATTAAAAATAAATAAATGTGATTGACATTTTCTTCAACCCCCTCCCTACTAAACTCCTTAAAAAAATTTCCCGGGTTGGTCCTTTCGAAAATTGGCAAGCCTATTCAGTAGGTAGGTACTCCAAACTTGTTTCCTCAGAACTAAAATAAGATAACACGATTACGTTAGAGCCCAGTGGTCACTTCAGGAGACTCCAACAAAATTAGTAATTTCGAAAGAAAGGAAACATTTACGTTCAATATATTCATGAAAATGCATAAGTAAGATATAAGTAAATAACTTTGGAGCCATTTTTCCACCATTCATAAATAAAAATAACAAATTCACACAGTTTCAGCAGATCCTCTGAGTAGTGTCCAACTATAGTAAACAAATGCCCGTTATATAGCGCTTCGACTTATTTCGGTCTGTCTTCGATGAACACGTCAAATTTTGCTATATTAGACAACCCACAAAACACACTGGTATACTGAAATAGCCATCGAGCAGTTTTACTCACGACTAACAAACAGTGGTCTTCCTAGCTAACCAGTTGCCCTGAAAGGGATAAGTGAAGAAAAAAAATCTTCTTGAAATTATTTCAAATTCAAATATTTTTACCAGCGCAGGTGAGATGCGCAGTAGTTAACGCAACATCTACGCTGCCAGGTGGCTATTTATGAGAGCGTAAGAAAATATATATTGAAGAACCAGCTTTCTTAAAATTCTTGTTTTTTCCGACTACGCTAGCTCTCTTACTAGTAATTCGAATGCAAAGTTTAGAATATCTTGTTTCATTAGTATAATGGTTGTTGTCCACCCAAGAAAAGTTGCCAACTCTTGTGTTGTCAACACGTACTGCTCACAAAAGTTTCTGTAATTACCTGGTCTCAGCAACAAAAGTTGTGAACAAATGTTGGAAACCGTGTTTCTGTTTTTGGCGGTAAACATCAAAAGAATAGGACTGTTGCAGATATTTTTTCTCTTTGTGGATACACTTTCAGTTGGAAACATTTGTTCGAAACGGAGATAAGTCGCTTAACGTTAAGGACGAACGAATTAAAAGATACGTTAATTGATTAATATCACTTACAAAGTGTACTATGGTACTCAACTGATGAAAATTATAAGAATAAAAATATTAAAAAAAGATGCATGGAAGGTTATAAGTGATACAATGGGGCTACACGATCTTGACATACAAAGAAATATAAAAAATTGAGGGCATAGTTTTTCAGAGAAAAAAAGAAAATGAAAAATGACAATAAGTCCGGTCATCTCTTTTCAAAGTGTTCAATAGTTCAATTCCTTCATGTACTCTTCTTCCTTCGAGGCTTGGTCGTAGCCAATATTTATATTTGAGTTTTTTTTTGCACAAAATAATAAACACTGCGGCTGCTTGCATAATATCATAGTCGGTGGAGACATTCCCGATGGTGGAGACACATTTTTGTTGACTAAAATGTTTCTCAAATTGTTGGCACCTCGGTGTGGACACAAAGGAAACAAATGTTGGTGATTTTCTGGCGAGTTGCAAACAGTTGGAAACACTAAAGTTGCCAACAATTTCGGTGAAAACGCACCATTATATTATCAATACTCTCTGGTTCTTTGTTCAATGTTTTTATAGGTTAGCCCCATATCCTAATACATTGACCTTTCTCTTCAAATTAATCAATCTACGTAATGCAATAGTCACAGCTGGATTCTGGTGACAAGAAATGGCAGTTTACTCTTGAGCGTAAGCTGGTTTTTTGAAGTTTTTTTCGGAAATGCTGTTGGTATAAAATCTGCACTTACATATTTCCTTAGCACAAAATAAGCAATATCTTTTGCAATATTCGCAGCTGGATTCTGTTGATAACAAGTGGCACTTTACTCTTGAGCGTGAGCTGGTTTTTTGGTTTTTTTTTCGGAATTGCCGCTGGTACAAAATCTGCAATTACATATTTCATCAGCACAAAATAAGCACTATCTTTTGCAATAGTCGCAGCTGGATTCTGCTGATAAGAAATGGCTCTTTACTTCTGAGCGTAAGCAGATTTTTTGAAGTTTTTTTCGAAAATGCTGCTGGTACAAAATCTGCAATTACATATTTTATCAGCAAAAAATAAGCACTATCTTTTGCAATAGTCGTAGCTGGATTCTGCTGATGAGAAATGGCAGCTTACTCTCAAGCGTAAGGTGCTATCATCACAATATAAGCACTTCCTTTTGCAATAGTCACAGCTGTATTCTGCTGACAAGAAATGGCAGTTTACTTTTGAGCGTAAGCTGATTTTTTTAAGTGTTTTTCGAAAATGCTGTTGGTAGGAAATCTGCATTTACATATTTCATTAGCACAAAATAAGCACTATCTTTTGCAATAGTCGCAGTTGGATTCTGTTGATAACAAGTGGCACTTTATTCTTGAGCGTGAGCTGGTTTTTTGGTTTTTTTTTCGGAACTGCCGCTGGTACAAAATTTGCAATTACATATTTCATCAACACAAAATAAGCACTATCTTTTGCAATAGTCGCAGCTGGATTCTGTTGATAGGAAATGGCACTTTACTTCTGAGCGTGCGCTGGTTTTTTGAAATTTTTCTCGAAAAGGCTGCTGGTACAATATCTGCAATTAAATATTTCATCAGCAGAAAATAAGCATTATCTTTCGCAATAACCGCGGCTGGATTATGCTGATAAGAAATGGCACTTCACTCTTGAGCGTAAGCTGGTTTTTGAAGTTTTTCTCAAAAATGCTGCTGGAACAAAATCTGCAATTACATACTTTATCAGCAAAAAATAAGCACTATCTTTTGCAATAGTCGCAGCTGAATACGTGCGTGGAAATTTCACTATCATAGAATATTCTAATTGTTGCGTCTCCAAATAATGCAATAACAAATATTCAATTCATTCAGAATTAATTGAGTTTCAGGTATTTTCACTCAATATTTGCGACGATTTATGTATTATGTTTAATTATTTTCATAACATAAATAATCACCAACAATTATGGAAATCTCATCTCCAAGGTTGTTGAGTCAATAGCAATAACCTCATATCACAAAGTTATTCGTTAAATTTCGCAACAATTTATTCATCAAAACAACACTATGAAGTTCAAGGTCAATGGAATTGAAATCTGGTGATAATATTGAATCCTACCAAAATAGTTTTGTTTACATACTTGTCTGCTAACAGGTATATTATAGAATAAAGTATAAACTAAAATAAAAAAAACACTTGGCTTATGTTTCACAATATAAAAAATATTTAGATACTGTATTTAGCAGTAACGAAAAGTCGACATGTTTCGAGTTATGAACTCATTATCAAGACTGACTACAGGAGAGTATTACATCGTATTTTATAAAACAGACAAAAGCAAAGTTGACACCTGAAAATCAGTTTGTTCGTTTACAAGGGGTAATTGACTATTATGGGCGGAACTTATTTCGAGAATTTCAAGAAGGTCAAGGCGCTTTCCTTTGTTACCTGAATGTAACAATTTGGTTTTGTTGAAATCCAGGAAGTGATTGAATTTTATACAATGCTCAGAGAAGCCAGTGGTATTTTTGTTTTGTAAAATTGACTTTTTATGTTCTTCAACACGCATATTTATATTCCTTCCTGTCTGTCTAATATAGAAAGCAGGACATTCGTCGCAAAATATTTTATAAACACCACTGTTTTCTCCGATGTTAGATTTTTCTTTATTATTGACCAAGAATGATTTCAAGTTTCTTTTATTTGTACAAATTGTTTTAACGTTATTTTTCGATAGTCTGTTACAAATTTTGCTACTCAAATTAGGCATATAATTCATTGGGAAGTATTTTTGTTCTTTATTAATAGTTTGCGTGGGGTATATTGAATGCAACCTGTAGTCAGTCTTGATAATGAGTTCATAACTCGAAACATGTCGACTTTTCGTTACTGCTAAATACAGTATCTAAATATTTTTTATATTGTGAAACATAAGCCCCTATTTTTTTTTTTTTTTTAACTCGAGGGACCTACAGTTTAACGCCGGTTCCGAACGGCCAATGGGCCCGTAAACTATGTACACCACCCAACAATTAATCATAAATAACCACTAAATTCCGGACATACACAACACCCAAGAGCGAGGTGGGACTCGAACCCACAATCCTCGGTTTACAAACGGTATAAGGCGGTTCACCTTACCGCTGGTCTACCGAGGCCTCTATTTTTATTTTAAAGTTTATACTTTATTCTTTATGATGTTTCACCAAGTGATGTGCAAGAATTCAATCTCAGGTATATTATATATCGTTGAAGTATTGATAGTTGAGCAAGCACGGGATAAACAAAATGTAAAGCTACAGTTCCACCGGAGGAACATGGAGCAACTTTTATGTAGCTGAATGTTTCTCCTTGTTGCCAAAAGTAGAAACTTATGGCAACATAAACTTCTTTTTTCCACTAAAGCCACTATAATTGTCAATAGTTGCATATGAGGGGTCTGGAACCAAAGGCAGCAATCTCCATTTTTCGCCAAAATGAGTTAAATATATAGAAATATAGTTGTAAACACGCTTAATCGATTTAAATAAGAAATGGGAAACAAATGCGGCTAAATCCCATTGAAATTCAGTGTTGAAGTTCGGGGTTAGTTTCAAAACCGGCAATCTCCAGTTGTCAGTTGGTATCAAAACCGGCAAAATCCCAAACAGCCAATCAGACTGTCGCAATGAGATTATTTTGGCGCTAGTCACGTTGTTTACTAATTACTTTTTTTTGGCTTTAGTCTCATTTCAATCATCGCTTAGAGAGTGTGTTAGTTTTAAAAAACTAATATTGCACATCAAACAACAGTATTGCGATTAATCGCAGACTGGATCGGTTTTCCATTTAGGCGAAGACTATGACGTCCATAACTGGAAAGAAGCAGTTTCAACAAATCGAACATCTACTGCCTCTTGGAATTTTTGATTTAGACGAGCAGAAAGATTTTACTTGACCCGCTGTAGAAGTGGTAACGTTTTAATAAGGGAAGAACCACATTATAGAAAATATCTCAATATCGCAGAAAGCGTGTTCAATAGAGAACACGCACAAACTGCGAATTTTTTGAGGAGTTACCAGATGGTTTGTTTTAGCTTAATATAATTATTGCTATGTGTTAATATAATGAAAACAACCCTTCTCTATTTTGTTTTTGCTCAACCAACCCTCTGGTATTTTGTTTTAGCTAACCGCATACATATTTAGTATCAAACGCGGCAATCTCCCAAAGTGAGAAGCAAAAGCGGTAATCTCCATTTTTTTATCGTTTTTGAAAAAACCGTGAAGCATTCTAAGATTTCTTGAAAGTCAGTATATTTTTCTAACACTAATAATTAAGTAAAAGTAAATAAAACAATCCTAAACCATTCCAGGAGCCCATAAATAGTTTTTTGCCGTTATCCAAAGTTCTTAAAAATGGAGATTGCCGCCTTTGGTTCTAGACCCCTCATATTATTTAGTAGAAACAATCAACCAGGGCCGGCGGAAGGCCCGTGCGAACCGTGCGCCCGCACGGGGCGCCAACATCTAGGAGCGCGAAATCAAGAGATAGTTAATAAAAAACTGGCATGAACTAAAAGTGTCTAATATAAAAATATATAAATAATAAACTAGAGCACAAGAAAATGTGTAAAATTATTTATTATCCAGTATAAATTAAGTGCATAATATATCAATCAGTTTATTTGCTTATGATGTATTGTGCCTTACCGAGCGTGAACAAACGGGCGGTATTATTTTATTGACAATGAAAGGCGCCGCTAGTCGCCACCGCACCAGCTGCAGGTAATAAATATTTTATGTTTTGTCTAGCCGGTATCAGGGTAGTGTTTTCAAATTCATATTGACATTGACATTGATATTGACATTGACAATATTCTTAAGGATTTTTCGCAAACTAAAGCCAGAAAAGTTAATTTTAATCAAATTTAGTTTGTATTTAGTAGAATAATATAATTTTTATGCTTTTTTGAGAAAATATTTTTATAATATAATGTTTTAGATGTTTATAACTTTAAGTGTCATTATTAGTTTTTTTAATATTCAATCAATAATTTTCTTCTGCTTTTTTGTATTTTAATTTACATACGATTCACGATTATGAAAGAGAATATAGTAACGTATTAGTTTTTCTTTGAGTATTTTTATTTTAACTTTGTAAATTGATTCCACATAACAGTTATTGCAAAACTTACAAAATTTTAAAAATATGTGTCATCAAATAGAGGGGGGAGGGGGTGGAAAATTTGCCTTTCGTACGGGCGTTAAACTAGCCTTCCGCCGGCCCTGCAATCAACATACAGAAATTTCAGAGAACATTTACGGAAACATGCAACAGCAACAAAAATGTTCCTTCAGTGGAAACGTAGCTATATATTTATTCGTTTTCGTACTTCACTGCACACTGAAAATCTGCGACACGAATGTTTACTAGTTGCGTTCTCGATACGTTTCCACTGCCATAGCAACAGGATTTTTTACACATGTTTCCTATTTTCTTTAGACATTTGCCGCTCAAAATGGAAACCGGCGGCAAGTAGGAACAGTCAACATTTGTTGCCGAAAAATAAAGAAATTTAAGGAACATTGAGGAAAATTTTGGAACATTTACGGAAACACGGAACGGCAACAAAAATGTTCCTCCGGTGGAATCGTAGCTTGAAGGGTGACAAGTAGAAACAG
This sequence comes from Cynegetis impunctata, assembly GCA_030704885.1. NCBI lineage: Eukaryota > Metazoa > Arthropoda > Insecta > Coleoptera > Coccinellidae > Cynegetis > Cynegetis impunctata. The sequence continues at coordinate 96,921 of JARQZK010000082.1, forward strand.
TCAACATTTGTTGCCGTACATAAAGGAAATTTTGAGGATCATTTAGGAGCATTTGGGAACATTTTCGTAAACACGCAACACCTATAAAAATGTTTCACAATGTTCATCATTATTCCTCCAGTGGAACTGTAGCTTAATATCTTTATCTTCATGTATATAGTTATATTCATGAGATATATAGTTTTATATATGAATCTCTCACTGTCAAGACCTTCCATGCATCACCGAGAGACCACCTGGATACGAACTGCCCCGCAAAATATGGTCATCCCTTAATAGAATACGCACTAACCACGGAAGATGCGCAGACTCTCTTCATAAATAGGGCAAAATACCAACCCCCGGCTGTGACTGCGGAGCCGGCAGACAAACTATTCGTCACATAGTGGAAACATGCGAGACAAGGGCTCATGATGGACGTTTCTCAGATTTCCTGATGGCGACAGACGCCGCAAAGGACTATATACATAACCTCGACATTTGTCTATGACTGTGTGATTCTGTTTGTCTCACTTTGTGTTGTGTTTGTTATATATAGGTAATTTTACTCACATAATTCTGTCCATGTATTCTGTAAGTTTCTTTTTTTATCCTGTAAGAATGTGCTGTGCCATACGATAAATAAATAAATAAATAATATATGAATCTCTATAGATATAATGAAGTTTCGATATAGAGCCACTAACTCTTTTCAAATCAGATAAAGTAATCCTAGTTTTGATAACGAAATAATTCATTGGAGAATTTTTGCAGTTAATTGAAATATTTAATTTCATTCCGTGATGACAAATTGTAATTATCTGGAGTAATTATATTGAATATACCTATTTGTATATAATAATTTTTCAATTTATTCAATTTTCAAAGACTACGAGTTCAATAGAATAATCATTTTTAATGCATACCTATTGCCTTAGATATACTTAATATCTGTTTGATTATAGAATAAGTTGAAGTGCCCGATGTGTACAGGCATGTGTTACTTTTGTCGGTTGATGGTTGATGATAAATTCTGTTATAATTGATATATATATATATATATATAAATATATATATATATATATATATATATATATATATATATATATATATATATATATATATATATATATATATATATATATATATATATCAGTGGCGGCTCGTGAGGTTTTGGTTTGGGGAGGCTACAAGAGGGGTTAAAAAATATACCATAGGCGAAAATTTTTAGGATTTCAAGGTCAACCGCCTTATAATTTAAAGAAAATCAAAGTAAAACAAGCACCCTAAGCTATTAATTTGTTTTCACTTTCGAGTGTCTACCTTGAGACCTACAACTCCTATTTACAATATTCACAAAAACTCTTCTCAGCCAATTAATCAATTCATCTATTCATCAAATTTTTTTTTCTTTCACAAAATAGGTACCTACCTACCTACTTAACGAATTTGTTAACAGCTTGGAGAGCACATAAGAAGTTATTATATATTTTTGAAGATTAGCGGGATTCTGCGATCTTTAACGTTAGCAAAATGATGTATAATATCCTCATAAAATTTTTTGTCTTTCGCCAAAAGTTTTACCAATTCCTTTTCAATAGACAACAAACTAATATTTTTCAAACGATCCTGGCTCATTGAATTTCGTAAATAAGTTTTAATTCTCTTAAGAGTGGAAAACGAGCGCTTTACGGAAGCCGATGTCACCGGGATAGAAACAATTAGACATAAGAGTTTATAAACTTGGGGTAAATCTTGATTCAAATCATTATCAAGAAGGTATTTAATAGTCCTCACATGATTTTCATTTTGCCCCAAAATTTCATTGTCATTATAAACAACACACAGTTCACTTTTTATAGCCACCTTATCAAAAAAAGTGTATTTTTGACAAAAATTTTCCAAAAGGTTATCTGGAAAATTAGCCGAAAATCCGGTTAACAAATTTTTATTGAGTAAGTCGAAGAAATGCAGTTCTTTCAAATCAGAGAACCTTATTTCTATTTGACCCCTAATAGTATCCAAAATTTCATTAAATATTTGCTTATAGTGAAGCTCCATATCTGCGTAACTGAATTTCTTTCGTTTTGGGCTAAATCGAGTCGTATCATCAGTAGTTTGAAATACAGAAAATAGGTTTTTAAAATAAACTTCTGCACGAAATTCTGAAATTTTTTCCAAAAGAAACTTGAGCCGATTTCGTGAGTAAATTACATCTGAAAACTTGTGCTGTAAGATTTGAAAAACTATTTCTGTTTGTTCAAAAATTAATTCAAAGATGTTTAAAAAATATATAAATTCCTTATCTTGTAAGTAAGATATTAATCCGCGTGCTGTATTTAAAGTTACTTTATCGGTGAAAAATTCCTCACTTTCAACTATAGAATTAAATCCTCAAATCCTAAGCGGCCCCAAACAGAGACATTTTCACTAGTAAAAAGTAAACACTGCCAACAAAATAATTTATTTTTTACCTGTGATCCGGTTAGGCAAGGATGTCTCTCATAATTGCTTGTATCAAAACCGCGGTGTTGTTGTCTGTTACGCTGCACCAAATTGTTTAATTCAGGGGTAGGTCGCAATGTTTTTATCAAAACTTTATCCTCATAACTCAGTGCACTGAAGTTATGGGATAACAAATATTCCACTAAGTCACCATTGAAATTTTTGAAATTAACTTCAGTAACCAAACTCATTTTAAAACAATACGCGAGCAATATAAGTAAACACGCTGCTGTTTTCGGCCATTAGAAACTACGATCACACTACGATTCAATTAATGCTTTCCAACGAATTCACTCGATGTTACGCGAAATTCTATAGTTGTGATTGATCGACATTGTATGAGACTGGGTTTCTATCCGTGTTGCCATTTACATGTGTTTTGCTTTTCTATTGCAATGAAGTATTCATTCGCAGTATTTGCACCGTTGTTTGCTTTTCTGTGGCAGGCATAATGAACGTTGGGAATATACCTTTCTAAGCCTCTGCAGCGTTGCCACAAATCTTGAAATGAATGAAATGCAGTAAATGTAAATACCTTCTATCTTAATTATTAAATTATATTATATAATGTAGGTTGAAAGGAAGGTAGGTGCATAAAATAATATGATTTTGATTAATATGAATATGCTGAATGCTGACTATTCAATATAATATATTAGTGATACACGGAATATTATTGAGGAGGCTTAGCCTCCTTAGCCTCCTTTGACTAGCCGCCCCTGATATATATATATATATATATATATATATATATATATATATATATATATATATATATATATATATATATATATATATATATATATATATATATGTATATATATATATATATGTATATATTATATATATATATATATATATATATATATATATATATATATATATATATATATATATATTATATATATATATATATATATATATATATATATATATATATAGTGTGACCCATTTTTAATGGAAACACCTGTAAAATATGAAGCTTTGAACCGATTGCAACCATGTTTTTTCGAAATGGCAAGTAGTGAAAGGTCTACACCTTGGGACAAAATAAGAAATGTTTAATACAATTTTCAGAGCATACTATGATATTTTCTCTCAGTCGAAATCTGGGATTTCTTATTAGCGATTTTTTATTGGAAAAATTGCTACGCCACTGGATTCAGCTTGTCTCCAAATAGGTATGACCAAAATTTCATGAAAAAATATTCATTCATAACAAAGTTATGAGAACTCAAAATTCGAAAACTCACACTTAAGTCACAAAAAAAAACACCCAGTATCACCAGATAGCCATAGAAATATATTTTTATGGTTTCACGAATAAAGTGCCACAAGATAAATTAATAATCTACAAACCTCTCCAGCACTTGTGATTGTGCGAGTTTTCGAATTTTGAGTTCTCATAATATTGTTATGAATAAATATCTTTATTTTTCACTTGTATATTATATGTTTATTTCACCTTGGATACGGTTGCTATAAACATACTCATTATGCCCTAGGTCATTACGCCCGCATTTGCGGGCATAATGGATTTAAAACGCCCGCTTATTTTACTAGGAGAAATGAAGCAAATTTCATTGATTAAATACTTCATAATCCTTATCGTATCCGACTCTGGATTTCTCCGGCAATTAATTATTCGCAGCTTTGGCTGCATTTTCTATGATATTCTTGGGTAAATTCATTTTCATTTCCATTATTTCTATAAGACTACACAAAGAAAGCAGCATGACATTCACTGAATATGATGACAAAAATATTCACAAACGTCAAACTATCAACAAATGACATGCCTACTATGAGAAGGAAAATGGATAGGAGCAATGAAACGATTTTAAAATCGCTTTCTCATCATAATATAATAATTTTTTCGTGAAAAATAAAATCTTGTATGCACCGCGTGCGTTACTAGATCCTTATGCCCATCGAACAACATTCATCCCTCGGGCCAGAGGCCCTCAGGCCGAATGTTTCCCTTAGGGCATAAGATCTATATAATGCACTTGGTACATAAATAACTATTCCATGAAATTTTGTTCATACCTATTTAGGGGCACGCTGAATTCAGGTGGCGTGACAATTTTTCCAATAAAAAAATCGCTAATAAAAAAAATCGAAGTTCAACTAAGAAATAATATCGTAGTATGCCTTGAAAATTGGAATAAACATTTCAAATTTTGTCCCAAGGTAGACCATTTAGTACTTGACATTTCAAAAAAAAAGTGGTTGAAATCGGTTCAGAACTTCAAATTTTACAGAGTTGTTTCCATTAAAAATAGGTCACACTGTATATATATATATATATATACAGGGTGATTCATTAAGGGTGGCGACCGGCCGTATCTCGGAAACCGTATGTCCTAGAATTTGGGGAAAAAAATTCTTATATGAAAATCTACCCTAAAAAAATGATTAAAATATTTTTGAGTCGATATTTTTCCGCTAGGTGGCGCAATCTTTCACTTATAAAATATAATTGGATTTTTTACGAAATATTCCCCAATTAAGGCTGGTAAAAAATAACAACTTCAGAAACTACTGTCTTAACTCTACAACTTTTGTAGAAGTCATTTTTCTATATTACCTTTTCTGAAATGGTGGGGGAAGTTCTCTTCCTTTGAGATAAAAAAGACTGTAACTCCATAATGCATGGACCGATTTTCGAAAACATAGACTCTATGCAAAGAGTATTGAATGTAGATTTCAGTAACAAATAACAAAAACACTTTTGATTTTCCAATCGGCAACTAGAGGGCGTTATGTAACACCTAGCTCTATTTATGATTTTTTTTGAGAAATTTCAGAAGCAATGCTATAAATCTAACTAGCTAAGAAAAAGCCAAATTTGATGACTTATTGACCTGTCAAAACCGCGAACTGATATCTCTTTTCATTCCAAAGATATTGGCATTTTTTGATGAGAGTTGATGATTGTTGACTCGCCCTGTAAGGTGGAAGAGAAATTATGTTGCTAAAATTATTTTGAAAATAAAATAACAAGTAGAAACGCATCATGAAAATATTTACTAACATTACATAATGAAACAAAACTAGTCCGGTCAAATTAGACCAAAAAATAGGAGTGAAGCTGAAAATTAGTAGGATTGTTCAAAACATCATTATAAATGAAATCTAAAAAGTCCTCATCCATCCGATACGTGCAAAAAATTTACTCGGGGTCGAATGTCACAAAAACGGGTTTTTTGCGATTTTCAGCAAAGCATTAAGTTTTATCATGGAATTTGTCTAGACAAAAATTATTGTAGATCACCTTATTATCTATAAAAAACGTTTGAATAATTTTTTTTTTCAGAGCCACCGTTTTTGAGATCAACGATTCAAAAAGTTGAAAAAAAAAACACTAGCTCAAAGGTGGCGTTGAAACGTGCATATTATGATGATTACAACTCTCTCAACTTTTTGAATCGTTATATCTTAAAAACAGCGACTCTAAGAAAAAGTATTTTGAAATTTTTTATAGATAATTATTTGATCTACAATTTTTGTCTGGGCTAATTTCATGCTGTTGTGAAATAATATGATAAGGATGCATTTTATAATCCCTTAATATTCTTTGCACCAAAGAATAATTAAATCCTAGATCTCCTGCAATTTTTCGAATAATCAAATGGGGTTCAGACTTAACTAACGCCAATACGTTAATAACATTTTCTTCATTGCAACTTCTACGTATCCTATTTCTTAATGCGACAGGTTGAACATTGCCGGTTTCTCGCAATCTTTGTGCCAATCTTTTGAATAATTTCCGAGAATGACACCGTCAGGATATCGTATCGCATACTCCCTTTCAGCAATTACTTCATTTTGTAGAATTTCAAAATATACACTGACCATATCATATGCCTCTTCATTTGAATAAAAAGGCATTATGAAAGAGTTAGTTTGCAAACAGTCAGAATAAATTTGACAGCAATAAAAACTTAAAAGTAAACAATCATAAAACATTAGTGTCATTTCCATAGGTAACTTGCTGACTTTTGAAACATCTATCTCTCAACAGTTTAACATCATTCGTAATATTGCAGCTCGTCCATGAACATAAAACTATAAGAGACCGTTTGAGAGATTTGGAATTGAATTTTTACCCGAAAATTTTTATCCGAAATAGTTCAAAGCAAATACTGGCAAGCATTTTGAGTACTCAAATTAATGAGATAGTGGGAGCGTTTTGTAAATTTCTGTTATAAGTAGCTCCCTTAGTTTTGTTTCATTATGTGATGTTAATAAATATTTTTGTGATGCGTTTCTACTTGTTATTTTATTTTCAAAATAATTTTAGCAACATAATTTCTCTTCCACCTTACAGGGCGAGTCAACAATCATCAACTCTCATCAAAAAATGCCAATATCTTTGGAATGAAAATAGATATCAGTTCGCGGTTTTGACAGGTCAATAAGTCATCAAATTTGGCTTTTTGTTAGCTAGTTAGATTCATAGCATTGCATTTGAAATTTCTCAAAAAAATTCATTAATAGAGCTAGGTGTTACATAACGCCCTCTAGTTGCCGATTGGAAAATTAAAAGTGTTTTTGTTATTTGTAACTGAAATCTACATTCAATACTCTTTGCATAGAGTCTATGTTTTCGAAAATCGGTTCATGCATTATGGAGTTATAGTCTTTTTTATCTCAAAGAAAGAGAACTTCCCCCACCATTTCAGAATAGGTAATACAGAAAAATGACTTGTACAAAAGTTGTAGAGTTAAAACAGTAGTTTCTAAAGTTGTTATTTTTTACCAGCCTTAATTGGGGAATATTTCGTAAAAAATCCAATTATATTTTATAAGTGGTAGATTGCGCCACCTAGCGGAAAACTATGGACTCAAAAATATTTTTAATCATTTTTTTAGGGTAGATTTTCATATAAGAATTTTTTTCCCCAAATTAATTCTAGGACATACGGTTTCTGAGATACGGCCGGTCGCCACCCTTAATGAATCACCCTGTATATATATATATATATATATATATATATATATATATATATATATATATATATATATATATATATATATATATATATATATAATTTAATATTAGGAATGTTCAATCACTAAATATTGTTCTCAAAAAAATTGTATCCACGGCCATATAAAGTAATCATTTGTAAGACCGTATCTAAGAAATGATTTTATCAGTAAACATAAATTTTAATTTTGATATTGATAAAATTAACGAAGAAGTTTATTTTTTTTCGTAACTACTTGGATTTTTATTTTTGTCTCTCCAATATAACATTGTCGATGTAATCAATATTTTAATGAAACCTTGACCTTTGAATTTAAACTGAATGAATATGTTAGCACATTTTTAAGTGTAGATTTATTTATATACCTGAGGTCGCCGTCAATTATAGTTAGCAGTGCATGAATTACATGAATATCACAATGAAAAATCAATCTGAAAATCGCGACAAGTCAATAATGAGTGAATTAACATTATTACAATAAAAAAACACGCATGAGTAGCAGACCTTCGTCACTAAGGTAGTTTTTAACTCAATTTTTTCTCTTTTTACATGTAAATTTTCGAACCTGTAGAGACCTTCAACACTTATAGCGGTAGAATTAATCAATTTTGAATGAAAGTTGAAACCCACAATCGGCTCCTCCAAACCAACTTTCTAACTCAATCAGCAGGAGCTATGGAGGTGCGCACATCCTCAAAAATTACGAAAAAGAAAGATCTCTATCCAGGGCTGTAGCCAATGGGACGCCAGAAGGGGCTGAGCCCCCTCTGGAATTATTGAAGCCCCCTCTAGAAAAGATGCCAGGATTATTACAAAGCAAAAATTTTTATATCTGCGTTGAAACATAAAACTAGCCTAGTTACAAACAAATCTACTATTTACAAAACATCATTACTTCATCATCATCTTTGTCTGTAGTTGAAGTTGTTGATTGTTTCTGCTATTTATACATATCGGAATTAAATTTTGCATACATAGCTTTGCTAGACTCAAATTACTTACAGCAAATCTCATTTATTGCAAAGTGAGATCTAATAGACACAACTGAATTTAGCATTTTTAGGATCATTTTATTTCGAATTTGTTTTAACAATATTCATCAATGAAAATATCCCCCCACGAACGGTTTGGATGACGGTAAGCTTAGAAAAGTAAATGCAAATAGAGCTAAATCTTTAAACATGAATTAATGGGCTGCATTTTTTAAATCTATAACCTTCCTCCAAAAAAAAATAGGGTTATCAGGGACTGATTCAACAAACATCTCTTTCTAATCGACATTTAACAAGTTTCTATATTGTACCTCTATGACATATATTCTATTGGGAGTTACAAAGGTGAGTGGCAGCTCAAAAAATTTTGTTCTTTGGACTGGATTCAAAATTATAGCAGGACTAAAACTTCTTATCTGCAGAAGAACATTTAAATGCGAAGGCATGCGTTTGATTAATTCAAGTAAAAGTACTTCAATAAAATCCAAATATTTTCCTTTAATTTCTTCCACCTCTTCAGATAAAATATTACTAGCCATCAATTCATTTTCAAACTCAGAATGTTATATTTTACGTAAGTGGAAATAGAAACACAACTAAAAGCGATTAAGCGCAAACAAGTGACGAAGCAAGAGAGAGAATATGAAATTGGTTGTCTATTTATAAGCTATATGTTTCATTTATTGAGTTTTCTATGAAAGATTTCTCATCTATTATTTTTTATTAGAATAAATTTTTTCATTTTTCCAAAATGTTTTCTAGTTAAAAATACAGAAAAAGCTGTATATTCCTGTCTTTTTTTCACGTTTATTTATTTTAGTACTTTATAAAAAACAAGCCCCCTCAATAATTTGTCTAGCCCCCTCTAGAAAGCAGTGCTGGCTATGGCCCTGTCTCTATCTCTACATTTGAATAGTGGCGGTTAAGGACGATAGTTGAAAGCACTACAGGGCACTTCTCTCATTCAAACCAGGGAAGAAATTTAAACTAACTCAAAAACCACGAAAAGACAAAAAATCCACATAAAATAATGACAGTTAGATAAAATCCACACACAACCCTCTAACTCAATCTAGGTTCGATGGGACCCGCTGGAGATGTTAGAATATACAGGGGAAAAAATTCATAAATATATATATATATATATATACATATATATATATATATATATATATATATATATATATATATATATATATATATATATATATATATATATATATATATATATATATATTGCACTGTATATATATATACAGTGCAACCTTAATATAACGTACCTCAATATAACGACTTCCTCAATTTAACAAATTCTTCGTAATCCCCTTGAATTGTCCATAAGAGTCAATATAAAATATACCTTTACATTGCGAACATTCTTTGCGTACAACCTCTTTATAACGAATTTTCAACTATCAAGAAAAAGTATTCATACCTCTAATTAACGAATTTTGCCAACCCAAAACCTTTATATAAAGTTTCCACCAATAATATAACTCTTAAACTTATAATGTGATTCATGTCTCGGCATGTTTCGACACGCTTTTGTTTGTACAGTAATCATTGTTGTTTTGATGGAAAGTAATGTAAACACCTCTGCTCGTCACTATTGTTAAATATTTAAGTTAAAATGGCTCAGAAACGTAAAAGGTGTTCCTTATCGGTCGCAGAAAAGCGAAACATCATTAATTATGTTGACCAAAATCCCATGACGAAAAAATTAGACATAGCTAATAAGTTCGGGATTCCCGCAAGTACATTGGCTACAATTTTAAAATTTAAAGATAAGTTTTCAGAAGAAAGTGGTTTGAATGTAAACAGTAAAAGATTAAAATCATGCGAGTTCAAAGACGTAGAGGAATGTGTGTTAAAGTGGTTAAAACAGTGCCGAGACAAAAAGAATCCCAATCGGAGGCCCTATTCTTCAGGAAAAGGCTCAGCGGTTTGCAGTAGAATTGGGACAAAAAGGGTTCCGTGCTAGCAACGGGTGGCTTCAAAATTTCAAAAAACGAAACGAGGTTGTTTTTCGAAAAATATGCGGTGAAAGTGGTAGTGTTAATGAACAAGTATGTGATGATTGGAAAGACAAACTGGCAGAGCTGACCACCGGATACGATCCCGAAGACATCTTTAACGCCGATGAAACTGGACTATTCTATAAATGTTTACCTGATAAAACCTTATCATTCAAAAGCGATAAATGTAAGGGTGGGAAAAACAGTAAACTTCGCTTAACAGTACTGCTGGGAACAAATTGTACTGGGACTTACAAACTAAAGCCACTCATCATCGGAAAATATCAAAAACCGCGATGTTTTAAGAATGTCAATAATCTGCCAACAGATTACACGTCCAACCATAAGGCTTGAATGACCAGTGATGCTTTTTGCAATTGGCTTGAAAGTCTGGATAAAGAGATGAAGAAAAAAAACAAGAAAATTCTAATGTTCATCGATAATTGTACTGCACACGGAGAAATTCCTAACCTGAAAAATATAAAAATAAAGTACTTACCTCCAAATACCACTTCAAAACTACAACCACTGGATCAGGGCATCATCCAAAGCTTCAAAATGCATTATAGGAAGGAAGTTGTCAGACGATTTCTTGCTGATGTTGAACGTCAAACACCAACTACAATTGACGTTTTACAAGCCATGTGGATGATCGCCAAAGCTTGGAATTTAGTCACTGAAAAGACCATTGCAAACTGCTTCAAGAAAAGTGGGTTTAAAGTAACATGCGAAGATGAGGAGGACGATTTACCAGTCGCAGAACTTGCTAGGACCTGGCAAAGAGTTCAAGAAGAATTACACCTTCAAGAGACTGACTTCGAAGACTTCGTTACCTTTGATAATGATTTGGCCATCTGTGGAGAACTAACTGATGCTGACATCGTCACATCTGTGTTGCCAGTTACTAATGCAGAAGCGGATGAAGACGAGGAAGAAGAGGGTGAAATTGATGAGCATAACTTCAGAATAAAAGATGCTTATAATACTTTGAATACAATAAAATCTGTGTTTCTCAAAAAGGGAGGTTTGAGTGACGATGTAGTGAAATCCATCACGAAATTAGATTGCGCTTTGGATGTCATAACTCATACCGGTGGTAAACAGACAACTATCAATGACTTTTTTTCTAATCAATGAACAAAATTGAGATTAAGCTACTATATAACCACATTGTTAATTGTTTTAGATTATTAATGTAAGAAAAAAAATTTATTATCTACCTAATTGTTTTTAAATACATAGCAAATACATATAGTAATTTGATAAAAATGTGTTATCATTTATTAGTAGAAGTTGTTCGCTATAACAAGATAAGTACGTAATATTGAGGTGAATAAAACTATTCTTTTACCTCTTTATAACGAATTTTAGACCAATCTAACCTCAACAAACCTCAGTTCAACGAAATACTTGATATTACGAATATTTTCTTGTTCCCCTCCGATTTGTTATATCGAGGTTGCACTGTATATATATATATATTTATATATATATATATATATATATATATATATATATATATATATATATATATATATATATACATTCATTTGAAAATATGTTTCTTTCTTTTTTCGTCTTTTACTATAATTGATTCAACGAATTGGAAAACATTTGAAAAGTTTCATCAACATCTCATATTTCACGATGCTGAAAAACAAGTCATTTTGTGAAAGAAGATCATTCCTCATAAGCAACAATATCATAACCCCATATTGATTTGAAATTAGGTTAAATACATATTGTTGTACTCTACTCAACATATGGATTCGTGTAATACATCAAGAGGGAATGGAAAATAATGGAGTAATTTTGTGAAAGATCGGATGTAAATGGCGAGTAGCTTACCTTAGCTTCCAAATTCAGTAGAAACTGGCTCCCCAATGGTCGTCTTGCCAGGTGGAAGGAATTATTTGAGTTATTGGTGCCAGTGTGGGTGTATGCGTCGATATACACTGAAAGATATAGTTTGTTCCTCTGTTATTGTCCCAGAATTGCTCGCCTCTAGCTTGAAACACCACCGCGAATTCAAGACTCTGCCCAGGTGCTAGAGCATTGGCATAGATTAGAAATGAAAATTTATCGGAGAAACCATCGCAAGAATTCTGCATGTAGGAAGCATTAACGTCTACGAAACTCTTCCATGAATCAGTCGAATACCTCACGAATACAGATTTATGAAAATCAATATTTCTCACCCTCACCGTTCCTATGATGGCGAAGGAAACATGATCTTCCACCATTGCATTCTCCAAGCGCACGAAATTTTTCCTCACCTCGTCCAAAAAATCAGATTGACCTCCTGGCTGTTGAAACATCGGTATCAGAGTTTTCTCCGGTTTATTTTCCTTCAACTTTTTCATGAAAATCATCTGGTCGGATTCATCATCCAGATTTCTCAAATCGAGATAAGCCGACGTTGGTACTTTTGGAATTTCATCGACGAAAGTCTTAACGTCAGCCAGATCTAATCCCAGCGCGTCTGCGAATCTTACTATTTTCTTGCTACCTGGGGTACCAGGCGGAGTTTTTCCAGACTTAAGTGAGGAACATCTTCTCATCTTAGGTGTCGCAGAGAAGCTATCGTCTTCATTTTTATAAAGTGAATCGAAAACGTTATTATCATTGTTATCTTCTTTCGAAGAGTTTCTACTATTTTCTTCATCTGAGCTAACTGTTATACTAATTTCAGATTGTTCGTGAATGTCATTATCGTTCTTGCAAGGCGAAGAAGTAGATTCCCTCACTTCTTCTGTAAGGAGCGAAGCTCTTATGATATTCTCATCATCTTCGTCTGCAGAATGATCAGAAGCTGTTTCATAAAATTCATCCACAGAACTGCAGCTTTCTAAAAAGTTATCTGTTGGACTACCAAAAATTGGACTTAAATATTCGTGATAATTTCCATTGGTGCCATTTTCATTGATAACAGAAATCGTGTTACTTTTGGAAACTATACCGTTTGAATTACCACAACTAGAACACTCGCTGTCATCGTGCTGCAGCCCATTCAAATTAATGTGGTTATTTCCGAAACTGAAGGGACTACTCTCGTCTTCTGGACTCAATGGTGCTGATGAAAATGGATGAAGTGGTTGAACATTGCCATTCTGGCACCATAGCGGAGAGGTTTCGTTGTCTTCTTCTTTGTCCTCAATGCCCAAAGCTCTGAATCTGTCGTGGAGATTTCTGGCGAAATTGTCAACCCTACCCTGGTAAGACATCGGTAACATGGATTCCACTAGACCGTATCTGTTGTTTTCTGCCATGGCAGCTCGTTTGAGTACACCGTCTGAAAGAATGAATGCATTAGCGGTTAACAGTACCGTAATTGATATGAATGTAAATATGTTTATTTATCACTACCCGATAACTCAGAGCAAATATACATGTTAACGAGTGGAAGTGACAATGAGGTTCGAGAATCTTGAGAAAGCTGTCGAGTGTTGACTTGTTTCTGCCTCGAATATTCCGAGAGGTTTAATTATTCATGTAATGTGGAATTTGTTCCAAATTCCACCTTTTCTATTATAAAATTTCCTATTCTCGATGAAAGGAGGAAAAGCGGTTCCACTTTTTTTGTTTTTTGATTTATCAAATATTCAGTACGGCGATTCTAGAAATGTTTCGATTTTTGATTAATTCTTTCAAGATATGGTTATTGATAAAGAGTAGAATTTTCCTTGTTCACTTTATGTAATATTAAATTGACTATGGCCAACTTTTATATTTTTCATGATTTGATTATTGAATATTGCGTATATCGCAACAAGTATTTACAGAGCGCGCTCTCGTGAGTTTTCACAACGCTCTATTACTGTGTTCTGAAAACACATACGCCACAGTTGCAAAGTAGACTTCGTCATGTCAGGAAGTATTTGTACTCGCAAAGGAATTCTGCATTTTCGATCTAAACGGTGAATTGTTGGTTTCCAATATCTTTGGCGGAGGGCACTATGGGCAATGCCGGATTAAGCCAGCGCGGGGCCTGTAGCAAATTCGGCTAAGAGGCCCTTGGTTTGCTTTAGGTTCTAAAGTTTATAGTATTAAACTCAGATTAGAGAATCAAACCGAAAATGTGTGTGAGTGACAACCTAGAGGGGCTATGTAGGAACACGTATATCTGTGTGTGTATAATGATACCAGTTTTTGAAATAAACTCCCTATATTTTTTTAATTTCTTTTACAAATCAAATTGGTTAGCTTTTCTTTTAAATTTGGGTAATAAAATAGTTAAATCATATATTATTTCTAATATTCATTAGGTACAATCAAATTTACATTGGAACAATCAAATTCAAATTTATATTCGTGTAAGTAAATGACATCCATGATACTTGTGAAAGAGCTATTTGAGCCAATGTGCCTACGGTCAGTTAGCTGATTGGGGTTGAGTTTGAGAAACACGACTCTAAAGAATTATTTAATAAAAGTTTATAAAATTCCAGTTCCAGATACTCTTGTTTATTGCTCTCAATAAAAGTAGCCACATATGTTTTCAGCAGCTCCGCGAACTGCACTAATTCGTTGCCTAGGATGTTCTCCAAATCATCTTTGTAAGAACTGACCATTATTGAGGATTTTTCCAAAATCTATTTTCTTTTAAGGGATTTTAGCTGTCGAAATACTCCAGAAGCACTAGTAATTTCATACGTTTAGTTAAAGCAGACAGTACACTAGCAATAATGACAATAAACACCTGAAGTTCAAGACGTTGTCCACGTGTTTGATTTTCGAAAAAGTCATCGAGTGTAGTAGAGCCGCTGAAATGGTCATACTTTGTATTTCGTTCGATTCGTCCTGATTTCTGATGTATTCTTCTCATCCGGTCAAATCTTTGGCTCTTGCAAGAATATCTGAAACTGTGGATCGCATTGCTAGTCCGTAAGCTTTATTACGAAACTCTTCTTTTTGGTCCAGATTATTGAAAATATCTTCCAAAACTTGCTTAGTAGTGATGAAACCGCATAAAAGTGCTTTCGTAGCATCAGCTCTGGCTGACCATCTATTGTCCGAGAACTTCCTTAAAATCGGAATTTTTGAAATAGAATCATTAAATGCGTTCGTAAGATCGAATAGGTAGAAGCGTGAAAAACTGTATAGATTTTGATACCAACGTTACTCGTGTTAGGTATAATACAACCTATGCCTACGATTAAACGTGGCGAAATCGTGTTTTAGATTTTCAGGTAGGAGTGAATCATAGCATAAGCGCTTCTCGTTTAAGACATGCAAAATATTTTACGCTTATCTGAACATATTTTGTTTTACGGTCAGACAGGCGTTGGAGCGCGGGGCCCCTCAATTCCCGGGGTCCGTAGCATTTGCTACTCTTGCTACGTGGCTAATCCGGCACTGACTATGGGTTGTTAACTATACAGTATTTCGACCGCGTTTTGTATTCGAGAACAATAATAAATATGTTAATTCCCTCTGGGTCAAAAAAGACTGCACTGAACATACCTAATGAGATCGAAACAGCTGTATATAGATTTTGAGTCGGGGAGACTTGACGTTTTCTATTATTTACCGTTGGATTGTGAATGCAGATTTCCCGACGCGGAATAAATATAACCAGCTTCACTGGAAAGTTGTTTTCGAAGTTTACGTTCACAAAATATTTCTTGTGTGTGTACAGTATGGACGAAAAGAAAGTTTTAATGATCTTTGCCTGAACTGTAATTTATTTCTCTTATATCACATATAAACAACAATTAACTGGTACAATTAACACTTCATTAACATTCAGATGAAAAACGATGCAAAAATGCTACTGCGCATATAACTCCAAAGTTTGACAGATATGGAATTACAATTCTATAAATGAATATTTCCCTCCTGTCAAAAATCCCTTGTAAGTGGAATGTAATTATAATAATAATATGTCTTTATTTTAATTATCCTCGGCGAAGTCCAGATGAACTGCTCTACTTAACCGAGTACCAGTTACACAAAATAATTACAAAACATGTCTACATATAAATTTGAACAAATTTTAAAATGTAAGACGCACATAAATGAATTGCACAGAAGAAAAAACACCAACAATAAATAATTTAAAAAGAATACAAAACCAAGCATATAAAACTAATCATCAAAGGACCAGAAGATATTCCTTATAAGCTCTCTTAAATCCGTAGGATGATTTCTTTTTGACGTTTAATGGTATAGAGTTGAGTATTTTTGCTGCAGAGTATGAAAATGATCTCCTGAACGCAGCAGTCGTATGCCGGGGTATCACAAGGAGATTCCTATTTCTGGTGTTCACATCATGGACAACCGACCGATATGTCATCTTTCTTCTAATATAAGAAGGAGTTCCCTTATCTAAAACTTTATGGGCAAAACACGCAAGGTGAAGGTTCCTTCTGTCCCGCATACTAAGCCATCCTAGTTCCTTCATATATGGTGTTACGTGATCTCTCATTCTCAAAGAACAAATGAAACGAACACATGAGTTTTGAACTCTTTGGATTCTAGTTGAGGTTCGAATATCAATGCACGGTCCATAAATCAGGTCTCCATAGTTTGAGTGACTCAAAACTAAAGATTCACATAACTGTTTCCTTAAATCCTTGTTTATAATTGCCCTGTTACGGTAAAGATTTCTTAATGACATATAACTTTTCTGGACTATTTGTTTAATATGTGTTTTAAACCGTAAATCATCGTCAATAAATAGTTCCAAATTTTTTATTGTTCTACAGGGCTCAATAACTACACCATTGATAACGACTTCATCAGCTACATGCGCTCGGCTGCCCAGATATATCATCTGTGATTTGGAAGAATTCAATTTCAAACCATGTTTATCGGTGTATTTAAATATTTTATCGAGGGTATCATTAACTCCTGTAATGACTATATCAGCATTATCTTCATTGAAACTTGCATACACCTGAGTATCATCAGCAAATTGATGCATACAACAATCGCCAGAGAGTTCTTTCAAATCCATAGTGTAAAGTAAAAACAGGAGCGGGCCCAGTATCGAGCCCTGGGAAACACCTCATGGCAGCGGCACCGCGCTGGAATCAGTTTCCTCCAGAACAACATACTGACATCGGTTGGAGAGGTAGCTTTCAATTATCGAAAATTACAGCGAATATTTCCCTCCTGTCAAAAATCCCTTGTAAATGGAATGCAATTATCGAAAATTACAGCGATAATTGCATTGTAGAAAGCGAAAGAGCCCTGCGATAATTGCATTGTAGACCGATAATTGCATAGTAGCATAGTTCATAATACCGAAAGAGCCCTGCGATAATTGCATTGTAGACCGATAATTGCATAGTAGCATAGTAGCGTGTTGTCTTTAAAAAACAGCATTCGGTCATTTTCATATTTTGGAGAAGAGCCACCTTCGGTGTCGGGCTCTGTCTCCAAAAATGAAAATGAACTCATGCAGTTTTTTGACAACACGCTGTCATGCAAAATTATCGGTAATTTTGATGCACTTGTGCAATTACTTACGATAATTGCATTGTAGAAAGCGAAAGAGCCCTGCGATAATTGCATTGTAGACCGATAATTGCATAGTAGCATAGTTCATATTACGGTTATCGATGACAAGACGAGAATTTATGAATTATTAGCGTCAGTTTGACAAGTTGCAAGTTTATTTGGGAAATATTTCCCAAAATTACACTCGTGCATCAAAATAACCGGATAATTTCGCATTCCAGCGTGTTGTCTTTAAAAAACAGAAAGAGCCCTCCACCTTCGGTGTCGGGCTCTTTCTCCAAAAATGAAAATGAACTCATGCAGTTTTTTGACAATACGCTGTCATGCAAAATTATCGGTCATTTTGATGCACTTGTGCAATTACGAAAATTTTCAACTCGTAATTCATACGAATTAATTAAATGTCAACAGCCTCTGGAGAACATAGTTAATTAGAGAATTAGATATACATTCATTTTCATTTTAAAATTATTTTATTCTTTTTAAATAACACTCACAAATTAACAAAAATTGGATAATCGAAGTTGAAGTAAGGAGAAAAAAAATACCGAAAACATTTCCTATCACGCAGTAGTTATATTATAGTTAAGCATAATTCAAGGTAGCAGGAAGGGAATAAACAACAGTTGTGCATGTCGCTTCATTTGTCGTAAACTGTTTGTAGTAATTCACTTTGGTTTAAAAATAGCAGGTCAAAATACGTCGACTAATTGAACATATTGCGCGTCTTGTAGTAACAATCGAATCAAATTGGCAGCTAAATTTTATTCGCATATTTAGAATGACAAAAGTTTCATGTAGCAATGCGTGTTTTATCTTATGTGATCATAAATTGAAGTATGCAATTTTACCGTATGCAAAACTTTATTGATGGTATTTCTTTCAATTTTAACATCGAATTATGCACGTTTCAATGAAAGAAAATTGAATAAAATCAAGTGAAAAGTAGAACAATTCCTCAAACTGATGAAATATTCTTGATTAACCAAAATGAAATTCAACACGGGTTAAATTTCACTATTACTGTGTGCGTGAAAATTGGTCGTAATGTAGGAAATAAATAGATTAGGGTGAAATAAACTGGAAATTGCGAATAGTTTTTTGTCGTACAATTTATATTGTTCAAAAACGTGTAAAAATCAGTGTTTCGCAAATTACTGCAGCGGTCAGAGCGAGATATTCCATTTGATTTATGCGCAACACGAACGCTATTTTCGATTAGATTGGAAATTTATTTGATACTGCAAATCTCTAAGAAAGTCTATTTTTATTTATTACTCTGCAATGTCAACAAAAAATTTCATATAAATTAACGAAAATACTTTTTTTTTTAAACAAATGACATGACGCAGCTATCTATTAAAAGATCCAATATAAATACCACATATATTATACTCGCTCTAATTTCTGACAATAAAACTATAATAGGTGAAAATAAGAGATCCATTGTATATTCGAAACCAAAACAAATACACGGTACGTTATAGTGATCCCGTCAGGAAGTTGGCACACATCACTAGCACTTGGATTTTGAAAAAAGGTCCCACCTAGTATATGTGCCAAATGCAACACTCCAGTGTCGATGAACCATATCACCTGCGAATGTATGAAATATACATACAGCAAACAAAACTTAAACAAAAAAAAAAAGAACTTCAAAAAGTAGGTAGTATAATTTATATACTTGAAAAATTCTGTGTTTTTGAAGTACCCAAAACTACTGAGAATTTCAGGGTCATAAACATAATTTTTCATTGGTTTCAATGAAAAAAAGGTGCCATTTAGAGGACTTTTGTGAACATATTTTTTAGTCCTTTACTTTTCTTTGATTATACTACTTCAGATTCTTAGTCCATTCTTAAGGGTAATAAAGCACTGACTTTCGTTGATTTGTGTTTCTCTTCTATAATAATCTCTCTATCAGGCTCTTGCATCGTTTTATTATAAAACAAAGTTTAACTAAACTTAGTCTATACGGGGTTTAAGATGGCCGTTTATATTTAGTGCAAGTGAAAATTTCAAATTAAACTCGGTTTATCATTAAACTTAATTTAATAATAATATACGGTGCAAGAGCCTATATATGTTTCAGTTTTCAGTTCATTCGCGAGGATAATAAAACAATGAGTATGAATATATATATATATATATATATATATATATATATATATATATATATATATATATATATATATATATATATATATATATATATATATATATATAGGGTGTCCCACCAGGAACTGCATCGATGGATATATGGAAAACTAAACATAGGATATATCTGAAAATTTGGCTGTGTACTAATGTTGATGGGGGACATCCGGCTAAAATATTTTCAAGGTGATGGCACTTCCGGTTATACCGGAAGTAGGTATCAGCTTGCTTATTTCAAATGGGACATCCTGTATATTATTACATTTTTGGATTCTTAACAAAATTCTAGATAGATTTTATGTAAAATGTCTTATACCTATCTTCAACTGTTTCGGAAATATTTGAGTTTATTTGTCAAAAACTACGTATGCAGATCGAGTAATAATCAAATTTTTCTTCAAAAAAAAACGGTATTACTGCCCAATCAAGATAAATTTCCTAATAGAGGTGGTTCTGTTTTAGCGTAAGATGAATAGTATTTTGACATTTAATATACAGGGTGCTCAGGAAAGTATTACAAAAATGGATGTTGACAAACTACAAAAGTCAATTTTTTCAAATGAATAGCTACATTTTTTATTATTTTATTCGATTCAGTATCAAAAATAAGGGCTACTTTGTATAAGGTCGCCTATTCCTAAATCTTATAGTTTTCGAAATATTTGCAAATTAATGGTTTTTGGTTAAAAAAAAATGATTTCCTGAAATTTTGTAATAGTAGGCGTGTGATACCATATTTGTTCTCGGCCAGGTTACCATGGAAACAAATTCCAAAGAGATGTCATTATTCGAAAAATTATTATATATAGTAACACAATCATGCCAAGTCGTTTGAATTATACAAACGAAGATTACCTGAATTTGTTTATTATTTATGGAGAGTGTAATAAAGTGATGACAAGAACATGTGATATTTTTGCTGCTCGGTATCCGCAGCAAAAAACCAAGCCATCACCAAATAGGTATGGTTTAATTTTCTGCGTATTGCTTTTGACAGATCCAACATTTATAAAATTTTGTATTATATTTTTAACGGTAGGCTTGGGTTTTTGCGGATACCGAGCAGCAAAAATATCACATGTTCTTGTTATCACTTTATTACACTCTCCATAAATAATAAACAAATTCAGGTAATCTTCGTTTGTATAATTCAAACGACTTGGCATGATTGTGTTACTATATATAATAAATTTTCGAATAATGACATCTCTTTGGAATTTGTTTCCATGGTAACCTGGCCGAGAACAAATATGGTATCACACGCCTACTATTACAAAATTTCAGGAAATCATTTTTTTTTAACCAAAAACCATTAATTTGCAAATATTTCGAAAACTATAAGATTTAGGAATAGGCGACCTTATACAAAGTAGCCCTCATTTTTGATACTGAATCGAATAAAATAATAAAAAATGTAGGTATTCATTTGAAAAAATCTACTTTTTGTAGCTTTACAACATCCATTTTTGTAATACTTTCCTGAGCACCCTGTATATTAAATGTCAAAATACTATTCATCTTACGCTAAAACAGAACCACCTCTATTAGGAAATTTATCTTGATTGGGCAGTAATACCGTTTTTTTTTGAAGAAAAATTTGATTATTACTCGATCTGCATACGTAATTTTTGACAAACAAACTCAAATATTTCCGAAACAGTTGAAGATAGGTATAGGACATTATATATAAAATCTATCTAGAATTTTGTTAAGAATACAAAAATGTAATAATATACAGGATGTCCCATTTGAAATAAGCAAGCTGATACCTACTTCCGGTATAACCGGAAGTGCCATCACCTTGAAAATATTTTAGCCGGATGTCCCCCATTGACATTAGTACACAGCCAAATTTTCAGATATTTTCTATGTTTAGTTTTCCATATATCCATCGATGCAGTTCCTGGTGGGACACCCTATATATATATATATATATATATATATATATATATATATATATATATATATATATATATATATATATATATATATATATATCGGTAGCTATAAATAATAATGATTCAAAGTACATTCTTTCAAATGTAACAGTATATCATTGATTATATAACTCATGTATGAATAAGCCAATAGAATCCGTGAATTTTGCATAACTACTGCGTATGGATAAGTGAATATACCCTTGACGACGTGATATAATCGTTTTGGTGTTTCGCCTCGTGTCAAAATGTGAATGTTTTCATATTGACGATGTTTTGAAAAACATTTTTTGCGTAAAAATAGGTATCTACAAAAATAATGATAAAACACAACATAAGTGACAAAGCTCTGCTGCCAGGGCTGTAGCCAAGGGGGCGCCAGAGGGGGCTGAGCCCCCTCTGAAATTATTTAAGCCCCCATTTGACGGATTCGGGTTTGATCACTAGCTCATTTTGAATTTTTTCTATTATAAAGTTCATTGCAGTTTTTAAAATAATTTTAATAGGTTACTTAAATATTTTTGTATTGATAATAAGACATGAACAGGCTTTAATGCTCGTAAAATATTTTCTTTCTTATATATTTTTTCTGAATTTTGTTATTTTCAGTATCTTTCATATACTGAAATCAGTAGCTCATTTTCAATTTTTTCCATGAAGAAGGAAGTTCGTTGCAGTTTTCATAATAATTTCAATAGGTTACTTTAATATAAACATATATATATATATATATATATATATATATATATATATATATATATATATATATATATATATATATATATATATATATATATAGAAAGAGAGAGAGAGAGAGAAAGGGAAAGGGAGCTAAACAGTTCGTGGAATTATCAAAAATATTCTCTTCCCCATATATTTTTTCTGAAGTTTGTTATTTTCAGTATCTTTAATAAACCTTGTTATTCACTTAACTATGAGCCTTTGATGTACGTGTGTTTTGTCCTCCTAAATATTCAGCGCACTAAAAGAATTGATTGAATTTAGTATATTTGACAGCGTTAGTTGTAATGAGCGATTTAAATGAAAGTAAAGTAATGAAATGAAGATCTACTTTACAGAGGTTTTCCGTTGAGAAGGAAAAAAATTCCAATGTCTCTTTTCCTTTGAAAATTTTTTCAGTCTACTTTATTTCGGATAAAATAATATCATCGCGGTGAATAAGAGGGGAATATGTTCAGTGAAGCATGACTTCTATAAGCGATATCAGCTCCATTTACAGCATCGTGGATATTTTCTTATCTTAGTAGGAGAAAAAAATGTATTATAACTCTGGATAATAAATTTACGTGAGACAACTTAGTTGTAGCTGGTTTCAACTTAACAGAAAACGTTATCCTATGTTTGGTTCTTATATCAATGAACTATTCATGTCCATTAGTACTAAGAATAGCTACAGCTATAATATTGGTAATATATAGTTACGTTTAACCGAAATTAAAAAACGTTGTTTTGCCATATAATCTATCTATCTATCTAGAAAATCTAATTTATAGATCTTTCTATCTATCTATCTATTTAAGAATCTATCTATCATCAATCTATCTGACCCGGCAAACGTTGTTTAAATTATCAAAATGGCTCTTAAAAATATGGGTTGTTGATAGAAGGGTGAAAATTTAGAGTTGTATGTATTTTTAATGCAACATCGTAAAAAAAAGGAATAAAAAATTTTGTCCGAAAAATTTATAAAAATGTTTGGGGTGGACCATCCTAATCACTTAGGGGTATGAAAAATATATAACGACCTATTCTCAGACCGACTTTTGTTATTTTCGATTGCCATCTTGCAACCCTATTGTGGATCTGTGGATAAAATTTAAAAAAATGAAAATCGCGATGGAATTTTTATTCTACGTCATGACGAAATAAAAATCTTGCCAAACAAATTGAAGTTTATAATCAACAAATTGAAATTGGGGTTGATCGTAGAGAGGTGAAAATTTGGGGTTGTATGTATATTTGAATGCTGTATCATACAAAAATAGAACGAAAAATTTTGTCTGAAAAATAAAAAATTTAAATTGAGGGGTGGACCGGACCAACCTTGACATTTAGGGGGGTGAAAAATAAATTTTGTCCGATTCTCAGACTTAGCCGATATGCACACAAAATTTCATGAAAATCGGTCAAGCCATTTCGGAGGAATTCAACGAATAAAAAATAGGAGTTGATCGTAGAGGGGTGAAAATTTGAGGTTGTATGTATTTTTGAATAATGTATCATAAAAAAAATAGAACATAAAGTTTTGTCTGAAAAATAAAAAATTTTAATTGAGGGGGATAAAAAATAGATGTTAGCCGATTCTCAGATCTACCTGATATGCCTACAAAATTTCATGAGAATCGGTCTAGCCATTTCGGAGGAGTTTAAGTTCTAACACCGTGACAAGAGAAATTATATATTATATATATATATATATATATATATATATATATATATATATATATATATATATATATATATATATATGGTTATGTATAATTATATTTGAATTATTTTTGCCTTTGTTGTATTGTTATTTATTAGGTACTTGTCTTTTATTAGCAATAACATACCTTTTGAGTTAGACTTTATTAAACAGTTAACGTTTCGTCATGCAATTGGTGCCTTAGAGGGATTAAGAATAAAAATATGCAAAGAGCAATAGCACAGGCAAGAATAATCATAGAGAGGATTCCTAACTAAGCCTCTAACAGCACCGGGAAGCTGAATTGAATGAATCACAAATGTACAATAGTCCGAAACTCAAATTTAATTGAATATTTTGAAAACTACGGTGACCTATACATTCAGAAATGTTGTTTAAAGAAGCCTACCTGCTTTTTAAAGCCTGTCATTTTTTTTCTGAATACCTGAACTTTTCTACTTCTACCCCGTAGATACTTATAATATTTCAATAAATATTGAATGCTTAAGTTTTGAATACAACCTTCCTGAAGACAATATTGCAATCGAATAATCTATGACGGCTATATAAATATTTTAATGAAACATCAATTGATGATTAAGTATTTTGTTATATTGAAATATCCAGTTTTTTCGTGAAATGAACATGAGTTTGTGTATCATAAGACAAATAAGTTGACGTGACTCGAAAAATAATACAATGAATAATTCTTGAAAATAATTATTATTCTTTCGATCAACAGGTTAGATATCGGAATTAAACACGCAGTCTTTCGGGTGTTAAATTTTGCTACTGATAAAGAGAAAATAGAGAGAAATAAATTTTGAATATATTTTATTGCACCACTTATATGATAAAAAATTTTCCTAACTGAAGATAAATATTATTTATAGTCAAACCCTCTCTCTCTCTCTCTCTCTCTCTCTTTGATCAGTCCACGTCTTTGTAGTTGGAAATCAGGATCATATATGAAAGGTTATTTAAATGAATATAATTATGATGTTCCCGAATATCAGTTCACTTTATTATATTGTTAAAGTAACCTACTTCAGTTAGGTTGTCAAGAACTCTTTAAATCTTGAACATTTATCGAAACAACCAACCACTCTTTGACAATATGTTTAAATTCAAGTTGAATTCAAGGGGAATTATTTTTCACGAAAGTAGTCATAAAAGATATTCCAATGCCTCCAATTCTTGTTTGCCAAATAAGAGAACACTTTAAACAAATATAAAAAATAAGAATTAGCAATTTCATGATTTATTTTTCAATTTTATGATTATTAATAGACATATCCATTGACTAAGATACACACTCAAATGTGGATGTTGGATTTAAAGCCTACTCTGCTGAAAGAATATGCTGACAACAAAATTTCATCTGTAGGTACTGCAAAGATGAAGTGGTATTGTATACGAATAAAAGTTGATTGAAATAGAAAGACTTTCGAGTCAATCAGAAATAATTTCACGAAATTGTTAATCCCGAAAAAGTTTTGAGATAATGAACCAAAATAAATTGAAGGAGTTGAGGAATCGAAGAGATATCTATCCTGAGTACCTCCGGTGAAAAAAAAATAGGGTAACTGTAAAAAATCTAATAGATAAGAGCCAACTCCTTGAAAATTCGTTGTCGAATTGTGTTTTCATATCATGAACTAACTATTATATCACCATATCGAGGAGAAAGAGTATGAAGAGTTAGATCAATCATCAACATGTCATTGCCTTTCGATACTAATTGCCAACATGAGAGTATATACCTCTGAAGTTGCTAGTGCCCAATTATATTAAAAATGATTATGAACATTTAAAAGACAATAATGTAGGTTCACAAGGTTAATTTGGTATCAACAAAATGTGTCCAATATCGAGTTTCGTGAAAAAGAATAGATAATGCACATGGTTTTATGTTCCTAACAGTGAAACTTCATATGAACTACTAACTGAAATCAATTTATTCATATCTTCTATTTATATCCTCTTACATTCATTAGACAACACTACATATATCACACCTGAATTATATTCTTATACCTAGAATTTTTTAAAAAATGATTAGAAGATCTACTTTCACTATTCTGTTTACCGGAAAAAAAATATTTTATCCAATAAAATATGTTTCTGAACATAACCAAGAGAGTTATCGAAAAAGAATGTTTATGGCTATAATTAATTAAAATTACAAAAAGTAATTATTTTTTCAAAATACACTAACGTCCATGTTGAACAAACTGAACTCCGAAGGAAAGCATAATATACAAAATTTTTCGATTTTATTGATTAAACACAAAGAGTAGGTAGTTCTCAAAATTTTCATGAAATTCTACCTTTCAATATTAGCTTTTAAAATTTCGAATTTATTTGTATTAATATTTTATTTATTTCAAATAATTGACATACCTACTTCTTGTAGGTGAATAAAATTTTCAAAATATTTTTATGATATCAATCAAAAACATAAATGATAATATACTTACTTCAATATTTTCAACAAATGCATTTGCACATTGAGAACTTTTTTCAAAATAGTCATCTTCTTATAACACGAGGAGTGATAACCTATAACCTATATTAAGTCTCTGTTTGATTGTACGTAAATATATTCAAAACCTCTCAATTGTCGAAACGTTAACTTCAAATAACAATATTTAGAATTTCAGTAAAATCAATTACAGAATCATTTAATTTGCATAAATAACACTTTTGTTCGTTATTTCAAATTTTTTGTTTAATACACAACGTGCTCACCATTCATATATGTTTGCCCGCTTCAATTCTTCAATTTAAAAGCCTGCAACCGTTATTTATAACAGATTTTTACAGGTAACCCTATACTACCGTATTCGAAATTAAATTACTTTTTAAATATATATTTCAAGTGGTAAGCAGATGAGCGCAATTACTCATATCAACTTACCTTATACACGGCAACCAGGTAATAGGGACCAGAAGAAGGTAGGCAACCTAGCTGATGCAGATTTAGTATATTATTAGGCTCTTGCACCGTACATTATTAAACTAAGTTTAATGATAAACCGAGTTTAATTTGACATTTTCGCTTGCACCAAAATATTAACGGCGTTTATGCCGTCTTAAACCCCGCTTAAACCAAGTTTAGTTAAACTACGTTTTATAATAAAACGGTGCAAGAGCATGCAGATGCTTTTCTTCGGCAAGGACTTCAGTGAATTCTACAAGAATAATTACTTTTTGTGATTTTAATTAATCATAGCATTGAAAATTTTTTTTTGGCAACCCTCACAGTGTGTGTTCAGAAACATATTTCATTTGATAAAATATGATTTCTATCCGATAAGCAGAATAGTGCAAATGTTAATCCAAAAGTGGTCTCTAATAAGCCAAGAAGTTGATGAGACAAATTACCTCTTTGATGATGTCATCTTTCGTCACAAAATCTACAACTAACGAAATAACATCACAATTTGGTACATTCCGAATATTTGGAGTATAGGATAATTCATACATTGTTATTCAATTTCCTGTTGGTGTTGTATCATATAGAACGAGTAGGAATGTGGAAGCTGTTACACATGTTAACTTTCAAATATAATACATACACTGCCAGTAGTTAATCGAACAGTAAGCTGATACATGTAAACATCCGAGAATACTCCAGAAACTGATTGTTTAATCGAAATTCATTGAAACAAGTTTATATCCGGAGTATGTTACCTACATCCTCTAGGCTTCAATTTGATACTGAAGTTGTATCACGTAGTTATCAATATTGTACTTATTTATTTATAATATATTAATGTTTATCGAAATTCAAGTAGATGGAGCTATTGGGTTACAACACAAATCAACAAAATAATCCATAAGTGAATACTATGCACATTTCAGTAATTCAAAATAGGAATTACTTTCTTCAATAAATATTTGCTTTTTTTCTAGAATTTGTATGGCACAGATTTCTTTTATTCAATTTGCATATTCAATCACTTACAGAAATTTGATGATTTATTTTTCTCTAAAATTTGTAGGTTTCCATATTGAACTTGTATTATACGCTTCATGGGTACCAGATATATTGAAAAGATATTTTTATTTTTAAATTCATCACTGAAGTAAATTAATTTTCTGACGGTTGCAATTCATTTAACTAAATTCTTTCAAAGGAGGTCGGATCGGTATGATATGAATACATTATCATGCCTATATATAAATATATATATATATATATATATATATATATATATGTTTATATATATATATATATATATATATATATATATATATATATATATATATATATATATATATATATACAATTAGGATAAAATATTTGGGTAGAGCAGCTAGCAAAAAGTGTACTCTTTTAACACTATATTTTCGATATTTCGACAATGGTTACTGTCATCTTCAGGGAAGCTAAAGAAATAAGCACAAAAGAAAATCACAAAATGCTCCATAACGGCCAACAGTAACAATACTCACAGTGTCTTCGAGAATGATTGCAAAAGAAGGGAAGATCGATTTCTATAAAACATTATTGATCGAGAACACAACATGCGATGATCATCAACTAACATTATATGTTAAAAAGTCACAATAAAATAAAACAAATCATAATTAATTTAGAGGAATAAACATTGTGGAAGACATAAAATTAAAAATTTCAAAAACTAAAAATATCTACTTCGTCGTGACATATTGACTGAAAAAGAGATGCGACCAGCAATCTTGATCAAGAACGTAGACATAGACAGCATCAAAAAGAAAACTCTAATATGAACTATGACAGTTACTGTCCATAAATTGGCCACTGCTTACAAATAATTTAGAGAGAAGTATAAATAACTCAAAAAATTAAAAATAATTCATTCCTCACACATTACTTACATGGATTTTTTTATCTTAATCTAACAAAAAATAATAAATTTTACTTCGATGATTTAAATCTGTTTTCTTATTTAAGCAATTTTCCGATTGCAAAATGTAAGCCATCTCCATAAACAGTTCTTGGTTGAATATTTTTCCCTGGTCAATATCCTGGTGTTACTGAAATTCATAATGTGACCTGTAATATTCACATGTTCACTCAGAGCACATCTTTCAGGATGACACCTACAGTCACTCTTATGTGAAGTAATTCTATCCTTAAGGGCTCTAGACGTTTGACCTACATATAATTTATCACAATAGGAGCAAGGAATGCTGTATACTATATGAGATTGTGAAGTTAAAGGTGTTTTATCCTTAACTTTAGTGAAAATGGAACTTATTGTTAACACTGTTCTATTGGCAATCTTTATGTGACCAAGAAACATGAAAATTCGTGCCAACCTTGGAGAAACATCATCAACATAAGGCAGCGAAGTGAAGAAAAATTGAAATTTATTTTTATGGAGATGGCTTACATTTCGCAATCGGAAAATTGCTTAAATAAGAAAACAGATTTAAATCATATTAGTGAAATTTATTATTTTTTGTTAGATTTAAAAAAAAATCATCCATGTGTGAGGAATGAATTGTTTTTCATTTTCTGAGTTATATATACTTCTGGCTAATTTATTTGTTAGCAGTGGCCAATTTATGGACCGTAACTGTCATAGTTCATATTAGAGTTTTCTTTTTGATGCTGTCTATGTCTACGTTTTTGATCAAGATGGCTGGTCACGTCTCTTTTTCAATCAATATGTAACGACGAAGTAGATATTTATATTCCTTTAGTTTTTGAACTTAAAATTTTAATTTGATGTCTTCAACAATGTTCATTCCTCTAAATTAATTATGATTTGTTTTATTTGATTGTGACTTTTTAACATATAATGTTAGTTGATGATCATCACATGTGTTCTCAATCAATAATATATATATATATATATATATATATATATATATATATATAAATATATATATATATATATATATATATATATATATATGTATATATATATATATATATATATATATATATATATATATATATTCATATATATATATATATATATATATATATATATATATATGAAGGAATATCGTGATTCGGTCGGTGACAAATTAACTTAATCTGTCATATTCTCCATATTTGTGACTTCCTCAAGAGAAACTACAATATTACAAAAAACACAATATAACAAGCATAAAACAGATATGTAAAATAATATATTTTCAAACATCAAAAAATCAAAAACATAAAAATATAACTCACACATATCTAAAACAAACAACCTGCTCATATGACAAGAATCAAACTTATAACCGATGTGTCAACCAGCGAATGAAACACGAAAACAAGATATTTTTTTTGTTTGTCTTAATTGCGCGGATAAAAATATTTCGTTTTATATAATTCAAGTAGATGTAGCTATTGGGTTGCAATACATATTATCACCATAATTCATAAGTAGATACTATGCCATTTTTACGAATTCAAACTAATGATGACTTCTTTTCGAGAATTCATATGACAAAAATTACATGTTATTTCCAATATATCATCTGTGGAATGAAGTGTGTTTTCAATTATGTGAAGCTCTAGTTGATTGAGCTGATAAAACATTCAAATAAGGCAGTTTCTATACTTGCGATCTTGTATGGTATCTAGATTGCTTGCTTTTCAGGGAATTTCCTTGACATTTCAAATTAATTTTTTGCTGTGCATATTCAGTCGCCTGCAGAAATTTGATGATTTATTTTTCTCTAAAGTTTGTAGGTTTCTGTATTGAACTTGTATTATACGCTGTATAGGTACCAGATATATTAGAAATATATTTTTGTTCTCAAATTTGTCACTGAAGTAAATTGATTTTCCGAAGGGTGCAAACAATATAAATATTAAATATGATCGGGTGAATACTTTGATTTTGCGTATCTGATGGTATTTTTTTTCTATATAAAGCGCACTATTCATAATCTTCAATCTTTAAATATGCTATTATCAGACGGAAAAATATTAATAAATTATATTGAAATTTAATTACAAGTGTAGGTGTTGGGTACACGTATACAGAGCGAGCGCGTTATATATATATATATATATATATATATATATATATATATATATATATATATATATATATATATATATATATATATATATATATATATATATATATATATATATATATATATATATATATATATATATATACATAGAGAGAGCGATGCCGCGGCGCGCTGCATACGTAAGCGTTAGAAAAAGGTCGAGCGCACCTATATTTAACAATTAATAAACAAATCTTGATAATTGAAATATGGCCAAATACGCATCGGGCTTTTGTCAAACAATGTCCAAACTTCATCTTAGGACGTTGGCACCCTTCAAATTAAGATTTTTTCTCCTTATTTTTTGACCTTGAATATCGCAAAAATCGCGATTTTTCAAACTCCAAACGCAAATATCTCAAAAACTATCAACTTTAGAGAAAAGTCACAAGAGATCTTTTTTTAAAGTTTTAAAAAAAAAAGTTTAAAAAAAATTTTTTGAACAAAAAACTACCGATAGAACCCTCTGACACCCGATGGATCATGTTGAAGGGATCCACTCCTCATGAAAATATGCAAAAAAATTCCATGAGAAAAATTTCGCACACGGGAGCGCAGCTGATAACCGTACTGTTTGAATGTGATTTTAGGGGTTGAGGTTGTTTATGGTGCTATTCATAATTTTATGTAGGAGCAATATATCCAAGATCTTTCTTTTATTTGACAGAGATATCAGTTCGAAATGTTTTCTGGCCAATTTCGCCGATAGCTGACATATCTAATAAACATATTCTGAATGTTCTCGAGACGGTTTATATATATATATATATATATATATATATATATATATATATATATATATATATATATATATATAATATCAGATACCTCTTCAACCTAAAAAATCGTGGTATAGGATAGATGAAACAAAATTGAAGACAACTTCTCCGTTTATTTTCAATACAATGCAATTGTCAATTTTTTCCAGGTAATATACGACTAGTGAAAGCCAATTGAGCCGAATATCCATGAAAGTATATTCGATTTCCCATGAAATTCCCTTTCAGCTGATATTCCATTTTAATATTTATGGTTTTCGTCGTTTGAGTTTAGGTTTATCGGAAAATTCCGATCATCATTTTTTTGATAATAGTCAGCAAGATTGTTGGAACAGATATCCTTAATTATTCCATTACCGAATGAAATTAACTATTCACATTTATATGGGGCGGCAGAAATTTTGTAGAATCGATTAGAAAATATTAGATTCCAGATACTGTATTTTTATGCAGGTTATTTGATAATTACTCTAATTAACTCTAATTTGGTAGAGTATTCGTTGTTACTTTGCTTTTGTGAACTTCCTATATCTTGCTCAAGTAATAGATACTCAGAAACTTGGTCAATTTTTTCAATATTTGTTTTTTCTTATTTTCTCATACAATACTGCTCTGTTATTCTAAAGTCGCTATTTCCACGTTCTATATATGAAATTCCAACACAATCCCAAACTACCACCTAAATGATTGTTATGGAAATTGGGAAAATATAAGTTCATACATAAAAAGAATATAAGTGAATTACGCTCTTCCCATTAAACCAAATTTATGTATTTTTATTAGTATAAATGTCATATATATTCTCTGCGTAGGACGAGCAATAAACAAAGTCAATAAATTTGTTCAGTACTTTCATCAAAACCTAGATGAATTAATGATCTAATAAATTTTCATTCGACAGTCTCATCTAACTCATATTTACACATTCAGAAACCATTCAGTTTTAGAAAAAAGCTGCAGTTCATTGTTGATAGACCTATGTCTTTTTAGTTAACTTTTAAAACACACACTAGGTATAAGATTGAATATTGATCAGTTTTTATGTATTCCATTAAAAAACATGTTACCAAGCGAGCATTACATATTTACTTTCGTCATATGGGTGCATCAGAACAACAGTGGTTCAAGTCCAAAATTTTGATTTTCTTTTTTATTCTGGATTCAGTACCCCCAATACGGTTCCTTTTCAGAGCAACAAAGATCCAACTCCACTCCTACTTAATTGCCTTTAAAATACCACTGGATTGGTATTGCTGTGAATTAAAAATGAAAATGTTCAGAGCAAAGGTGACTCAAGTCCTATTTTTTCTGTCAGGACACGTATTGCTTCAATTAGTGGATGTGACTAAAAATTCAGTTAATTAACTGAAGATTCAAGTCATCTAATTCAAACGTGGACAACCATTTTCTTTATTATTTAGAGAGATTGTTTCAAATGTTATGGACTTTCAGAGATTTCCCTAATGAAGAAATTCACATCTTTCTCTTTGGAAAGAAATTCACATATTTAGCAGTGGTAAATCGTGAGCCTCTATATATGCAATGACGAGCCATAACTTTAGTAAAGAAGAACGATAAATAATCGCATCTACCTTTTATACCACCTATTTTTCATCAATTTCATAAAAATCTTTCTGCTAAAATTAATACAAGAACTATCTTCCAAGATGGTCAGGGTCAGAGTAATCAGTTGTTGAGTGATGAAGAGTTCAACAACGAATACCAATTTGACGAATAGATTAGCTAGGTCTTTTAATATTCATGTTAAAATATTTGTTTGATATAAGTTTTATTTTACTTACTTTTTTCAGTCTAAAAACATCTGTGCAATCCTAATACACACAATTTGAATTTGTAACTCTACAATTCAAATTAATTTTCTGTAAAATTTTAAAAGAATGTTTTCAGAGCAAGTAAAATAAATAACATAAAATCTTAGCTAAATTCAGTTTTATTCTTTTGACTTGAATTAAACAATGCACCTTAATATGAATTCGTCCAGTGCAACACTAATTCAAGTCCATTTTTTTTTCTTAATTGATTGATTAGTTAGGTGTTTTTGAATTTATCATCCATGAAGTATAAAAGAAATAAAATTTAATGTATCACCAAAAAGAATCTAATGAATCCAATTTGAAATAAATAACAAGAAATTACCTATAAACACAAACGCAAATATCTTAATTAATCAAAACTTTGTAAAATGGACTTGGATCACTGTTGTTCTGATACACCCATATATTCCTAGAACTTTTCAATGTTTTGTTTATCGTATATATCTTTTTAGAACTTTAATAATGTTTACTTCACGCGTACAAATTTTTTATCTGAACTAAATCAACAAGATTATTTCCCATTATTATTGTCGAGTAGATCAATCCTACATATTCTTTACTATAATAAAAAAAAATTAATTTTTTTAATAGTCCGTTGAATTTCGAGTAGGCACTCTAAAAACTTCTGTTTTCAATGAAAATGTGTTTTTAGTTATATTTTATAAAATTCAACAGATCTCATTTAGATTTTGAAGTCATCGAAACATTTTGTATTTTATGTTTATTTCTTTTACATTCTGTGTTGAAATTTCAAGAAGGTGAAAATATCATGAACTATGATTATTCGTGGCAATTTATTTTAGAAAGATATGTATGGTTTATTCAATTGGCAAACTAATAAAGGTGAATTTCGTATTGAAATAATTGAAATAACAAATTTATAGTGATGAAATGATCTTTCAAACGTTCATCTGGAATTTAAGGTAAACGCACCAGTTGTCGACACTGTACCTGTAGTCGACACCCATTGTAATTATTGGAAAAAATAACGTAACCATAGCAAACATCGGCTTCTCGAAATAACCAATGATAGCTCCGACTTTTCAGTGCACATTGCCATAATTATGCCATGGAAACTCACTAACATACAAGAATACAATTGAAGTTTTTCCAGCAACCTCGACTTTTCCCGCCAATAACCAGTGTTTGTTAAGATGTAGGTTAAGAAAAGCTAATTTTGTTGTGGTATTTCTTAACGGTATTTTTTGACTAAACATGTTTTTCTTGTGTTCTATTAACTAAGAAACCTTCGAAGCTGCAGCCCAGGTAAGTATATTGTGGTTTTATAAGTTTTTGATATATTTTTTGGCATGTGTCGAATACTGGTACACGAAAAGTGCTATGTTCCTATAGTAGACAGGGGTGTCGAGAAAAGGAACATTTTTATAAGCTAATAACTCAGTGTGGTTTGAACGTTCAGCTAATTTGATACAGATATGTATACGTTACTTTACTGTACGATAACTAGATCCAATATTCGTCACCCCATGTCGACTATTGGAACGGAGTGTGATCTTTGGTGCACTGAAAGAAATTTCTGGTAAATTCAACAAAAAAATTGCAAATACAACAGAAATTTCTGTTCCCACAGTGACTGCAGTGCAGTCTGTTAGATCAACGATTCACTTTCTGCTAAATTCAATTTGTTAAAGTAACAAGAATTTGTTGAAATTAAAAAACGGGTTCTACTACTATTGCAATCACGAATTGTTGAAGTTGCAACTTTGAATTGCAATTTCAACATTTTTAACTACCTACATAATTCATCGTCTCATTCTGTTCTTTTAACAAACTGAATAGTATTGGATGTACCAAACATGCTGCTGTTACAACAGTATGGCCTGTTGGGAATAACACTTCGATGAGAGTTTAGTCTGCTATTCCAACAGATTGATATGATTAATTGTATTCGTATTCTGTTAATTCTGCAGAATGTCTCGCAAATGAAAATATATAAGTCTGTTGAATCTACCAAATTTTCATGCTCTTTGTACAAAGATGGTTTTGTAAAATTCACAGCATCTATTGTCATTGATACAGGACATTTACCGTTAATACAACAAGATATATTTCATTCATAGTATTTATATTGCTTCATACAAATTACTACACACACACACACACATATATATATATATATATATATATATATATATATATATATATATATATATATATATATATATATATATATATATACGCTTATGTAGTAATGTGAATAGAGCAATATGAAATGCAATGAAATAAATATATCTCGATGATATTCATAATAAGTCATCACCAGGAATATGAACCAATGCTACAGAGCATCTAGCAGCTATGATATACTTTGTTCTACCAAGACAATAACATAGATATAACCCAACAAATAACACAGATATTTTTCTACCAGTTGAAACAAATTTTATCTATGACTTAATTTAAAATATTCAAAACTGAGGAAATTAAACTATTTATTGTATCTTCTTGTTCTTAATTCATTTATAAATCATACTTTATTACTCGAAGTACGATGTTTGGAAAATAGGAAATAAAAGTATGTATGTGAATGTATAAAATATAATTGATTGATCAAAATGTAACAAAAATGAACATAAACATCCCAATATCGCACACGTTTTCAATACAAACTTTTACAGATATGTCTGAGTAGGTTTACATATATAGTACCTATGTATATATTATATATATATATATATATATAGTATATATATATATATATATTATATATATATATATATATATATAATATATATATATATATATAGATATATATATATATATATATATATATATATATATATGTATCCATGTGACATTTTTCTTGATTTTCAAGCAATAACAGGCACTATCGCTTGAAGAAATGAACCGTTAGAAAATGATTGACGGCTTCATTAGGTGTTCTGTTTTAAGAAATTAATGGCCATTTTTTCTGAAGTTGCAATACGTAAAGAAGCGTCAAGCTTTCGCTAATATAAAATTTGTTCAATTAATGGAAGCATTTTATTGCTAAAGAAATTCCAAGAAAATATTTACAAATATTTCCATATCAAGAAAATTATCAAAAAATATATTTATATGTTTATATAGGTACATAAATAATCTGAAGTAATCCATCTTAAAAGATGATTCTTTTCTAAACTACTAATGTAAAGTTATCACAATTATCACAGGTACATGTTTTCAGGAACGTAATTTAGTGAATAGATACAAAAAAAATAGTTATGATTACTTACTCAAGCATAACTAAAATAAAAAAATTTGTTATAGTAGGCCTTGCCTTCATAACTTTTATCAAGAATATTCCCAAGTTCTTCTTCGTTTGACTTTACACTCACAACATAAGCCTCTTGAATCAAAAGCAGATATTTTTGATGATCCCTCAACTGCTTCGTTAGCATTAAAATCGATGAAATGGTGCTGTTCGCCTTCAATCCTCAGATTGGATAAAAAACTGTCTGACTCAGTAGACTCCTGGAAAAAAAATCCATTGTGACACGACATTTTATTCGGAAGACTAAAATTTTTAGAACATATCGATAATATACTATGAAACTTACC
This sequence comes from Cynegetis impunctata, assembly GCA_030704885.1. Taxonomy (NCBI): domain Eukaryota; kingdom Metazoa; phylum Arthropoda; class Insecta; order Coleoptera; family Coccinellidae; genus Cynegetis; species Cynegetis impunctata. The sequence goes on from JARQZK010000082.1 coordinate 134,584, forward strand.
TCTGAAAATCTCTATACATAGTTTGTCAAACCCCAAGCTTTGAGAAAATCTTCTGTATCTGTATCGGCCATTGTTACGTACTCACTCAACTCAAAACGAACATGAATGTTTTAATACAGCCTCCGAGTTATTAGTTAAGGTTGAGAAAAGACGCGAACTGATATGCCCATGCGCTATAATAGCAGCGTGACCGTGAAAATAACAGATTCGTTCTGTACAATTTACAGAATAGTTGTTGTAGTAACAGAATTCATAATTTGACTGAATATTCTGCACGCTGTACAATTTGTTTTGTTAAATCTGCATGATTGTCTGCAATGTTTACCATCATAAAATGTTGAAAGAGCAGAATGAACTTCTAGGAAATCTGCAGCTCATCCTGCAAGTATTACAGATTCAAATCGTTATTATAGTTAGTTACGTTAGCAGAACTAGTTCCATAAAATCTGCATTATTCAGTTATTTTAGCAGTTGATATTCGTTATGTCAGCAGAATGATCTGTTGGATTTTAGCAGAACTAATCTGTTGAATGTTATTGCTATTCGAGCAGCTGAATTGCTATCGGTGCAGTATTCCCCCTAGCAAAATGTGACTTGAAGATTTGACAAACTGATTTGTTGCATATACCTAATACTTTCGCTGAATTCACAGCAGTTCCGCTATTTCAGCAATAATACCTCCAGCAAAGAGAACTGTTAAATTTTTTTTTTCCGTGTGTGGATCACACTCCGTTCCAATAGTCGACATGGGGTGACGAATATTGGATCTAGTTATCGTACAGGTGTGGTAATCTCCTATAGTCGACAAGGTTTTCGAGGAAAAGAAAATATTTATGTGAAAAGAGCCCAATGTAACTGTAATGGTTTATTGATTCAACACGGATCAGAACAAATAACATTTGCCTTTTTTATTATCGCCTTTCGAACTAGCTTCGCTGTGTCCAGAACATTCTTCACAGCCAAAAAACGAAAGAGAGAAATTCTACCTGCTGTGATAGAGTACTATAAAAGAAAAGAATGAATGTAAGGCGAACAGAAGACAGGAAGGCCATAAAGAAGAAAGGAAAAAAGCAAGAGATGCCAAGAAGGAGTTAGCACACAACAGAAGAAACTTAAGTTGATAAAGACAAAACAATCCACCAGAGTCGTCTTCTTAGGATTCAGACAGGATATCATACCGAGAATCAGAAGATTCTGACTGGGAAGAGGTGTATTCTGAATATACTAGCTTTGAAGACTTGATGAAGCAAGGAAGTTTTATATTATCACAGTTTGAGAGTGGCAAAAGGAATGCGTCTATTCGTATATTCAAGCATTTGTTTCACGTGGAAACATATTAGTTATGGGTTGAAAAACTTTGACAGTCGAAGAAAGGAATTTGTAGCTGTTTCATATATTTCATTCGATCAGATAATCATTAAAGTCGAGACTCCAGAACTGACTACACTTGGGGAAAGGGCCAGCTACCGATTTCTCAATGCCTTAGCAATTAATGAACTAAAAAAGTGACTAAAGAAAGTTTTTGTTCTTAAAATCTTTCTATTTCATTTTACCTATAAGATATTTAATTCACAAATGTGTTGAATAATTTATTACTGTTTTCTGCTTTCACAACATACATTTTTCTTGTCTGGTAGTTTCCCATGATGAAAAGTGATATTATTTACATGTGTCGACTACTGGAGCATATACAGTGTCAAGAACTGGAACTTCCTTAATTTAGCGTGTCGAGCTTAGGGACATTTGCAGATATTTACAAAAAAATCTATTTTTTTCTTATTTGGTTAAAAATCATCCCAATTTCTGATTCGACGTGAAGCCTAAACTATGAACATCCGGTAGGCATGGTAGTTTTGATATGAACTTCAATTCACTGGAATCTGTGCCAGAATAACTGATTTTTTTTTCTTAACGTGTCGACAACTGGTGCTCTTACCTTATGTGTGATTTAAAAATATTTTTAAAGGATCAAGTTTTGTATTTTTTTGTTAGAGATTGCATAAAACCCAGGTTGAAATTCAGGAGAGTACAGCTACGCCTATTAATTGTTCACAATGACGAAAAAACTATTTCTTCAACATCAACAAGACTGAATTTCATATTAGTTCAAAGCCAGTTTCCAATTCCACTCGAAACCAACTAAAGTTCATATTCATGAGAAAACGTTACTCTATCGAGGTTCTGATCACACCCCAAACTTTAAACCAGGAGCAGAAACCATCTTATCTTGACCGAAATAAAGTTCAGCTGTTTATCCAGAGTTCATAATTACTTATGCGTATCTAATGTTTATTAATCACAAAAGCTATTTAATTTGTCTTTCGGTTGAATTAAAATATATAATAGACACTGGAGATAAATTGGAACATGAGAAGGTTTGAATAAATTTATTCAAGCACAATATTCTGTTAATTTAGCCCCAGTTGCTTTGTCAAACGATTGACTCTATTTGAACTTCAATAAATGTTTCATCATTTCTTGATGGAACGTTATTTCTAGGGTATCTAAAGAAATACAGATTTTTTCATTATTTAAGGTCCTGATTTTTATTTGCTCATTCCTCACAGATATGAAAAAGCGACTCATAATGTATTATAAATTCCATTCGTTCAAATTTTGTTAGATGCTGTAAATGTTCAGTAAAACTCTATGACTACATGAAGTGAACAAGGAAAAGTCTTCAATAATTAAGAAAATTATTGAAAAACTTTCCAATAGAGCTGGTTATACGTATTCCGCAACGTATACAAAATCCAACGATGAATTATAGAAAACGTCAAGTGACCCCGAATCAAAATCTGCATACAGCTGTTTCGATCTTATTAGATTTCATCAGTGCAGCTTATCTGACTTGGTACGGAGCGCACTCTAGTGATTATATCCATAGTTTTTCAAACACAATGTTAGTGTGCTTTGGAATCATATACGCCATTGTTATAGATTAGATATCTTAATATCAGGCAGTACGTATTCTTGCGATGTAATTCTGCATTTTCGATCTGAGAGGTGAATCGTTGGTTTCCAATATCTTTGGTGGAGGGCGCTCTGGGTTGTTATCCAGATAGTAGCTCGGTCAAAATTTGTAATTTTTTGAGAAAATAAAATGCACTAATGAGATCGAAACAGCTGTATGCAGATTTCACTTTATGTAATGTATGAAATTGAGTATGGTCATGATTTGGTTGAAACTCTATAAATCTTCTGTGTTTCAGTTTTGATTTATAATCTCCATAGACAATTAAACACAAGCAAACAAATTTGTTAGAAATCTGTATTACAAAGAATGGAAGACTATATAAAATGCATGCAAAATTAAACAAATAATAGATAAGATATTCATATCTTCGAACTCCATAGTAGACATTCTATAGAATCAAATCGAACTTTCACAATTTTACTGTACTTCGGATTATTGAACGAGTGGAACACTATTGCATGTTGTAGGTATATGTAGAATACAGTACGAATTAAGTAATAAACTTTTCATCTTTTGGAAAAATACCTATATCGTAAAATGGGATAAATCAGAACAGTGGGGTGAACCAAAACGAAAGTTTTCGGTCATAAGAACTAATTTTCCATAAATATACGTTAGCGGATTTTGTGTTGCCAATTTTTTTCGGAAAGTAATATCATGAGGGGTTGGGATATTGAGAATTGTCATGTGGGCAACACTAACTGTATTATGAGCAAGACAAGTGAAAGTGCAACCCTAAATAACCTTTTCGTATTCTAAAACAAAGAGTAGTGTTTCACTATCAGACATAAATCTATATAAAAATATGTCATATCAGAATATATATATTTATCAAACCGCGTCATAAAAAATGAAGAATTTCTTGTGATGGGATATTCCGTGAAATAAATAATTCATAAGATCATCGTCTGAAGATTTAAACTTCAGTTATTCCATTCAAGACAGCGTCCCATTTTCTACGAATTCCGTATAGGACCAAGATTTTGGAATTCTAGAAACTCCCAAACGTTCGAACACATTTGCTCCAGGCAAGTTTTGTCATTAATGTTCATGAAAAGAGGTAATCAGGACACTATGTGGAAAAAATTCTGTATCCGGAAGACGACACTGGGAAAATTTCACGAAAAGGTCCACCATACTTGGAGATTTTCAGAAACGAAGATGTCTTAAAGGTACATAGTTCAGCTGAATTAGGTACATCTTCTCGTTTCAAGAATATTATAACTTCTGTTAACGACATGAGTAAATTGAATTTGTATTAAATTTTTATTTTTCTCAATTTATATACATTTACTTATTTCGAAAACTGTACGACATGATATGGTATGAAGAGAACTGAAAACTTCAAATGAATGTTTTCCACTGATCTCATCTCTAATATTAGAATCGTGGACATAAAAGGAAATACAAGTAGGTTTATATAAATGTAATTGGTTTTCATACGATCTAACTAGAAATGAGATTTTGGGCGAAAAAAAATCGTTTATTTTTGTCATTTGATCAAATGAAAATCGAATAAGATATGAAATGCGAGAGGCGAGCATGAACAAGTTGCGGAACGTGTTGAGTTTCAGCTATTCCATTTAATTGGAAAAGTTATGCCTGGTCTGTACGTCACAAGAAGATATTAGAATCGAATTTATTATCAATCTCACTGAATATAACCCCAATTCGCAGTTAAATTACTTCACTGAATTATATCTATATTCCTGAAAAACACTTAATTTTCCTGAAACATTTTACGAAATGATCCCTATAAATTCTCGAGAATAAAAATTTCGTTCTAGACCAAGGCTGCCCAACCTTTTTAACAGTCGGGCAAATAGACGATTCAAAAATCACAGGCGGGCCACTGACCAGTGACAGTTCAATTAAAATAATAACATAAACAGCATATTCTGCTATTTAAAGAAAAACAATTAACAAAATTTAAAATCAAACTTAAAAATTGGCACAATCAATGTGATTTCCGAATTTTTTTTTTTTCAATAATTTTCCTATATTAGGCGTCAAATCAGATGTTGACAGACACAACAATAAAATTTATTTTTTATATAAGTAATTCGGATTACAAACATATGTTGAACCGGAACTACTTAGAAATTGGAAGGCCAGGTTAGTTATTGCAGGAAAATTTTCTTTTGGTACCAGTTTCCAAAAATCTACAAATTCTTCTGAAGAAGTTTCTTACTTTGACGATATTTTTTCTGAAAAGAGTTTTTTATTGCAGAATAATTTTGACGATTTGTGAGTTCCAACTGAATATTAGCAGGATGACTTATTATTTCAGTCAAACTGTTCGTAAAAGGATTCACAAAAATTTGTCAATTTGTTTTTATACTTCGAACTCCTGGAATCTGCTCTGAAACGACATTAATAAGCATCTAATTTTAGATTCCTACTTAGTACAATGGATAGTGTTGATATTGAGCTTCTCTTTCATTTCTTTGAGTGTAGGAAAGTGGGCAATATTTTCATTGGCTTAATTCATTGAAAACAGACTTAATTCAGGTTTGAATCCTCTTATCAGAGTAAGCATAGTCAGAAGCGCGGTGGGAAGTGAACAAATTTTTCCTTGTAATTTGAGATTTAAAATATTGAGGTAATTGATAATGTCAACAGTAAATGTAAAATCACTCAACCAGGATTCTTTTTCCAGTCAATCAGTTTCCAAATGAAACACCCTTTCTTCTTCTTAAATTCCAACACCTGCTCTCTCAAGGTGAAGAAATTTTTCAACATGATTCTCTTTGAAAACCATCTCACAACGCAGTACAGTTGTAACTCTACATATTTGCTGATATATTCTTCGAATAAAACCCTGAATTGACGTATGTGAATAGTCCATAATATCATCCAACTGCATGTACTTTAGACAGGCAATTTTTAAACTTGCTCACGCGGGCGGCGGGCAATTCAAAATTCGTTCGCGGGCCACATCGTGGCCCGCGGGCCTGAGGTTGGGCAGCCTTGTTCTAGACAATCGATTCAAAATCGTAAAAAATTATTTTTTGAATGGTTCTCATACATACCCTTATATTAAATCATTGGAGTAAGTAAAGAAGTTATATAAGTTAAGCCCATATTAGAGACCGAACTATCATACGATAGTTGAATATATACATCAACCTAATCAAAAGATGTCTTAGAAGATGGAGTAAAAAAATTAAATGAAGGAAACACAAAAAACATAGTGAGTAGACAAAACAGAAAATAACATTGAAAGTCTTAAAATATGTTGCGAAGGGATACAATACAATTTCAAAAAAGTAAGCAAGTCTAATTATTTAGGAGTAACTCAAGGGACCTACAGTTTAACGCCGGTTCCGAACGGCCAATGGGCTTGAATCTAAGACATTACTCAACATATTAATTATCGAACCACTCATTTCCGGACATAGGTACACAACACCCAAGAGTGAGACTCGAACCCACAATCCTCGATTTTCATGCGATAATGAGAGAGAGGAAGATGAAATACGAGAGAGAATAGCGATAGGTGCGAAAAGTATGGGAGGACTGTTTCATATCTTGGAATCTAAAATTATGTCAAAAAATGAAAAAAAAGAGAAAAAAACAGTATTTAAAACAATAATAAGGCCAGTGGTTATGAACGTCTGTTCAACAATTAAATTAAAGAGACTGTCGCTAGAAATATTCGGAGGGAAAGTTTTGAAGAAAATATATGGCGGTAGGAAGATGAAGGAAGTTTGTGAAAGGAGAACAAATGAGGTAATAAGTGAATTACATAAAGATCCATCTATAAGTAACATAGTGAGAGCACAAAGGATGAGGTGGTTGGGGAATATAGCAAGATTAGAAGAGGAAAGACCAACCAAAAGTCATCCCCAGATAAATTTTTGGGAGAAGAGGAAGACCAAGGACGAAATGGATTCAAGTGGTGGAAAGGGATTTACAGGCGAAAAAAAGCAATTCATTTATTTATTTCTAAGGAATACAAACAGGTGAATTTCACACTCAAAATAGCATCCACAGAGTAAACATAAATAACAAGTACAGAGAAAAAAAACTTGAATTAAAATAACTAGAGATTAACTAAAAATCAACTAACGCTTGCGCTAATAGTGATGAATGAAAAATAAAAAACAAATAGCACTGTTCATGAGACATGCACAGCGGAAAATGTTTCACAATTTATTGAGAAATTTGTATCAATATCCTCTTAACAGTATTCATATTATCATAAAAATATCGATGTTACACGCATAATGATTAGAATCTGCCAGGTACAAGAAAAGAAACTTTATCGAGAACGAAACCAGGTTCGCTAAGATTCTTGATCAGAAAAACAATGCCACAACAACAATGAACAGAAAAGAATGGAAAAAAAATGTAATCAAGCCATGGGCCTTTTTCGCCCACAGCATCGACTTATAATAAATAATCGAAAGATGTTTTAATTAATTATGAATTACACATCCAAAATTCAGGCATTTAGGACCTTTTAGGAAGATGTATGGAGCTACAGAAACCAATTTTTGAAGGATCTGGAAGAAAAATTTGTTAGTGGATGAGTTTGATGTTAAGAAACTCATTTAAGCTGATATGAACATTTTTAACTTCCACCATTTTTATGTAGAGATTTCTCTAGTTTAGTTAGGTTTTGCGTACTTCCACAGCTTCTGCATATTAAGTAATAGTGTTGAAATTTGGTATGTGGCAAATCGAGTTGATATTAGGGAAATATTCTATGTAGATTTCATTTATTTCCCAAAACCGCCGTTATTTGAATGTAGAGTTTTCATGGGATCCAAGGATTTGCTTCCATCCACAGCCCTTCCAAATTAACTCAGGGATTCAAAAACTTGTATGTAAACAAGACAAAAAAAATTTCAACTTCAGTAACGATTCTTCATTATGCTTCATTCTGGAACTTTCATCGACACCCTTCAGACCAAATGAGCCGACTAAACTCATTC